>CM068963.1:118025705-118047571 GCA_035128595.1 Eptatretus atami
CACTAGACAATCGCACTTGGATCCTCACTGGATAATCACACGGATCCCCACAAGGCAATCACACGGATCCCCACAAGGCAATCACACTTGGATCCTCACTGGATAATCACACGGATCCTCATAAGACAATCACACATGGATCCTCATCAGACAATCATACGCAGATCCTCACTAGACAATCGCACTTGGATCCTCACTGGATAATCACATGGATCCTCACTAGACAATCACACGGATCCTCACTAGACAATCACACGTGATCTCACTTAGATAAATCACACAGATCTCACTAGACATACCACGGATCCTCACTAGACATTCACACGAGATCCTCACTAGACAATCACATGCGGATCCTCACTAGAGAATCACATGGATCCTCACTAGACAATCACACGGAGATCATCACCAGACAATCACACGGATCCTCACGAGACAATCACACGGATCCTCACGAGACAATCACACGGATCCTCACTAGACAATCACACGGAGATCATCACTAGACGATCACACGGATCCTCACTAGACAATCACACTTGGATCCTCACAAGACAATCACACTTGGATCCTCACAGTTTCCTAAATCACTTTGTTGTTGTTTTTTTCATCAGCATCAACATCTGAGCCAAAGATGGCCATCATCGTATGATGTGCAAACACCTGGGAGCGTGATTTTGTTTGTAGCGTGCGAGCTGCAGTAACCGCACGGCAACCACACTCTGGGATAGCAAACCCGTCAACATCAGCATCTGAGCTGTCATTGTTATAATAATTTATTCTTATTGGTAATTGAGGAAAACCATAAAACATTTACTCGATCACAGTTATGTGCTCCTCTTGCCTGTGAATGTTTTATTTATTTATACATGAAGAGTGTATCGGTGTAACATATTTCCTGCTGTGGTTCATACCTGTCTGCCTTCCACGTGACGAATGTGCATTGGGTGGTTTCATACTATCTGATGTTATTTGTACCGTTTTACAAGCTTGTACTCCTGAGCAAGATGTAGGTTTTTGGAGTGAGGCTAATTTGAGTGCATTTGTAGAAACAGTCGTTCGTTCCTTTGTTTGTTTTGTTTCAGAACCCTTCCTTTGTAATTGGTAACAGAAATGATAAATAATTTCATTTCACTATTGATATGAACCCTAGCTAAGCCACATGACATCATCATCACAAATGGGAAGAGGGAATCCCCTCTACCTCCATGCTTGGTCATACCTGTGGGAGTACTGATGGAATGGGTATATGGTGGAACAGGACACCTGTTTTTAATTTGTTAACATGCAGAGTCTCAGGGCAAAACGACGCTTGATGAGAGGGGTACAAAAACAAGAGGGCACTGCGGAATACACGGATGTCAGGCGTGTCTTGTGGATACTTCTCTCTAGCTTTGAAGAAGGGTCCACACCTGAAACCGTTTCACTTTTTTGCTCACAGTGGTTATGTACAAAGATATAATTAGTGGACATCTTTTCACACAAATTTCACGCACATGAGTAGATGATGTACAAAACACATGGTATGTGGAATTTGAACCCGGGTTTCGCACATGAGTCTGATGGAAACTCTAACATGCCAAATGTTTACTTATAAATAATTGATAGTCGAATTTACCCCCCTCCTTCCTCCCCATCCTGATTTTGACACATAAGGCTCCATGACCCCACCATCCCTCTCCCCCCCTCCCAATTCCACACCTGTCTTCTCCAGACAGTTATGATAACTCCTCATATGTTATCTATACCTATCTTCACTCTAACCTTATCACTCTGTGCAAATACATGTGCTGCAGGTCGGGGAGGGGGGAGGGGGGGGCGGCAAGCGGTGCGCCAGCTGCTGCTCCCTCTGGCGCTGACGGGCACCAGCGCCCTTGGCCAGCTGTGGGGCACACCGGAGGACCATGTTTACCCGCAAGATCAAGCTAAAGAGCCTCAATGATCATATCACATGTCCGTTATGTCACGGGTATCTGATCGACGCCACAACAGTCACCGAGTGCCTACATACCTGTGGGTACCTTGTCACACACTCCCTTTCCTTCATTGATTTTTGGCTTTTATACGGTCATGTATGAGTGACTGGCTCATAGCATAAATTAGTTAATCCATCCGTGTGTGTGTGTGTGTGTGTGTGTGTGTGTTGTGGGGTATGCGTGCACGTGCCGTTCATTCCAGGGCAGGCATATATGCAAGAGGGCCAAAGGAAGGCATGTGTAATAATATACCAACATTCAGGACACGTTGAGCTTGCATTTTGACACTTGTATGAAACCGTTAATAGCATGGCTTGGGCCTGGAGAGCTAGCTTCACAGTTCTTGCCATTAATGTTGGCAAGTCATACTGCTGGGTATACCATCGAGGTTACTTTCCATCAACAGGATTCTGCAGATCGGTAAACTTGACTTTTGTAATGTATGTGCTTGTGGTTTTTTTCATTCGGGCGGAATGGTGACACCCATTTGTCTTTACAGTCTGCAAGAGCTGTTTAGTGAAGTATTTGGAGGAACACAACACGTGTCCCACCTGCAAGATCGTCATCCACCAGAGCCACCCAACACAGTATATCGGGCAAGTGTGATCCTCCTAGCTCAGCCGCTTTGTTATAAGTATTCCACATGAATCACTCCAGTTTGGGACCATTTGCTCATGGAATCTTGGCAGAATCTTTGACCCCAACTACTCCTCCACACTGCCGGCTTCGTGCATCTTCCGTTCTTCCCCTCTTTCTTCCCTCTTTTTTTTCCCCTCTTTCTTTCCTCTTCTCTGAATGTCCTTTTCAAGTCCTACCTCCCACTCTTGTCTCTCCTTTTCTTTCCCTTTGTCAGTTATTTCCAGCCCCTTTAGCTCTCCAAACTTAGCATATGTAATTTATAAATTGCCCCTTGTAACTGTAATTGTAAAGAAACGAATTTTCCTTTCCCCCCACCGAACCCTCCCTGACTGGATGTGCATTTGTGTTTCACGTTGATCTGTTGTTGATGTGTCGACCTGCGTAGGTCACAAACTCCCTTATTGCTTCACTCGTCGTTATTAATGCCTTGCCTGGCGGAAAGTTCTCTCCTCCATTATCTCTCATGCTGCATATTGATTGACTGCAGTGTCGAGTTAAATGAACAGTGACTTGTCTGTAACCGGCCTGAAAAACGAGCCTGCGAGCACTGTCGTGCTTTTGTGATGGATTGCGAAGCCGAACTGCTTTCCTGTTTTGGGGGGGTTTGTTTGTCAGCTCAAACTTTTGTTTGTCGCTTGAAGCAAAAACTTTCCTTTTATCGTTTGATTTTTGTTATCATGCAGTCGACTCTCACCATTTTTGATGGATACGAAAAGGTGACCATTCAAATGGCAAACAATTAAAAGTTGCAAGAAATATTGATATTTTAAAAGTTTGGATCTCGTTGTTTCACCACAAAACATATGGCATTTAAAATCCGTGTCCATTCCTTTATGTTACCTTACTCTACTTTACCCTTTGCTCGAGGCTTCCAGACACTTGTGTTAACGATGGACAGTGCAACAGGCTATTTAAAATCATACAATGAAAAAAAAACAACCCATGAATCGACTTGATGGAGTCTATCCTTTGCCATCCTCAATAACGGCCAGTGGCTCCACAGCCAGCCCCTCATGGTGTGTCCTCAGCCACCCCTTGCGGTTTCTCCTCTGCCACCCCCGTTTCTCCTCGCCACCCCCTCGCGTTTCTCCTCAGCCACCCTCGCGTTCTCTCAGCCACCCCTCGCGGTTTCTCCTCAGCCACCCACTCGCGGTTTCTCCTCAGCCACCCCCTCGCGGTTTCTCTCATCCACCCCCTCAGGTTTCTCGCCCCCTCCCTCTCATATCGCACCATCTCCCGTTCACATAGCCGCCGCTTTCCATTTGTGTCGCCGCTGCCTCCCATTCGTGTCGCCGCCGCCTCTCACAGTGTTGGTGCCCCCATACCCTCTCACCCCTAACCTTCAACAATACTCCTCTTTCTCATATTTGCCGTCATTACCCAAACTCTGCATTCACAAGCCTCACTCTTTCTTTTCCCTTCTCTTCCCCGTTGATTTGTGGTTGTATTGACTGAATGGGTAGGTTGAATGGAAGACAGGGCTGGATTAAGGTCTTCGTAGGCCAAGGCCCTTGAGATTTCGTAGGCCAAATTCAAGAGTGACCAAAAACGACGATTTTGAACATGAAATTTAATTGGAACAGACTGCGGTAAATGGCGATTTGTCCGACTTTCAGATATACAAGTGCCTTTTAAAAATATGATGTGATCATATGGTTCCCACGCCGCTGTCGACGATCACTGTGTCTGGCAGTGTGCCAGCCGCCTTCGCTCACAGGTGTGTACAGCCTTCCTGCACATGTCAAGTCACATAAATAAGACTGAAAAAACGTCGTCGGAAATTTTCGTAGGCCAAGGGTCGGGCCTCACGGGCCTAGTGGTTAATGCGGCACTGATGGCAGATGATGGATTTGTTTTCATTGTAACAGCCATGTTAAACCTGGCATATGTGTTCTTAAAGTTCCCTTTTAATTTTTTTTAGTGAGTACAAGATTGGAAAAAAGGCATTAATTGGAAAAAAAACAAAATCCTTAAAATCTCCTGAAAGTAACAAAGCTTAGCTTTGGGGTTTAATCATCAGTACTCCATAAATCATGCATAGATAGTTTCGTAGAAAGATGGATGAGTGACGGAAAATGTGTAGATTGAATCATTCTAGATTGATACAAAATGGATAGATTGGTTGATGGAATAATGAATGGATGGATGGATGGGTAAGGGCTTGGTGGTTGAATTGCACATTAATTAATCGATGGATTTTGCTGTAATACAAGGTGATATTCCTCAATGACAGAGCCTTGTTTAAACACTGTGTTCCTGGGCATGTGAGCATGAACCGATAATTGGTTCTTGTGTGTTTGGGCTTTGGTTTGATCCATTGTAAAATGTATCATGAGATACGGTGGTGAAGATCTGCCGGATGTTGCTGTCGGATTACCTGTTTTCACCCAACTTTGTAGTTATTTGTCCGCAATTTGTGCTTTATTCCTGCAGACATGATCGGACAATGCAGGACATTGTGTACAAACTTGTACCAGGCTTACAGGAAGGTGAGGACAACGTAGAAAGCTCATTCGTCCTGTTCTGATCCGTGCTTGTTAATTTTCATTTGATATGCACGTTCACACGCACGCACATACGCACACCAACTTCTCTTAAAAGCTCAACTACATCTTTCATCCACAAGTGCAGGGACCAACAGATTATCTCTCACCCAATCGATTACCCCCAGCTGTGACTAGGATTTTATAATTAGAAAAGAAAAGGAATCTTCTTAGTACTCCTAAACAGAAGTTTACTGACAAGTTCCTTGCCAAATGCTACTCAGCCGATGCTGTACGTGGCATCATTGCAAGCCATTTGCCGGTGAGATACAGTCATTGTGCTTTTAAGATTCATCATGTGCAGGTCATCATTTTGCCATTCCTGCATATATCAGCCGGTGGTGCTGGATCCTCTGATGTTTCAATATTTAATCGACACTCTTGCCAAACATCACCAATAAGTGGTGAGACCAGTATGGTGATTGAACGATTATGTTGTGTTGTAGTTGCTTGAAATCGTGCCACTTGGTCTCCCAACCTGGTTCATCATTACGTGCACATAATTACTTACCGGCAGGTGTAGTGTGAGGACGTTGCTCAACATGGGAGGTAGAAAAGCCACAAAACAATACGAGTGTGGATCGAGTGAAAGTGGCTCGACTGACTTGGGATATTGAGGATGTCCCGAATGATTGTTGCTGTTTATTTCATTCCCTGTTTGTAATAATTCATAGAGCACCATCGAGACTTTTTAATGTACATGATATATTAGGGTTGCGAACTGAGCGGTTTATGTGAAAGAACTGAGTGATGTTTGTGAAAAACATTTACTTGTTGTAAACTGAATTATCATGATCAGGATATGGAACGAGCATAATGAAGCGGATGCCAATAAAGAAACCGAAGAAGTAAAGAGCAAAGATGGAGTCATCAGGAGGAAACTGGATAGGATTCGGGAAAGGATTCGGGTTTCAGCCGCTACTCCGCTACCCTCAAACCCATCCAGGCATGAAGTTTCACGTCGATTGATGAAGCGGTTCAAGCAAAAGAGTTTAAAAAAAGATTTTTGCTCAATCCAATATAGCTACCAGACCATGTGATCTATTAATTATTCGTGAACACCCTGGTGTCTCCAAGGCTTGAGGAACATTGATGTGAAGTTTCCCCCTTGATCTGTCCAGCCGTTCTGGAGAATTTTTTTTTTCGGTTTTAGCGTAAATCCAATATGGCTGCCAGACCATGTGACATTAATTATTGATGAATACGCTGGTATCTCCACAGCTTGTGGAACATGTCGGTGAAGTTTCCCCTCGATCTGTCCAGCAGTTCTGGAGAAGAAGATTTTTAGAGATTTTATGGTAAATCCAATATGGCTTCCAAACCATGTGACCTATGACATAATATGTGTGAACGTTTTGTTCCCCGTGGATAGGCGGTCATACTTGTAAAGTTTCACCTCGATCTGTTGAGCCATTTCAGAGAAGATTTTTGAAGGTCTTTAAATAAAAAAACCAACATGGCTGCCACACCACGTGACCTATCACGTCATAATTATCATAAAAGCATTCTACATGAGTCGTCGCTCCTGTGGTCAAAATTTTGTGTCAATCCGACGAGTGTTTGCAGAGAAAAACACACGTTCTGTGCAGCAAACAGACAAACAGACCCAAATGCAATACCCTCTCGTCTGACGATTGTAACAACATATTCACTGATTACAAAAAAAGCAATACAAGACAATTTTAAACATGACACTGAACAAGAATTCAAACAATTCAACACTAACAACATCACCGACATTAATAGCCACATCAAGTACAGTTTAATATGATCATCATAACCGCCGCTACCAAATACTTTCCAAAGGGCAACATCAAAAATTACAACCCCAGCTACACATCAGGAATTGCACACTTCATCAAACAACGAGACACCCCAAAACACCACACCCGAACACCCATACCATCCGACATAGTACAAAGGATTCAAACACTAAACACAGAAATCAACAACAAAAATTCATGAAAAAAAAAACACAAACCTGGCACTCCTATCATTGACACACACATTAGATCACTCAACCAATAGCAAACACATGTACAAAATCATCAACATCATCACTAACGCCAACAGCGGCCTAACATGCAGTCATGACTACCACAGGCAACATACCATCAGCGAAACACCACGCTAACATCCTTATAGATCATTACACAAACACAAGTTAGATAGAACCCAGAAAAGAGGAAACAAGTATTACAAGATACAAACTCATCTACTAACTCGACAACACCATCACGTCATTCACTCCTTCAGAAACAACAAAATCATCCAAAATCCACATCCTGATAACACCTCAAATTTACACTTAAACCACCTTGAACCACACGGCACAACACGTAGGTATCAGCCCTCACAAATATAACATATTCTCCCACCAACACTCAATAATTCACCAAATTTGTAAACTCAGCAAAATCATTTCCCTCCTCAAACCAAACAAAGAACCAACCAAATCCAACTAACACACCTATCAGATTACCTTACACACCTTCCAAAGTTACAGAACGTCACATACTTACACTCACAAACCCTCACATTCCATCTCGCACACCCAGCATGGATTCAGATCAAACCACTCCACCACACTCTCGCACACCCAGCACGGATTCATATCAAACTACTCCACCACCACTCTCGCACACCCAGCACGGATTCAGATCAAACCACTCCACCACCACTCTCGCACACCCAGCACGGATTCAGATCAAACCACTCCACCACCACCTCTACCCATAGCAAAATCAACACAGCCACAGCACAACTTCAACCCTTCCTCAGCACCCCACAAACCTGGCTCACCATCAACAGACTAAAAGAAGACCCTCAAAATCAACATTCACTCTCAAACAAATCCGAAGAACAAGTGCTGCACCACACATCACACAACATCATCCTGAACCACACACAACACACACACACACAACACACAAACACACACACACACACACACACACACACACACACACACACACACACTACACACGCACTTTAACACATCCATGTCATTCCACGATCACATCACAAACATTAAAAAAAAACATGCCCATCCAGGCTCACAGGAATCGAGTTCAGACACCACAAAGAAACAACATCACTAATATACAAACAACAGGACATTCGATCAGTCATTGATTACACCAGCTCATCCTGGGCCTCCAGCCAATCAAGCATACATCTCAACACCCTATAGACCGTACACAACAAAGCCCATCGCATCATGCGCTTTGGGCTCACATCATGGGCTCACAGGATGCACGTTAACAACACCCATCGAGCACCTACACACAGGTAAAAATGTTAAACATCAAATGCCACTTGGACATGAGAGGTGTGCAGTTCCTTGCAGCTGAAAGTGACAACCATAATCACCCATGCCACAACATGTCCAACCACCCACAGACCCCCTAAACACATTAAGACTACACCACAAAAACACTCCAACGACATCCTTCAAAACATCCCCCTACCGATCAATGACAACTACAAAAACACATCCACACCCACATCAACATCAATACAATAAGTAACCTGAGCCCAAACAGTATCCTGGGCAATGGGCACTAAACCCCCACCCATCGACGACAGAGAAATTACTCCCTAGATATGTTCGTCTTCACCTTTCCTGCTTCCGCTGTGGACACCACCAACAGATTTTACAGGCCAAACAGACTTGACGCCACCACTAACGACACCTGCAATGGCTGCCAGTCCGGCTCACCCACAGTAAAACGCATTATGGAAGAATGTGCGGTCCTGGCTCCACGAAGGCAAGGGCATGACATTAAAGTGAGATCGTAAATGAAACATAAAGGATGAGACGCACGAAGAAGTGAATACAAGGAAGAGGATATGAAAATAAAGTTTAAGATAAAGAATGTAAAGATGAAAACGAGTATGATGAGTGAGTGGATGGTGCGTGTGAGAAAGAGAAATGAAAGCTCGGCCGGTAGATTAGTTTACCCGAGACAGAAGGTACGACCAGCAATTTCGACATGGAGAGTGTACGATGGTTCCGGGCTTCACTTGAACCCTCCTCAGTCCGGACCATAGTACAGTACTACCCTGGGTAGTTGCTGTCAAATCCTTCTACCGAACTTAAAAAGTATCAGCACAGATTAACTTTGAAAGAAACCACTCAAAGGTCAAAGTCATGATTTTAAAAGCTCTGGAAACCAAGTCGGTGAAATATTTTCAAAGGAAAGAGGGAACTAGGGGGAGGCTGGGGTCGAGGGGTCGAGCTCGTGGTACAAGGGAGTTGATTCTGGACAGTTCTCATTTATTTACTTTGTCTTGTTTACTTCTTTGTCATATCTTATGACTTAAGTAAATGCAGGTTTAAGGGAATAAGAGTTTTTTTGAACTATCCAACCAACCTTTGTTCTCTTCATTCAGAGGTGCAACTACCCAAACAACCCAACTAAAAGGCACATTTATTGTCCAAATGCAATATCATCGTACAAAATATTGTGATTTGGTGAGAGATTACCACCACCACCACCCCCTCCTCCCTCCACTCCACTTTACCCAATGTGATATCTAAAGCAGTTGGCATCTCCAAAGGCAAGTAAAATGTTGGGTGTTTTCATTCCCCTGTTAAAGGGAATGGGATGGATTGTTGACACTTCCATCAGTGATTACTTTGACTGTGGATCCTTGTTACTGATGTTGAATGAATGTCAACGTGTCGCTTTGTCGGTTGATGACATCCTTGAGATATCATTTTTTGCTTAATGATATCCTTGAAACGTGTTTGTTTGTTTGTTTTTTAACACGATGCATCTGTGCATTCAGCTGAACTCAGGCGCCAACGGGAATTCTACTGGAAGCGAGGATTGGAGCTTCCAGGAGATCCAAAAGGTCAGTGTGGACGTCATTTGCATTTAGCAGCTCTTTTGTTGCCTTTTCCACTCGATACGGACACATCTATTATGTGGGCCTCAAGAGAGCTGAGGATTCTGTGTGAACAGTGAAGACGCTGTATCGACATTTTTCTGCCATGATAGCATTATGAGTACAACCCAGCAGTTGTAGCACAATACAACACAGTAGTTGCGGTACATTGTGACTACAACGCAGTAACAACACTTTTAACTGCAAATACAAGTCAGCGAGGAAACTTTTGAAATGTCCACAGACTTTACTTCCTCCCTTTACTTATCCTGATGCGCCCCCTGCTGACTGTGTTTTGGGAATTCAGGAAAATAACGAATTGGAAATCGTGTTGTGCCAGATTGTCCGACCGATGTTGCGGAAATTAACCGATATGCTTCATGTTTCGGGGTTGTACCCGGAAACCTTGAAATTCGGCATCTTGGGGGTTGGGGGGGGAGCAGTCTTTCTGTGTGATCATCCAACCACACATGTTGTACCTCGATACCATTATGTTCACTTCTCCACTCTCTTCCCCCCTCGCCCCCACCTCGTTATAGAGAGAAATTATCTTCTTCTTCTTCCCTCACCTCTACCCCATCCGCCAATAATGTGTAAGAATATAACATGGGAGGGAATAGGGACGAACATTGGAAGGACGGTGTGAGAAGAGGTGGTGGGGGTGAGTATATAGGTCCAACACCACACCTGTCGATGAGGTACTTGTCCTCATCCCCAATTTTCATTCTGCCTGTCCATGCTCATCTCAATTCCTTTGAAAATCCCCTCAACGTTTGCTCTTCTCCACCCTTTCCTGGCAAATCGTTCAACATTCTAACGACTCTGTGTAAGAATAAATCCGCATCTCGTTTCTGTTCTTGATGGAGCGTTGGGAGATTTTGGGCAAAGAAGCGTTTTGCATCGACAGCGTTTAACTGCACATCCCAAGCAAACTTGAGGGCATTTTTAGTCAACCACGAAGCGTGGACTTTCACCACGTGTAGACCAGATGCAGCAGGGCAGGCCATCGATGGCCATTCCTCCTTAAAGGTCATTAATGAGCCAGTTGGTCCTTGACTGACAATCTGTTACTTTGTGACATAGTAATTCTGATCCGAGCTCAGGTTACAGAAGCTTGGAATCAAAATCCATAAGATTCCTGCCATCAGCTGAATTTGCACCCTCAACCTCTGGGATGGTTGTCTGGGGTCCTCACAACAAGTAAACCGTACCGTAATATCTCTTCCATGCTCTCTCATGATCAAATCCTCCTGTGATTATGTTCTTTTGAATGAAATAGCCCTCTCCTTTCTTATACTTACTCATTGCTAAATTCTGTCTTTGAACTTCCTTGAAGGTCATCCTTGGTGCTGTCCAAATTGTACTCTGATAAACCCTCTTTAATGCAGCTATACCCTTTGTATAAGAACTGAATGTAATATTCTCGATGCAGATATTGTTGTTGTGATTGTTCTTGGTAGCCAGTTATGACCATTTGTGGGTGACATGTGAACACCTGAGAGTGTGAATAGGTTTTTGATATGGGAGATGGAGACCACACAGCAACCCCTTTCTGAGATGGCATACAGCGTAACATGGTGTCAATGAATACCCAAGAAGACAAGTCCAGTTGCTACCCACAGTTTAGGCACCAATTATGAATTTGTTCAGGGTGGCGGTGATGACTCACTGACTCTTCGAGAAACACTGTGGGATCATTCAGGTCCAACCAATGCTAGCAGATGGGACACCCGGCTTAACGTCCATAGATGAGGATATGCGAGACTTTTGTTCGATGCCAACAATACTTTATTTACTGAATGAAAAGGAGAATGTATGAAACGGTGGTGGAGGTGGTGGTGGGAGTGGAAGAGTTGTTTTAATGGTGTGTTCCAATTGGAGACACGGCTTTGCAGGAACAGTCTCAGGCCGTGGACCAGAGCTGGCAAAACAGGAGGGGGGAGACTGTAACCAGCACGAGGGGGGTGGTTTGGGCGTGGGTACAAGCGGCGGCAGCAACTGCTCGTCTCGTCACCCCACGCTCAGCCCAACACGCCTTTTTATACCTTCGTCCCCCATGACGCACTTCGCCCCTCCCCGCTCAGCTGATATTGGTCCCTCACACGGTCTGTAGGTGGGGCAAACCCCTGACCCTTTACCCAGATGGTCCTAATGGCCGGGGTTCACAGTTGCAGCATTTTCCCACCTGAACTTGTGCCGACGGTCTGTCCGCACGCTTAAATTAACACGCATAGGATAGAGATTACAAAGGTAAGAACATTAAAAAGGGTACGAAGGGAAAGCGGGTTTAGTCCCACACACATGTGGGGAAGATTGCCAACAACTGTCTACACATAAAAGTATTCATATTCTACATCACAATTAGGTTACCTCACACTTATCCTAATACACGCAGTATAGGAAATAACTATTGCTATGTTATATACAACGTTACCCCCAGAAGGCATTCCCACAACAATATGTTAAAGGTTGTAGGTTAAAGCGATGTTTGCGGCAAATTACAGAGTTAATAGAGCAGAATGTTTGTGAATTACAAGGTGTTGTCTTTTGCTTAAATCTGTCAGTGAAGCGACGGGTACTTTTGTTCTTCTCATAGAATTTTAAGAACCTTTCTCACCATCGATGTTAAACCTCCTGCTCTGTAATTTGCTGTTCCTTCTACATGAACCATGAGACGTACATACATCAGGTATTCCATTATTCTGGAAGTGGCCTGTTTTGTTTTGGTTGAACTCGGAGATATATCTACCAGTACTACACTCACTTCTCTCTTGTAAACAGTTTCCCCACTGATCCTCTGTCAGACATGTGTCAGGTCAGGTCAGGTATGGGAGCATGTGCCAGAACAGCGCGTCGCTGCGTCCACTTTCTGCCGGTACTCCAGGGGCCTCCGTCTGGCCATCCACCAGGCAGATGCCTGGCCCATCCCAATCTCCTTAAGATGCTGATCAACCTGCTGCAACCATGAGGCACGTGGTCGGCCCATTGGGCTCCTCCACTCATGAGGCTCCCTCGCTGAGAGAATCTGGTGAGCAGGATCAGCATCAGGAAAACGTGTCGGATCTGTCATTGATGGGATGAATCTCATTCAGAAGGTGAAAGGTGATCAAGACAACTTTGGTGAAGTGGCCATGGTCATGCTGTCAATGGCTCTGGAGGATGGAAGCATGAGTCAGAGGATCGATAGCGTCTTTGACACAAATAAAGACACCTCTATCAAGAACAGCGAAAGGTTGGCCATAGGAGAAGTACTGGGGCTTGGACTGAAAAGCATCACAGCATCACAAATTTTAAGGCAGTGGAGAATTTTCTTCGCCATGTCGGGAACAAATCGAGCCTCATTTAATTTCTGGTCAATGAATGGAAGAAGGCCGAGTACACCAAACGACTGCAGGGAAAAGTTATTTTTGTGACATCTGAAGAGAGATGCCACCAAATCACCTCTGAAGGTAGCCAAGAGATATCTGCCCTGAAGAGCACACATGAGGAAGCAGATGTTCGTTTGCACATGCTGCTGCACAGGGATACCCATCAGTGTTGAAAAGCTCAGACAACACTGATGTATGCATCATGTGTTTGGCATTTCAGGAGAACATACAGGCCGCATTATTCCAGAAATGAGGCACGAAAGCACGTGCCAGAGTACTCGACATCGGGAAAACATCAAAGTCAATAGGCACACATGTTTGTCGGACTCTCATTGGCAAGAATGCCTATTCAGGATGTGAGACAGTCAGCACATTTGCAGGCAAAGGGAAACTATGTGCACTCAAAATCATCAGTGCCAACAACGAGATACAAAACACCTTCGCCCAGTTGGGAAAGGAATGGGATGTTCGTGACGAACTCACGGATAAGTTGGAGAAAGTTACGTGCCTCCTGTATGGAGCTAAATCTGGTACCACAAAAGTGAATTATTTGAGATATCACCAATTCTCTGCCAAAAACTGCTCTCCCCTCTGGCTCCTGCGTCGCACCTTTCTCGGCTTCACGCTGTGGAAACAAAGGCTTTTAGGATCATTGTTATCTCCCGTGATGAGGCTGATTCTTTGGGTTTCTCACTCTCTCACCAGAGGCAGATCGGTGGTCTTTCTGTCTTCTACCGTCTCCTCTCCAGTCTCGCCACACCCCCCCGCCCTGTCTGTGCTCTGTCCCCCTATATTTTCGCAGGGCACTCAAGGTCCACCAGCAACCCCCTTCTGGTTAAACTACCAAAATCAAGAATCACTGCTCACCTTCACTCTTCCATTCCTCTTTTTTCCCACCACTGGAACAAACTCCCAACCTCTCTTCAATCCCACTCTTCCCTCCAGGTCTTCAAAACAGCTGTTCACCACCATCTCTTATCTTCCCCAATCAAAAAAACCATGATCTTTTCTACCCCCGTTAATCCACCCCAAACCCACCTACTTCATATTCCCTGCTTTCCTTCCTGAAAGTCCCTGTAGTGTCCATCTTGTCTATCCCGTGTACCCCTCCCCATCCCTTCCACAGATCTCTGTTCACAAGAACTTCTATGTCTTGCACACCTTGACTTGTGTCGATTCATGTATTGTGTTGAACACATTTATTACTGTACGGACAGATACAAGTTCTGAAACGAGGATAAGCGTCACTTGTACATGCACATATATAACCATACAATCGGTGCTTCTGCAAGAAATAGTGTAAATGGAGTATGTATCCACTGTATGTCTTGAACATACATATATATATATATATATATATATATATATATATATATTTAATCTAAAAGGAGTTTGTGTATTATTTACCGATGGCAATACGATTCCCTGGCACAAATTAATAAAATAAACAAGAGTGAGAATTGCTTTCCAATACATGTCCCCTACCAGTCCCAACGAATGGTTGGGAGATAAAAATTTGTTTGCGTTTCATGCACGCTCGAGCCGATCTATACCGGAACCAAAATGAAGAATAACAAACTAACCCACCGTGTTTCTTTCATTTCCAGGTTTTGCCTATTTCATATTAAAAATAACCTGATGTACATACATGAAGCAAAAACATGCATATGGCTTATGTGCATATGTAGTACATCATGGTTATATACCTGGGATCATTCCAATTGCACTGGGCCATGGACTAACACCCAGGCCAAAGGTCTGAGACCTGTCGATCTGTGTTGCTTCATGCAATGGCAGCGCATGATTTTACCTGGGTGAAGTCATGGTAGCTGAACACTAACCATCCATCCATCCATCCATCCATTGGGACCATACTCTGTACAAAGCGTCGGTGCTTCCAAAGCAGTCTCCTGGGCTATTGGGCACAAACCTGGACGGGTCGTCACTCCCACGCGGGATACTCGAATGGCTCAATCATCCCAGCAAGCTGGTACTCATTTTTGCCGACCTTGGAAGGATGACAGGCTGAGTCAACCCCACCTGGTATTGATTCAATGACAGAGCAGGACTTGAGCTCAGGACCTTAGAATCCCAAGCCTGCCACCCTAACCATTAAGCGAACACCAGGCATAAACACTGACCCATGTATAATGTGTGATATTTTCGAAGTCTAAAAAGGGTATAACTCTGTGAAACATTGAAAAAACGCCCTGAAACTCGAATTTGTTCTGTAACTTATTATAATAAAGCCATGTACCAAGTCTCAGTTCAATATGTTACAGGATATGGGGAAAAGTCGGAAAAACCACAAGCGGTGCAGACGGACGGACGGAGAGCAAATCTCTAGTCCCCTCTGGTGAAACCACTACGGGACTAATAAGCATGATAAGTGAGTTATTTACACATAGTGTGGATATCCACAAATTGATTGTCATTTTCTGGAAATATGCTGGTGACAGCACCAATGCAGCATCGTGCTGAGATTGGAATTACCACCATTGTGTACCACGTAGTAACTAACGAGTCCAAAGAGTCATTGGGTCACCAAACTTTTAATAATTTTGAATCGATATTGCCAAGAGCATCGCATTCCAATTTCAGTCGGCAAATTGGCAAGAATCGTAATTTGAGGGTCGGTGTATAAAATGGTGGCACATATTTGTCAACATACGTCAGATAGGATTGCAAATTGGATCAACATTTTAGAAAAAGGGCTCCGTGGTCAATTTGTTGATGAATGATGCTATTTGGGTCCATGGTGTCTTTAAATAATTTCATGTAAAACGACATGGTTGAAAAAAAACTTCATTTTGAGCGGCTTTGGGCGCTTATTTCCATCACATTTGA
The DNA here is from genome assembly GCA_035128595.1 of Eptatretus atami. NCBI lineage: Eukaryota > Metazoa > Chordata > Myxini > Myxiniformes > Myxinidae > Eptatretus > Eptatretus atami. The sequence goes on from CM068963.1 coordinate 118,041,972, forward strand.
AAGGTTATTGTGGCCATTATATTTATCACTGGTGCATTATATTTATACCATTATATGAGGAATTTAATATGCTTGCCACCAAGATACAAAGCTTTGGTGAAAATACTTCAATACATTCTTTATACATCATAAACTGACAATGACCCGACACATTTTAGGTGAAAAATCTGGCAATCGGCGACGTTAGGAGTGGGGTTGTATCATCTTCTCCTCCTCTTCCCTTTATAAGAGGTGATATCCGATGGCACCAAGCTTCTGCCCTGCTTTGACAACGATACTCCTCCACTTCCCTCTGTCCTCAACCAATTATCTTCACTCTCCAACCACCCCAACCTTACGGATATCCCTCCTCACACATTCCTCCCATCTCTTTTCCCCCTACCTTGCTCCCTCAATGTATCCGCTCCCTTTGTCATTCTCTCTTCCCCCATCTGCGCCAAGTGTCCAGCCCATCTCAGCCGACATTTCACCAATCTCTCCATCTAACTCATCTGCACACCAATCTTCTCCCTCAGTTCATCCATCCACCTCCTATCCACCCCCTTCACTTCCTCAATCCTCCTGACCCAGTTGTTCTCGCAAAGCTGCAGCATCTGTTGTTGTCTCGCTGTCAGTGCCACCTCCTCCAGACCGGAAAGGTAGGCGGGTGTTGCACACAACATTAGAACCTTCCCCTTCAATTCCTTGATATATTTCATGGATGATACAGGTATATGGGCCATAATACCAGTGGGCCATAATAGTAGTGTGTTTAGTTAACGATGGTATTTTCGTTCAGAATGAACGTGCCAGGCGAGACTTTGTGAGGCTCTACGTGTGCTGCGAGGCTCTTTGAGTGCCGTTCTCATTATTTCTATCTTTGTTCCTTTCTTTCCTTGCGTTTAGAGTTTTTGTGGTTTAGGACCTTTAACTATCTAATGTTGACTTTAATCTCGGATGCGTCCGCTGGGTCGTAGTAGTTGTCTTTGAGCTTTTAAAAGGCCTTTCATTCGTTTCATGTTTTCCATGCTTGCCCTGCAGTGATGGAGACATTCGAGCAAAACCAGTACTTCCCTGGACTGATGATTGTTTATATTAACTTGTAAAAATCCACGTGACATTTACACAGGACATATTTTAGGTGGTCGTTTGGAGAGCTCTACCTGTCTGATTATCTTTCTGTATAAATACCAAATTGGGAACTTTGTATTCACCTGCAATCTCCTAAAAACGATATTAGAACTTATCTCCTTAAAAAGCTGCCATTACACATGACATCAAAACATGCCCTTTCAATATTCTTGATATCTCTGTCTGCCATTACTCCCTCCACCTTCCTCCATGCATTCACACCCACCTGAATCCTCCTCCGCACCTCTGCCTCAGACTTACCATCCCCAGTCACTGTTCCCCCCAGCAGAGGTGGCGTTAGTCATTTGGGGGTCCCATGCAAAATGCAATCATGGACTTGTGGGGGCCTGTAAACCCGTCAAATTTCATTTTGACGTCCGTCTGTCTGACGTCGATGTATTCGGTCGTTACTTTTGCAATCTCAACCAACTAAACTTGCCAAAGGGACTACATGTCATAAAGCAACTTCATTTGCCCTCCTCACCAGGAATTCCAAAGGTGATGTGACACAAATTATCTTCGTAAATGTATGTACCTAACAGAGTCTCTGGTTATGTTGCTGGTACCCAGAGTGCCCCAGGAAGTGATGCACTTCCCCCAAGCATAGTGGCTGTGTTTGTCTCATCTCACATCCTGTGTCATTGTGTCGTTCGTCTGTATGTCCAAATATGTGCGATGTATGTGGCACATCTACTACGAGCCTTAGATACTGTAAAAAATTGATACAATAAAGAATTTCTTCATTAAATGGTTCATTCTACCATTTGAATCATTTATCAGAATCAAATATAAGCTGAAATGATTATATCCTGATTTGTCTGCCCCCCCTCCCCCACCACCATTTTAAGTTCTTGCTCAGTCGCAAATCATCCCATGGGCTTGAGCAAGTCCTATTTGGCCAGAATGTTGAAGTAGCCAGAGGCAAAGGAAAGGCCTTGCCTTATTAATTTCAGTTTCTGCATTTGAATTTAGCTCAAAAACAATATCCTGGATCAGTGTGAGATATACAGTCTATGACTTGCAGCAGTTGCATCAGGATGTAATGTGCGCGCTTCATCATACGAGTCACAGTCAAGACACGATGAGCTGTAATTGCTATGATTGTAATTATGCAATGCTGATAATTAATATTATTGGACACCATTAGGATTATGTGCTCATTATGTTGTCCCTGATTTGATTGCTCTCTTCAGGTCCTTCTCAGCCTATTCTCTTTATGCAGCTGTCTCTGGCATCTTGTTCTCATCTGTGTGTGGCCACATTCATTTAGAAGCTGCCAAGGCGTTTCTCTCTGCCCGTGCACATGGCATGCTATTCCTATCCAGCCTACTGAATCCATCCAAAACCACCTTTAGGCCACCTGGAAATTTGGGAGCAGTTTATAAGAGTCCTTGCCCCCTCTGGCACCATATGCAATATCTTTCCTGCTTGACCTCCGCCGCGTGGACAGCTTCCATCGCCACAACCTTCCCTCTGGCAGTTGACAACCTCTCCCTCATTTGGTGCCAATGTGTTCTTTCTAAAACAATCCCCTTCCCCGACTGCTCCACTGTCCACACAATCTATCCCAGCTTTAACCTTTCATCCCTCTGATGCTTGTACCCAACCCCCAAACTCCTTACAACTTGCTGCGCTATCTTTTAATGTATTTTCTTACCCATATAAGCATGTCCAATTGTCATCATAATGCTCGTTTTTATCCTCTCACTATCTACTATAACAGCACGTGCGACTGCACATCAGACATGGCAGGTGTACAGAAAGCCACTGCACTTTTTATGCACAGATAAGTCTCTCCTTTCTACACTGTTGCACGTCCCTCAACCATCTTCACTCCCTCACCTACTTATTACCCTTTCCTAGCAGTCTTCTAATATATGAAGTACACTCGTTCACAGAGCACACAAAAGCTACTTGCGTTCCCAAACAACCGCAGTCGGTGCCATACTGGTTTAATTAGACTCGGCGGCACAACGGTTTTTGCGTCTGCTCTGAGGCTGGCAAACCTCAAGACCAAAATCTCCATCCTCTCTCCTCCTTCAAAGCTCTTGTTAAATGTTTCTGATGTGTGCTCCCCCCTCCATCCACACACTCACCTTGGGGTAACAGCTGACTCCATTTGAGACAGGGTTGAATGTCTTTGCCTTGAAAGCTCATCATAACCGATCCCTTTCTGTGCACACCTGATCCCCTCATACCCAAGGCCTCCTGGACGTCGCAACTTTTTCACTAAAGAAGGTAGAAAAAGTTCTGGCCAGCCTTGACTCTGTCTCGGCAATGTGTCTGTGTTTCAAATCCTGCTTTGCTACTTTGTCTGACCTTCTGTCTGCTCTTTTTAATGTGTCCTTCACGTTCGGTCTCTACCAATCTGCATGGAAGACAGATGACACAACTCCAGTCCACAATAACGGAGCAAAGGCTGATCCACTCAGCTACACACCACTTGGCTTTCTACCACTTGTAAGCAAATTCACAGAACCCATTATCGTAGCTAACATCATCTTTTCGGACTGTCGGTTTGGAATCTGTCCCAACTACTCAACATAGAAAATGCTGCTGCTTCTCTCTCCACGATGGACAGACTGATTTTCCAGCAAGAGGTCAGGGCTGTCTTCGGACATTCCGTGCATTCACTAGAATCGAACACCCTGCTCTGCTTGCCAAGCTTTATGCCTGTGGGAAACGAGGCCACCTTCTTTCATGGATTGCTCACTTCTTCCACTCGTGTAGTCAGAGGATAACTCTCAACAGAATCTGTTCATATCCTTTCTCAGTGGGACTGGAGTGCCCCAAAGGCAACATCTTGGCCCAGACATTTTCCTCTTGTACATCAATGACCTCTCTGATGCTTTGAAAACCCTCTTTTACCTCCTTGTAGATGACAACATATTTTATGCCTTACAATTCGACATACCATCGACAGGCCAGCGGCAATGGCTTCCCTTTCTGCTGACTTGGAAAGCATCCGTTTATTTTCTAACAATTGGAACATTTTGTTTAATCCAAGTAAATCTTGCATTCTCACTCTGTCTCTCCAGAAGAATTGTCAAACTAACTCACCGATCAGTTTCCACAATTGAACAATAAATTCAGTTGTCTCAAAATAATACTGGCCATTAGCATCAGCTACGACCTCTCGTTGACAGATGTGATATCAGAGCTCGACTCCAAAGCCAATCCCAGATTGGGCATCCTGTGTCGTTCCATGTTTTTCGTTGAAAAATCAGAACTACTCGCAGTCTATAACGCCTTTGTCTGTAGCTAAATGGAGTGCTGCTCTTCCCGATGGGCTGGTGCTCCTGCTGAAAAAGTTACGAACTCCTGCTCCATTGTCATACATGGGTTGGTGGTCTCTGTTTTCTTACTGTCTCTCTTAAGGTGTTCCATCCACATGTTGTCCCATGGGACTGCTCTCCTGTCAGTACGTTGCCTGCTCTCCTCTATCACCGAGCTGTTCCATGAGTCCAGCCTTTTCGTGTGTGTGTGTGTGTGTGTGTGTGTGTGTGTGTGTGTGTGTGTGTGTGTGTGTGTGTGTGTGTGTGTGTGTGCGCATATATATATATATATATATACAGTTTATACACAATATCTGTACAGTGTCTGTCACGTGTTGTAACTGAACTACTCCCTCAAACTTTTGTGAAATCGTACCAGACTTCCAGGCTGCACATAGCTCTCCTGTCTGTTTGTCCTAAGGGTTTATTTTTTTTAATTTTTTTGAAAAAATTTTTTTTAAACTTAAATTGCTAATAAAAATGTTTATCCTGTGTCACGAATATTACAAATTAATTTGCAAAATAAATGTTTCAATCCTGCTTGGTGTAAATCATGACAACACGGCAACTCACGTACTTATCAGTTAAAAAGTTAAAACAAGCCCTCATCAGGACTCGAGCGACATGTGGTGAGGTGTTTTGAATTGCACAGTGGCAGTTGTTTTGAATTCTGTGGTGGTGAGGTGTTTTTAATAACGTGGAGGTTACGTGGTGGTGTGTTTTCAATAATATAAAAATATAAAAACAAAAAGCATGGTGAGGCAGTGAGGCGGCGGAGCCGTGAGTCAGTCCGGGAAGCTGTGAAGACGACAGGATATGCCTATTAATCACGTCCTGCTTGAATGTTAATTCCCCAAGACCCTTAAGACCCCAAAAGACCCAAAAAGACCCCGAACACCCAAAAAGACCCCAAATACCCCAAAAGACCCTGAAGACCCAAAAGTCACTGCAGACCCAAAAAGACCCTTTAGACCCCCTTTGACCTTAACACCATTTTGACCCCTTGCACCCTTCAGACAGATTAGACAGCTTAGACCCTTGACCATTTAGACCACTTAGACCTTCTTTTATCACAAATTTAAAATAAATATAATATCACCAATATTGCAAATAAATTTGTGGAGAAGAAATGTTTGTATTAGTATGATTGGTGTAAGTCATGACAACACAGCAAATCTATAACGTAATTTCTGCAATGACGTGTGGAGAGGCGAG
>CM068963.1:118047596-118065297 GCA_035128595.1 Eptatretus atami
CATTTCAGCCGAGCCGATCCATGCTAGTATATGTATAATGTGTGTGTGTGTGTGTGTGTGTGTGTTGTGTGTGTGTGTGTGTGTATATATCTGTCAAATGGAGGCATGTGCAGACCAGATAGTCCATGAGCCAGGCCAGATATCGGCACCACCTGGGGTGACTAAACACGAATGTACTAAATGTTTATAGAGTGACTGTAAATACATTAAGATATGATAGCCTTCCCGCCCTGGTAGCTTAGTCTGATTTTGTGATGCAATGGGGGTGCTACCCATAAAAACAGATTTTCAGCGTGACGCTCGGGGTTTTCCTCATTTTCTTTAAAATCAATCACACGATCAACGCGAAACTTTGGACACCTATGTAGAATTTGATTCTCTACCAGAGTTGTTCCTAGGTATTTTCAAGCCCATGGCATGCTTAGTGTGTATTTACAGGACTTGTATTAGATGTGACAATTACTATATTCATTTTTAGTGACATTTAGGCATTCCTGTCCCCAAATTTGACATTTTTAAATTTTTCTGAATTTTCAGTAGGGTGTGTCTATTCAAGAAGTGAAACGACCATTAAGCTACCAGTGTGCAAGGGCTATCATATCAAAACATAAACTAGAGACATTGTAGCAAGCTAAAAACACCTAAGAGAATTAGTCACCCCGGGTGGTACCGATATCCCAAAATTCGGGTCTTGGCTCATGGACTAAGAGCGTCATCCCCAACATGGAGGCTTCAGCCCAGCCACTCATGTCTTGAGATTTATGGTCATCATTGGTTAACCATGAAATGGAGCCAACATCTTTTATCAAACATCATTTATCCGGTCCTTCAACCAATGATGACCTCAGTCGTGTCCTTTAAATGCTATTAGCACCCTCTAGCTGTGATGGTGAGTATCAGCTGCAGATTATCTCACATGGTAAAAGCGCATGGCCTCCACCAATGATGGAACCACTTCCCTCCAAGCTCAAACTTGTGAATGTGATCCACCTCCCCTCGTCTCAGCACAACACTCCTCGACTTTCTTGCCTTAAAGCCCATCCTTGCTCACCGCATCAACCTTTCCAATCGCTCCAGCACCTCTACTGCTCCATCAGCTGACTGTTGGACAACTGTCAGGTCATCCATGAATGCAAACATTGCTGACCATTATCAGTTATATTGCTGACCTTCGAACTCTTCCTTCGGTACCTTCAGTGCACCAGATCTCGACAGCTCAGCAGATCTCTATATAATTATATATATATATATATATATTCAAATGAAAGACCAAAGAAAGAACCCGAAGAAGTAAAGAGCAAAGATGGAGTCATCAGGAGGAACCTGGATAGGATTGGGTTTCAGCCGTTACTCCAGAACCCTCAAACAATCCAGTACCATACCATAGGTATCTAACATATAAAGCTCTTTCTAACCACTGATTCACTGACTCACTGACTTATATTAAGAAATCGGTGCCTTCCGGTGCTGTAGAAAGCTGAAATGTTGCATGCCGATGGACATCGAAGCCGATACACGGGGAAAATCACAGAACTGTCGGAAAGCATCCGTAAATGAAATATAATTAAAACAAGTGGTGCCAGGCACAACAAATCCCACCCATTTAAGGCATAAAGTTATTTTGGGGATCAAATTTAAATTTGATACATCCTTAACTTGAATGTTGATTATAAGGAATAGAATAAGGAATATTTTAGTCTTAGTTTGAAGTCAATTAAACCATTTTTGACGAAGTTATGACCGTAAAATGATTTTGACCTTTCAAGGCCACGTAAGGTCATGGTGTCAAATGAAAGCCAATAAAGGACTGATATATGTCTTCCATAGTAAACACGCATATTCCTAACCTTTTTTGATTTATAATGGAAAATTTGTAATTTTGACCGATGACCATGACCCCAAAACTTCGGACCCTACCGATCTTCACAAATATGCATTTTCACTATAGGAATGGGTAGGATTATAAGTGACAAATCGAATAAGGTTCACTATAAGCTTAGTTTGAAGTAATCAGATCATTTTTGACGAAATTATGAGCGAAAAACGATTTTGATCTTTTCGTGACCTTGACCTTGACCTTTGATCCAATTGGACCCAAAAGTTAATGGGGTCGTCCAAGGTTCATTGCCCACCTGTGGATTAAATTTTATAGTGTTTGCTAAAGCCGTTTTGCCGTAAAGTTGCTAACAGACAGACAGACAAAACAACAAACACACAAACAAACCGGACGATTACAATATCCCACTCCCTCCCTCCGGGGGGCGGGATAATAAATAAAAAATGCAAGTGAGTGACCTGAGACAATGGGGAAGCATGTTCATTGTGTAAGCATACTCTGCTAGTTATATATGTATATATATATATATATTGTTATATATATATTGTTATATATATTGTTACGAATTTGGAATTCTATTGCACACAACATACAGGTTCCTTTAGTCAGCTATGTCGATAAGTGCTTGTTCCCTAGATAGCTCACCTTCCATTGTTAAATGTTCAGAAATCGATTAGATGCGCTGCGGATCGATTTAATAGTTAGGGAACGAACAATGGAGACATCCCTCCCCCTCTTCTGCAAAGAGCAAGAAGAACCCTGCCGTCCCGTGACTCATGATGTCAACAACTCCCTCCCACCCGTGGCTGGCGGGGGATGGAGCACGAGGGCATGAGTCATGAGTCACGCCGGGAGCGGGGGGAGGTGGAAGAGGATAAGGAAGAGATATTTTCTTTTGTTCGTGGCAGAGTGGAGAGGGGAGTTGAGGGAGTCGTTCAGCAGACGGTCGGGTCCTGCTTGGCTTGCGTTAGGGTTGAGGCCTTCGGAAGCTTTTTGCTTCGGCTGGCTCAGTGAGCTTCGGCTTCTGCTTGGCTCGGGAGAGCTTTTTGCTTCAAGCTGCCTTTGCTTGAAGGAAGTTAGGACGTCGCTCGGTCGAGCTGCGAGTGGTGGCTTCTTCTTCTTCTTGGTTCGTGGAGCTCTTTGTTCTCCATTTTGGTTCCCGGCTTGGTGCGACGCATCGACCTCTTCTTGGAGGTGTTCCTCGGGGAAGCGACGCATCGACGCGGAAGGATCGGCGCCTCGTCTCACCAGCACGTGTTGAGAAGCTCGGGAGGATTCGCGGGAGCTCGGGAGAGGATCGCGGCTCGGCATTGGATCCAGCTCGCTCTCGCTGGAGCCCGGGTCTGAACAACTGAAGACCACACGAGGTGGAGAGGTTCGAGATAGGTTCTGGGTTTCAGCTCACCTGTCCTCTGAGCTGGAGCTCGTTATTAAAGGCCTCTGCCACCATTTCTTGGGTGTGTGTGTGTGCGTACATGGTCCGTGGGCCCGTCTAATAAGTAGGAACTGCTGTTAAGTGCAAGTGACTGCACATAATAAGTAGACGGTTGAGTTCTTTTGTCGTGCTTTTGTTGCTTGTATTATTGCATACGTGTTTTGCCTTGTATAATTGCATACGTGGTTTGCCTTGTTTAATTGCATACGTGTTTTATTATAATAAATGTCCTTGTGTGAATGTAAACCTGTTCGTTGCATCCATTCCTCATTGAACTGCCCCATCTTGCACTCGGAATATAGTGGTTTTTAAATAGCCGGTAAAGTGATAGGTCCAACGGACTGCGCGATAATACCCCGCTCGGTTATCCCAAAAGGAAGCGAGCTGCTTAAGCGGCTCGTTTCCAAGCGGTCCCGTTGAGGTACAATCTCTCGGTAACCTACCTGCGCGAATAATTAGGTAAATCGAAGATTTGGCGATCGGACCCTGTAGCGGGGTAGAGTGCGGACAAGGTTGTGGTGGGATTAAAACCCACCGTGACTGGTTTTTGGCGTTGTTCCAGAAAGTCACGACTGGATGTCCGTTCGGTGGGCGAAGCGACCGCTATTGGTTAGACGCGGTCGTTCGCACGCCGGCGGGCGGAAGTCTACAACAATATATATATATACAGTGGGGAAACAAGTATTTGATACACTGCCGATTTTGCAGGTTTCCCACTTACAAAGCACATAGAGGTCTGTAATTTTTATCATAGGTACACTTCAACTGTGAAAGACGGAATCTAAAACAAAAATCCTGAAAATCACATTGTATGATTTTGAAATAATTAATTTGCATTTTATTGCATAAAATAAGTATTTGATACATCAGAAAAACAGAACTTAATATTTGGTACAGAAACCTTTGTTTGCAATTACAGAGATCAGACGTTTCCTGTAGTTATTAACCAGGTTTGCACAGACTGCAGCAGGGATTTTGGCCCACTCCTCCATACAGATCTTCTCCAGATCCTTCAGTTCCGGGGTGTCGCTGGGCAACACAGACTTTCAGCTCCCTCCAAAGATTTTCTATTGGGTTCAGGTCTGAGACTGGCTAGGCCATTCCAGGACCTTGAGATGCTTCTTACGGAGCCACTCCTTAGTTGCCCCTAGCTGTGTGTTTTGGGTCGTTGTCATGCTGGAAGACCCAGCCACGCCCCATCTTCAATGCTCTTGTTGAGGGAAGGAGGTTGTTGGCCAAGATCTCGCCGATACATGGCCCCATCCATCCTCCCCTCAATACGGTGCAGTCGTCCTGTCCCCTTTGCAGAAAAGCATCCCAAAGAATGATGTTTCCACCTCCATGCTTCACGGTTGGGATGGTGTTCTTGGGTTGTACTCATCCTTCTTCTTCCTCCAACACGGCGAGTGGAGTTTAAACCAAAAAGCTCTATTTTGGTCTCATCAACCACATGACCTTCTCCCATTCCTCCTCTGGATCATCCAGATGGTCATTGGCAAACTTAGACGGGCCTGGACATGCGCTGGCTTGAGCAGAGGGACCTTGCGTGCGCTGCAGGATTTTAATCCATGACGGCGTAGTGTGTTACTTATGTCTTTCTTTGATACTGTGGTCCCAGCTCTCTTCAGGTCATTGACCAGGTCCTGCCGTGTAGTTGGGCTGATCCCTCACCTTTCTCATGATCATTGAGGCTCCACGAGGTGAAATCTTGCATGGAGCACCAGACCGAGGGAGATTGACTGTTATCTTGAACTTCTTCCATTTTCTAATAATTGCGCCAACAGTTGTTGCCTTCTCACCAAGCTGCTTGCCTATTGTCCTGTAGCCCATCCCAGCCTTGTACAAGTCTACAATTTTGTCCCTGATGTCCTTAGACAGCTCTCTGGTCTTGCCCATTGTGGAGAGGTTGAAGTCTGATTGATTGAGTGTGGACAGCTGTCTTTTATGCAGATAACGAGTTCAAACAGGTGCAGTTAATACAATAATGAGTGGAGAATGGGAGGACTTCTTAAAGACAAAACTAACAGGTCTGTGAGAGCTGGAATTCTTACTGGTTGGGAGGTGATCAAATACTTATTTCATGCAATAAAATGCAAATTAATTATTAAAAATCATACCATGTGATTTTCAGGATTTTTGTTTTAGATTCTGTCTTTCACAGTTGAAGTGTACCTATGATAAAATTACAGACCTCTACGTGCTTTGTAAGTGGGAAAACCTGCAAAATCGGCAGTGTATCAAATACTTGTTCTCCCCACTGTAATATATATATATATATATAAATATATATATAATATATATATATATATATATATATATATATATATATATATATATTTATATATATATATATATATATATATATCTATATATCTTCATACCTTGGACATGTATTACATGTTTACAAGGATATTGGTTGATATGATTGCACTTTTACACAAATTAAAAGGACAGAAACATATAATGGACAAATCAACACATTGTGTAGAACCTGAATGTGGAATCGCATCATATCGTGAGCCATGTACTCAGAAGATAACACAGTACTTGCACCACCCTGTGTGGTTACCCTTATACCTTGTGTTCCCCTTTGCTGCTGCATGGTTTGTTAATTTCACTTGAATATTTATTTACTGTTTGATGTTGTGTGTGCAAGGCGAAGCAAATGGAGACGAGTTTTTGTGCAAGAAGCCCAGAAGAAGGGAGAGTGCGGAAGAAGAGGATTGTGACTATCACAGAAATGATGAACAGGTAATCATCGTGCACATTCCCTCAATCCCTCTCTTTTGTGCCAGCATAATTGTTTGCCTTCATTCTCATCACTCGTCCTCTACACAATTGTAAAGAAAATAGACAGGAACATCATTTTACCACATCACATTCACATTGCCGGTTGAGTTCACCGATTTTCATTTTACCATCTTCATCGCATTTACTTGATCTTGCCTTGGTGCAAAACCAAAAGGGTATAATCCTGTAAATGATACCAGGGAGATTTTACTTTCGAGTTGAATGCATAATGAGTAACACACGTTTCAAAAAACGTCTGCCCTCCTGTTGGCACCCCATCAGACAGACAGGTTATTATTGTTACCCATCGCCGAAGGAGAGGGTATTGCATTTGGGTCCGTTTGTTTGTCTGTCTGTTTGTCCGCACAGAACTTTTGTGTTTTTCTCCGCAACCGATTGGCCGATTGAGACAAATTTTTCCCATAGGTGCGACTACTTATGGTCACGTCAATGTTTTAATGATAAATATGACATCATAGGTCACGTGATGTGGCCGTCATGTTGGAAAAATGGAAGACTTTGGACCTCTGTATCTCTGAAACCGACCAAGGAAAAAATTGGAGCTTGGCACACGGCAAGTACTCCTCATGGGGAATGAGTGATTTTTTTTTATGAGTCACAGGTGCCTTCGTTATGACATCATAATTAATATGTAGAATGCTACATCTGACAGTATGAAAATTTTGGAGGGTCATCTCAGGATAAAATGGTCCACAGAAATTTTTTTGATGATGTCATTGGTCATGTGATTCGGTAGCCATATTGTTTTTTTAGTCCTCGTGGAGGATCTCTAAGTCTTACTCACGTTGTTGTTCTTGTGGACTTTTTTGTTTCACAGCCACAGTTTTCATCGAAACTTCCTGAAACTTGGCGTATATATGTAAAAATACCCTGCGCAGACAGTAACCATCTCCGATTTTGAAAATTCCTCCTAGAAAAAAGTTATGACGTCAAAATATCTCCGCTAATGGAAATCGCCTAAAAAATTATCTCCGAAACTCGGCAAGCTTTTTGAATTCTGTTTGCGGAATCGAACAGGGCATTAGCAGAGATGAATTACCGCACATATGATACATCACTATGACGTCATATCAATTTTTATGACGTCATTCTCTATTTTTTGTTTTTGTTTCATTTGTTTCACAGCCTACAGTTTTCATCGAAACTTCCTGAAACTTGGCAATATATATGTAAAAATACCCTGCGCAGACAAGTAACCATCTCCGATTTTGAAAATTCCTCCTAGAAAAAAAAGTTATGACATCAAAATATCTCCGCTAATGGAAATCGCCTAAAAAATTATCTCCGAAACGAGGCAAGCTTTTTGAATTCTCTTTGCGGAATCGAACAGGGCATTAGCAGAGATGAATTCCGCACATATGATACATCACTATGACGTCATATCAATTTTTATGACGTCATTCCTATTTTTTGACATTTTTTGTTTCACAACCAGAGTTTTCATCGGATCTTCGTGAAACTTGCCATGTATATGCAGAAAGCCCACGCGCAGGCAGTAATCATCTCCGATTTTGGAAATTCTTCCTAGAAAAAAAGTTGACATCATAATCGCGCTAATGGAAATCGCATATTCCATTACCTCCGAAACTAGGCAAGCTGTTTGAATTTTGTTTGCAGAAATCAAGCCGGGCATTAGCACAGATAATTTATGCAAACCTGATACATCACAATGACTCTTATTCGTTTTTTATGACGTCATCATTAAGAGGACGAGATCTTAGCTCATTCGAGCTTGTTTTAAAAGACCTTCAAAAATCCTCTCTGAGATAGCTCAACATATCGAGGCAAAACTTTACACGTATGACCACGTCTGCATGAGGAACAAAAGTTCACACCAATGATGTCATAGGTCACATGGTTTGGCAACCATATTGGATTTACCCTAAAACCTATAAAAATCTTCTCCAGAACAGCTGAACAAATCGAGGGAATCTTCATGGAAATGTTCCCCAAGCCTTGGGCATACAAGTTCGTTAAGGAATAGTTGATGGGTCACATGGTTTGGCAGACATATTGGACTAAAGAAAATATTAAATAATGTTTTTCTGGATCCGCTTAATCGATCAATGTTTAAACTTCACATTTATGATCGAGTTGTGATGGGGTACACGTGTTTTAAATTTCAACTTGATTGGATGCATGGACTGGCAGCCATAATTATTTAATTTTTTGATATGGGTTCTTTTATTTATTATTTATTGTTGAATAAGCCTACTTGGTTGTGCCTGGATGGGTTTGAGGGTAGAGGAGTAGCAGCTGAAATGTGAATTCGATCCAGGTCCTCGTGTGACTTATCTTTGCTTTTTGCCTGTTCAGGTTCCTTATGATTACTCCAATGTAGGACTGTACCTATTTGGTCTTCCATTGATTTGAATTGAATTTATTTAATTCCATTCTAAATTCAAATGAATAATAATAATAAACATCATGGGTCAGGGTAGGTATCCGATCAAAGCGGGGTTGCATCGAAGTGGGACGTCTTGTACCCGGTCATCACTGCCAGCAGTTATAGATGGAAGTTCTAATTATGTCTCTTATTAATTACGTAACACACCAGTACACAAACACCACACAAAATACACTACACAAAACAAGTCCTGGCGAGGGTCTGCAATCTCTGATTGCTCTTATTCTTGTTTGATTTGTTTGTGTGAGGAGTAAAAAAGGAACCCAAACAATAAGAAAGTGAACACAACCTCTGCTGGACATCAACCTGCTTTGTTTTCCTATTTTATGTTAGACTTTCCTGTCAGCTTTTGCTGATAGTTTTACTTTTGGTCACAATTGAGTTTGCTTAACCAATGCAATAACTACATCTGTGGAGTGTACACAAGAGATTTTCTACCAACGGAAAGAGAAAATATCCTGGTTTAAGCCACAGTTATCTTACTTACCTGAGAGTAAATAGCCAAACTTTAGCTCCAAGAGAGTTTAAATCACAAAACCTAACATCCTGAAAGGTTAAATCACCAAATCTTAACTATTTGGGAGTTTACATCACCAGACCTTATCTACCACAGAAAGCCTGGTGTTGGCTTAACGGTTAAGGTGGCTCGCTTAAGATCTTAGGGTCTTGAGTTTTTGAGCCCCTTTTGGCTGTTGAATTAACGCCAGGTGGGGTTGACTCAGCCTGTCATCCTTCCGAGATTGGCAAAATGAGCACCAGTGTCTTGGTAATATAGGGCACTGCATCAGCGGCACAGCCGCGCCCCCAGAAAATTATGCAACCAGTATCCACAGCCTGCACATGATAGCAAGCGAGCTATCTACCAAATAGTTTAAATCGCCAAACCTTAACTACCAGAGTGTTTAAATCACCAAACTGAATTACGCAGAGTTTATATCACCAATCCTTAACTACCAGAGGTTTAATCACCAAACCTGAATTACCAGAGAGTTTATATCACCAATCCTTAACTACCAGACCAGTTTAACCACCAACCTGAACTATCTGGGAGTTTAAATCAGCAAATGTTACCAGGGTTTGAGTTTGGTCATGGATGTTTTTGTGTGCTTCACACTGTTTCAAGAATGGCTCTTCGTTACTTGGGGAACACTGGCACCATCTGTGACCCAGAATATTGCTAAACCCGATTCAGAGATTTTATCATGTTTCGTCCCAGTGATGAAATCTGATTTGAAGTGCTCTCAACTAACAAGTCCAAATCAGATCGACACTTTACATCTCAATGCTTATCCTATTCATTTAATAATGCCGATCAGTCTTATCCCTAAACTTATGTGCCAATTCTGGAACTATGTCAGTCATCCATCCAAAAATGAAAACTAGTCATTGGTATAGTCTTTACGAGTCTAGAAAACTATTCTAACTGTTAGTCCTGTTATCTTTTTTTTGTTGTTGATATGTCATCGTTGATGTATAAACACTCTTTTTCAATAAAAGCATCACAAATTAGTTTAAGTTTGGGTATAAAATGAACAAGAAAAAGCTCGGCCTCTCTCTCTCTGTATTGTTCCACTGCCATATTTGTTGACGTTCAACGTGCGTGACCAGCTACATCTTATTCACTTTGGGAAACTGTATTTTTACCCCTAAATATGAGTGCCAAACGGTCGAGTGAGGCTGGTGCCTCTGTGAGCAAGAAGAGACGCAGTGTGGTCACCTTGCAGACTACATTAGATGTTTTGTGATACCCATGATGACGTGAGGACAATCGGGGTAAATAAGGACAAGTGAGAATTTCTGGCAGTGTAATACTCCACTGAGTGCTTTTATGAATGTACACACTGGTAGTTGCTGATGGAGATCATGGAGCGTTTATTAGCCGTACGCGCGAAGCAAAAAGAGGGGTTAAGCAATTGGTTCACTCTGTTCTGTATGTCTTCAATCATCAGTTTATGAACGAGGAACAGCTTTATTTCAATTGAATGTTATATTTTGAACAAAAATTGGAACATGACTCGAAAAAAAACCTGTAGTTTAACAGTACTTTGGCTCTGAATTTGGCAAAATGTACGGAATCTCATTCCGATCGTGCATACGCAGTGAGGAGTAAGATAACTTTTTTAGTCTGTCTGCCTGTCCAACTCCTGATTTGAAAATCATTCCAAACCAGGAAACTTACTGTTTTTAAGGATGTCATAAAGGACAAAAACTAGAATGACACTTGGCAGAGCACGGACCTCTCCCAGACTAAACAGTTTGCGTTTTGTATCCCACTGATAGGCCAGATCTGCATCCCAACCTGAACCAAAATCGAATCAGCTTGTTCTTGTCACCCACTCAACTCCTCCAAGTTTTGACAAAATCCATCGATAACTACATGAGATATCGTCTGTGATATAGATTTTTGGTCCAACTTCTCAATGGTGAAAAATCTCTTTAAAGTTTCTCGTATCCAGATACGGATTCTTCCCAAAATCTCATCGATTCGTCCTTGTCCCCACCCACATGAAATATCGTGCTCACAAACACAGACAAACGAGCAAACAGGGGTGAAAAATAAACCTTCATCTACCTTTGATGGCAGAGGTAATGACAGGCATGAAGAACTGATGTAACATGTAAACAAGAAAAAGAGCAATCTGAGATTGCAAACCCTCACCAGACTTCTTTTACATGGTGTATTTTTTTATAGGTTTGAGGGTAAATCCAATATGGCTGCCAAACCATGTGACCTATGAAGTCATATGTGTGACTCTTTTGTTCCTCATGGATAGGCCGTCATTCTGTGTAAAGTTTCGCTTTGATCTTTTAGCCATTTAGAGAAGAAGATTTTGAAGGTTTCAAATATATACATATATACTATATATATATATTATATATATATATATATATATATATATATATATATATATATTATATATATATATTATCTATGGCTGCCAAATCATGTGACCGATGATGTAATCAAAAAAAATTTGTGGACAATTTATCCCTAGATGACCCTCAAAATTTTTTATACTGATCGATGTAGTTCTACATCTGCAATTATGTCATCATAACGAAGGCACCGATGTCATAAAAATATCACACTCATTCCCCATGAGGAATACTTGTTATGTGCCACTTGTACACCCATGGCTTGGGAACACTTGTGTAAGTTTCCCCTCGATTTTTGCCAGCCGTTCTGGAGAAGATTTTTTATAGGTTTTAGGGTAAATCCAATATGGCTGCCAAACCATGTCACAATGACATCATATGTGTGAATGTTTGTTCCTCTTGGACAGGCGGTCATACGTGTTAAGTTTAGCCTCAATCTGTTCAGCCACTTCAGAGAAGATGGTTTTTGAAGTTTAAAAATTATTTTTTTATAACAATATGGCTGCGAACACGTGACCGATGATGTCATTAATTTTTTTTTCAGTGAACCATTTTATCCCGAGATGACCCTCAATTTTCATACTGATCGGATGTAGCGTTTCTACAAATTTAATTATGACATCAAAACTAGGGCACCTTTGACATCATTAAAAAAATCACCCTCATTCCCCATGAGTACTTGCTATGTGCCAAGTTTCAATTTTTTCCTTGGTCCAGTTTCAGAGATAGAGGTCCAAAGTTTTTCCGTTTTTCTAATATGGCTGCCACACCACGTGACATATGATGTCATAATTGTCATTAAAACATTAACATGAGTAGTCGCACCAATAATGAAAATTTTGTCTCAATCCGACAAGTTGTTGCGGAGAAAACACAAAAGTTCTGTGTGGACAAACAGACAGACAAACACACAAACAAACAAATGAAAAATCACTCAAAGAGCAACATGTGGAAAAACAGCGCAAAGGGAGAACTCACTCGGTAGAAGCGCATACCTCTGCCAGGTGGAACAGCTGATGTTTTGTATCCCACTGACGGGCTGGATCCGAAACAAAATATTTTGGCCTATTTTGACCTTTAGGCCTATGTTCACCTCAAAATTAAGAGGTGTTGAATGCATTGACCTGACAAGTAAATCATTTTCAAGTTTCACCTTAATCGGATGAAATTGAGGATTTTAGAAAATTTGGCCCAAATTGGCCTTTTGGCATATTTTGACGTTTTGGCCTATGTTCACTTCAAATTAATAGTGGTTGAATTCAGTGACCTGATATGCAAATGCTCTTCAAATGTCAAGTTAATTGGATTAATATTGAGGATTTTAGGCATTTGGCCCATGTTGACCTTTTGGTCTATTTTGACCTCAAAAATAATAGGTGGTTCAATGTGACCTGACATGTAAATCCTTTTCAAATTCAAGTCAATCAGTAGAAAATGAGGATTTAGAAAATTTGGCCATTTGGCCTATTTTGACCTGTATTTACCTCAAAATTAATAGGTGGTTGAATTAGCGATCTGATATGCAAATGCTCTTGAAATTTCAAGTCAATCGGATTAAAATTGAGGATTTTAGAAAATTTGGCCCAAATTGGCTTTTTAGCCAATGTTGATCTCAAAATTAATGGTGGTGAATTCAGAGACCAGATGTGCAAATGGTCTTCAAATTTCAAGTCATCAGATGAACATTGAGGATTTTAGAAAATTCGGCTCAAATTGGCCTTTTGGCCTATGTTGATCTCAATATGAATAGGTGGTTGAATTCAACGACCTGATGTGCAAATGGTCTTCAAATTTCAAGTCATTCGATGAAAATTAACAATTTTAGAAACAATTTAATAATTTGGCCTATGTTGGGTTGACCTTATGGCCAATGTTGACTTTTTAACCTCAGCTAACCTCAAAAAGTAATAGTTGGTTGAAATTAAGTGCAAATGGCAAAAATGACGTCCATGCAATCTCTCTCTGGGTAAGTAGACGGTTGTAGTTCTTTTGTCGTGCTTTTGTTGCTTGTATTATTGCATACGTGTTTTGCCTTGTATAATTGCATACGTGGTTTGCCTTGTTTAATTGCATACGTGTTTTATTATAATAAATGTCCTTGTGTGAATGTAAACCTGTTCGTTGCATCCATTCCCTCATTGAACTGCCCCATCTTGCACTCGGAATATAGTTGGTTTTTAAATAGCCGGTAAAGTGATAGGGTCCAACGGAACTGCGCGATAATACCCGCGCTCGGTTATCCAAAAGGAAGCGAGCTGCTTAAGCGGCTCGTTTCCAAGCGGTCCCGTTGAGGTACAATCTCTCGGTAACCTACCTGCGCGAATAATTAGGTAAATCGAAGATTTGGCGATCGGACCCTGTAGCGGGGTAGAGTGGGACAAGGTTGTGGTGGGATTAAAAACCCACCCGTGACTGGTTTTTGGCGTTGTTCCAGAAAGTCACGACTGATTGTCCGTTCGGTGGGCGAAGCGACCGCTATTGGTTAGAGCGGTCGTTCGCACGCCGGCGGGCGGAAGTCTACAACAATATATATATATACAGTGGGGAGAACAAGTATTTGATCACACTGCCGATTTTGCAGGTTTTCCCACTTAACAAAGCACATAGAGGTCTGTAATTTTTATCATAGGTACACTTCAACTGTGAAAGACGGAATCTAAAACAAAAATCCTGAAAATCACATTGTATGATTTTGAAATAATTAATTTGCATTTTATTGCATAAAATAAGTATTTGATACATCAGAAAAACAGAACTTAATATTTGGTACAGAAACCTTTGTTTGCAATTACAGAGATCAGACGTTTCCTGTAGTTATTAACCAGGTTTGCACAGACTGCAGCAGGGATTTTGGCCACACTCCTCCATACAGATCTTCTCCAGATCCTTCAGGTTCCGGGGCTGTCGCTGGGCAACACAGACTTTCAGCTCCCTCCAAAAGATTTTCTATTGGGTTCAGGTCTGGAGACTGGCTAGGCCATTCCAGGACCTTGAGATGCTTCTTACGGAGCCACTCCTTAGTTGCCCTAGCTGTGTGTTTTGGGTCGTTGTCATGCTGGAAGACCCAGCCACGCCCCATCTTCAATGCTCTTGTTGAGGGAAGGAGGTTGTTGGCCAAGATCTCGCGATACATGGCCCCATCCATCCTCCCCTCAATACGGTGCAGTCGTCCTGTCCCCTTTGCAGAAAAGCATCCCAAAGAATGATGTTTCCACCTCCATGCTTCACGGTTGGGATGGTGTTCTTGGGGTTGTACTCTCCTTCTTCTTCCTCCAAACACGGCGAGTGGAGTTTAAACCAAAAAGCCTATTTTGGTCTCATCAGACCAATGACCTTTCTCCATTCCTCCTCTGGATCATCCAGATGGTCATTGGCAAACTTCAAGACGGGCTGGACATGCGCTGGCTTGAGCAGAGGGACCTTGCGTGCGCTGCAGGATTTTAATCCATGACGGCGTAGTGTGTTACTTATGCTTTCTTTGATACTGTGGTCCCAGCTCTCTTCAGTGCATTGACCAGGTCCTGCCGTGTAGTTCTGGGCTGATCCCTCACCTTTCTCATGATCATTGAGGCTCCACGAGGTGAAATCTTGCATGGAGCACCAGACCGAGGGAGATTGACTGTTATCTTGAACTTCTTCCATTTTCTATATTTGCGCAACAGTTGTTGCCTCTCACCAAGCTGCTTGCCTATTGTCCTGTAGCCCATCCAGCCTTGTACAAGTCTACAATTTTGTCCCTGATGTCCTTAGACAGCTCTCTGGTCTTGCCCATTGTGGAGAGGTTGAAGTCTGATTGATTGAGTGTGGACAGCTGTCTTTTATGCAGATAACGAGTTCAAACAGGTGCAGTTAATACAGATAATGAGTGGAGAATGGGAGGACTTCTTAAAGACAAAACTAAACAGGTCTGTGAGAGCTGGAATTCTTACTGGTTGGGAGGTGATCAAATACTTATTTCATGCAATAAAATGCAAATTAATTATTTAAAATCATACCATGTGATTTTCAGGATTTTTGTTTTAGATTCTGTCTTTCACAGTTGAAGTGTACCTATGATAAAATTACAGACCTCTACGTGCTTTGTAAGTGGGAAAACCTGCAAAATCGGCAGTGTATCAAATACTTGTTCTCCCCACTGTAATATATATATATATATATATATATATATATATATATATATATATATATATATATATATATATATATATATATATATATACTGTATATATATATATATATATATATATATATATATATATCTCATACCTTGGACATGTATTACATGTTTGACAAGGATATTGGTTGATATGATTGCACTTTTACACAAATTAAAAGGACAGAAACATATAATGGACAAATCAACACATTGTGTAGAACCTGAATGTGGAATCGCATCATATCGTGAGACATGTACTCAGAAGATAACACAGTACTTGCACCACCCTGTGTGGTTACCCTTATACCTTGTGTTCCCCTTTGCTGCTGCATGGTTTGTTAATTTCACTTGAATATTTATTTACTGTTTGATGTTGTGTGTGCAAAGGCGAAGCAAATGGAGACGAGTTTTTGTGCAAGAAGCCCAGAAGAGAGGAGAGTGCGGAAGAAGAGGATTGTGACTATCACAGAAATGATGAACAGGTAATCATCGTGC
The DNA here is from genome assembly GCA_035128595.1 of Eptatretus atami. Taxonomy (NCBI): domain Eukaryota; kingdom Metazoa; phylum Chordata; class Myxini; order Myxiniformes; family Myxinidae; genus Eptatretus; species Eptatretus atami. The sequence goes on from CM068963.1 coordinate 118,063,615, forward strand.
ACATTCCCTCAATCCCTCTCTTTGTGCCAGCATAATTGTTTGCCTTCATTCCATCATCACTCGTCCTCTACACAATTGTAAAGAAAATAGACAGGAACATCATTTTACCACATCACATTCACATTGCCGGTTGAGTTCACCGATTTTCATTTTACCATCTTCATCGCATTTACTTGATCTTGCCTTGGTGCAAAACCAAAAGGGTATAATCCTGTAAATGATACCAGGGAGATTTTACTTTCGAGTTGAATGCACAATGAGTAACACACGTTTCAAAAAACGTCTAGCCCTCCTGTTGGCACCCCATCAGACAGACAGGTTAGTTATTGTTACCCATCGCCGAAGGAGAGGGTATTGCATTTGGGTCCGTTTGTTTGTCTGTCTGTTTGTCCGCACAGAACTTTTGTGTTTTTCTCCGCAACCGATTGGCCGATTGAGACAAATTTTTCACCATAGGTGCGACTACTTATGGTCACGTCAATGTTTTAATGATAAATATGACATCATAGGTCACGTGATGTGGCAGTCATGTTGGAAAAATGGAAGACTTTGGACCTCTGTATCTCTGAAGACCGGTACAAGGAAAAAATTGAGCTTGGCACACGGCAAGTACTCCTCATGGGGAATGAGTGATTTTTTTATGATCACAGGTGCCTTCGTTATGACATCATAATTAGATATTAGAATGCTACATCTGATCAGTATGAAAATTTTGGAGGGTCACTCAGGATAAAAGTCCACAGAAATTTTTTTGATGATGTCATTGGTCATGTGATTCGGTAGCCATATTGTTTTTTAAGATCCTCGTGGAGGATCTCTAAGTCTTACTCACGTTGTGTTCTTGTGGACTTTTTTTTCACAGCCGACAGTTTTCATCGAAACTTCCTGAAACTTGCGTATATATAGTATAAAATACCCTGCGCAGACAGTAACCACTCCGATTTTGAAAATTCCTCCTAGAAAAAAGTTATGACGTCAAAAATCTCCGCTAATGGAAATCGCCTAAAAATTATCTCCGAAACTCGGCAAGCTTTTTGAATTCTGTTTGCGGGAATCGAACAGGGCATTAGCAGAGATGAATTACCGCACATATGATACATCACTATGACGTCATATCAATTTTTATGACGTCATTCCTATTTTTTGTTTTTGTTTCATTTGTTTCACAGCCTACAGTTTTCATCGAAACTTCCTGAAACTTGGCATATATATATAAAAATACCCTGCGCAGACAGTAACCATCTCCGATTTTGAAAATTCCTCCTAGAAAAAAAAGTTATGACATCAAAATATCTCCGCTAATGGAAATCGCCTAAAAAATTATCTCCGAAACGAGGCAAGCTTTTTGAATTCTCTTGCGGAATCGAACAGGGCATTAGCAAGAGAAATCCGCACATATGATAATCACTATGACGTCATATCAATTTTATGACGTCATTCCTATTTTTTGACATTTTTGTTTCACAACCCAGAGTTTTCATCGATCTTCGTGAAACTTGTCCATGTATAGCAGAAAGCCCACGCGCAGGCAGTAATGCATCTCCGACTTCGGAAATTCTTCCTAGAAAAAAAGTTGACATCATAATATCGCCGCTAATGGAAATCGCATATTCCATTACCTCCGAAACTAGGCAAGCTGTTTGAATTTTGTTTGCAGAAATCAAGCCGGGCATTAGCACAGAT
>CM068963.1:118065307-118086970 GCA_035128595.1 Eptatretus atami
TGATACATCACAATGACGTCTTATTCGTTTTTTATGACGTCATCATTAAGAGGACGAGGATCTTAGCTCATTCGAGCTTGTTTTAAAAGACCTTCAAAAATCCTCTCTGAGATAGCTCAACATATCGAGGCAAAACTTTACACGTATGACCACGTCTGCATGAGGAACAAAAGGTTCACACACATGATGTCATAGGTCACATGGTTTGGCAACCATATTGGATTTACCCTAAAACCTATAAAAATCTTCTCCAGAACAGCTGAACAAATCGAGGGGAATCTTCATGGAAATGTTCCCCAAGCCTTGGGCATACAAGTTCGTTAAGGAATAGTTGATGGGTCACATGGTTTGGCAGACATATTGGACTAAAGAAAATATTAAATAATGTTTTCTCTGGATCCGCTTAATCGATCAATGTTAAACTTCACATTTATGATCGAGTTGTGATGGGGTACACGTGTTTTAAATTTCAACTTGATTGGATGCATGGACTGGCAGCCATAATTATTTAATTTTTTGATATGGGTTCTTTTATTTATTTATTTATTGTTGAATAAGGCTCACTTGGTTGTGCCTGGATGGGTTTGAGGGTAGAGGAGTAGCAGCTGAAATGTGAATCTGATCCAGGTTCCTCGTGATGACTTCATCTTTGCTTTTTGCCTGTTCAGGTTCCTTATGATTACTCCAATGTAGGACTGTACCTATTTGGTCTTCCATTTGATTTGAATTGAATTTATTTTAATTCCATTCTAAATTCAATTGAATAATAATAATAAACATCATGGGTCAGGGTAGGTATCCGATCAAAGCGGGGTTGCATCGAAGTGGGACGTCTTGGTACCCGGTCATCACTGCCAGCAGTTATAGAGTGGAAGTTCTAATTATGTCTCTTATTAATTACGTAACACACCAGTACACAAACACCACACAAAATACACTACACAAAACAAGTCCTGGCGAGGGTCTGCAATCTCTGATTGCTCTTATTCTTGTTTGATTTGTTTGTGTGAGGAGTAAAAAAGGAACCCAAACAATAAGAAAGTGAACACAACCTCTGCTGGACATCAACCTGCTTTGTTTTCCTATTTTATGTGAGACTTTCCTGTCAGCTTTTGCTGATAGTTTTACTTTTGGTTTCACAATTGAGTTTGCTTAACCAATGCAATAACTACATCTGTGGAGTGTACACAAGAGATTTTCTACCAACGGAAAGAGAAAATATCCTGGGTTTAAGCCACAGTTATCTTACTTACCTGAGAGTAAATAGCCAAACTTTAGCTCCAAGAGAGTTTAAATCACAAAACCTTAACATCCTGAAAGGTTAAATCACCAAATCTTAACTATTTGGGAGTTTACATCACCAGACCTTATCTACCACAGAAAGCCTGGTGTTGGCTTAACGGTTAAGGTGGCTCGCTTAAGATCTTAGGGTCTTGAGTTTTTGAGCCCCTTTTGGCTGTTGAATTAACGCCAGGTGGGGTTGACTCAGCCTGTCATCCTTCCGAGATCGGCAAAATGAGCACCAGTGTCTTGGTAATATAGGGCACTGCATCAGCGGCACAGCCGCGCCCCCAGAAAATTATGCAACCAGTATCCACAGCCTGCACATGATAGCAAGCGAGCTATCTACCAAATAGTTTAAATCGCCAAACCTTAATACCAGAGTGTTTAAATCACCAAACCTAATACCAGAGAGTTTATTCACCAATCCTAACTACCAGAGTGTTTAAATCACCAAACCTGAATTACCAGAGAGTTTATATCACCAATCCTTAACTACCAGACAGTTTAACACACCAAACCTGAACTATCTGGGAGTTTAAATCAGCAAATGTTACCAGGGTTTGAGTTTGGGTTCGTGAGTTTGTGTGCTTCACACTGTTTCAAGAATGGCTCTTCGTTACTTGGGGAACACTGGCACCATCTGTGACCCAGAATATTGCTAAACCCGATTCAGAGATTTTATCATGTTTCGTCCCAGTGATGAAATCTGATTTGAAGTGCTCTCAACTAACAAGTCCAAATCAGATCGACACTTTACATCTCAATGCTTATCCTATTCATTTAATAATGCCGATCAGTCTTATCCCTAAACTTATGTGCCAATTCTGGAACTATGTCAGTCATCCATCCAAAAATGAAAACTAGTCATTGGTATAGTCTTTACGAGTCTAGAAAACTATTCCTAACTGTTAGTCCTGTTATCTTTTTTTTTGTTGTTGATATGTCATCGTTGATGTATAAACACTCTTTTTCAATAAAAGCATCACAAATTAGTTTAAGTTTGGGTATAAAAATGAAACAAGAAAAAGCTCGGCCTCTCTCTCTCTGTATTGTTCCACTGCCATATTTGTTGACGTTCAACGTGCGTGACCAGCTACATCTTATTCACTTTGGGAAACTGTATTTATTTACCCCTAAATATGAGTGCCAAACGGTCGAGTGAGGCTGGTGCCTCTGTGAGCAAGAAGAGACGCAGTGTGGTCACCTTGCAGACTACATTAGATGTTTTGTGATACCCATGATGACTGTGAGGACAATCGGGGTAAATAAGGACAAGGTGAGAATTTCTGGGCAGTGTAATACTCCACTGAGTGCTTTTATGAATGTACACACTGGTAGTTTGCTGATGGAGATCATGGAGCGTTTATTAGCCCGTACGCGCGAAGCAAAAAGAGGGGTTAAGCAATTGGTTCACTCTGTCTGTATGTCTTCAATCATCAGTTTATGAACGAGGAACAGCTTTATTTCAATTGAATGTTATATTTTGAACAAAAATTGGAACATGACTCGAAAAACAAACCTGTAGTTTAACAGTACTTTGGCTCTGAATTTGGCAAAATGTACGGAATCTCATTCCGATCGTGCATACGCAGTGAGGAGTAAGATAACTTTTTTAGTCTGTCTGCCTGTCCAACTCCTGATTTGAAAATCATTCCAAACAGGAAACTTACTGTTTTTAAGGATGTCATAAAGGACAAAAACTAGAATGACACTTGGCAGAGCACGGACCTCTCCCAGACTAAACAGTTTGCGTTTTGTATCCCACTGATAGGCCAGATCTGCATCCCAACCTGAACCAAAATCGAATCAGCTTGTTCTTGTCACCCACTCAACTCCTCCAAGTTTTGACAAAATCCATCGATAACTACATGAGATATCGTGTGATATAGATTTTTGGTCCAATCTCTCAATGGTGAAAAATCTCTTTAAAAGTTCTCGTATCCAGATACGGATCTTCTCCAAAATCTCATCGATTCGTCCTTGTCCCCACCCACATGAAATATCGTGCTCACAAACACAGACAAACGAGCAAACAGGGGTGAAAATATAACCTTCATCTACCTTTGATGGCAGAGGTAATGACAGGCATGAAGAACTGATGTAACATGTTAAACAAGAAAAAGAGCAATCTGAGATTGCAAACCCTCACCAGGACTTCTTTTACATGGTGTATTTTTTTTATAGGTTTCAGGGTAAATCCAATATGGCTGCCAAACCATGTGACCTATGAAGTCATATGTGTGACTCTTTTGTTCCTCATGGATAGGCGGTCATTTGTGTAAAGTTTCGCTTTGATCTTTTCAGCCATTTCAGAGAAGAAGATTTTTGAAGGTTTCAAATATATACATATATATCTATATATATATATATATATATATATATATATATATATATATATATATATATATATATATATATATATATATATATATATATATATATATCTATGGCTGCCAAATCATGTGACCGATGATGTAATCAAAAAAAAAATTGTGGACCAATTTATCCCTAGATGACCCTCAAAATTTTTTATACTGATCCGATGTAGTGTTCTACATCTGCAATTATGTCATCATAATGAAGGCACCGATGTCATAAAAATATCACACTCATTCCCCATGAGGAATACTTGTTATGTGCCACTTGTACACCCATGGCTTGGGAAACACTTGTGTAAGTTTCCCCTCGATTTTGCCAGCCGTTCTGGAGAAGATTTTTTATAGGTTTTAGGGTAAATCCAATATGGCTGCCAAACCATGTCACCAATGACATCATATGTGTGAATGTTTTGTTCCTCTTGGACAGGCGGTCATACGTGTTAAGTTTAGCCTCAATCTGTTCAGCCACTTCAGAGAAGATGGTTTTTGAAGTTAAAAAATTATTTTTTTATAACAATATGGCTGCCGAATCACGTGACCGATGATGTCATTAATTTTTTTTTCAGTGAACCATTTTATCCCGAGATGACCCTCAATTTTCATACTGATCGGATGTAGCGTTCTACAAATTTAATTATGACATCAAAACTAGGGCACCTTTGACATCATTAAAAAATCACCCTCATTCCCCATGAGTACTTGCTATGTGCCAAGTTTCAATTTTTTTCCTTGGTCCAGTTTCAGAGATAGAGGTCCAAAGTTTTTCTGTTTTTCTAATATGGCTGCCACACCACGTGACATATGATGTCATAATTGTCATTAAAACATTATACATGAGTAGTCGCACCAATAATGAAAATTTTGTCTCAATCCGACAAGTTGTTGCGGAGAAAAACACAAAAGTTCTGTGTGGACAAACAGACAGACAAACACACAAACAAACAAATGAAAAATCACTCAAAGAGCAACATGTGGAAAAACAGCGCAAAGGAGAACATCACTCGGTAGAGCGCATACCTCTGCCAGGTGGAACAGCTGATGTTTTGTATCCCACTGACGGGCTGGATCCGAAACAAAATATTTTGGCCTATTTTGACCTTTTAGCCTATGTTCACCTCAAAATTAAGAGGTGGTTGAATGCATTGACCTGACAAGTAAATCATTTTCAAGTTTCACCTTAATCGGATGAAAATTGAGGATTTTAGAAAATTTGGCCCAAATTGGCCTTTTGGCATATTTTGACGTTTTGGCCTATGTTCACTTCAAAATTAATAGGTGGTTGAATTCAGTGACCTGATATGCAAATGCTCTTCAAATGTCAAGTTAATTGGATTAATATTGAGGATTTTAGGCATTTGGCCCATGTTGACCTTTTGGTCTATTTTGACCTCAAAAATAATAGGTGGTTCAATTCAGTGAGTGACCTGACATGTAAATCCTTTTCAAATTTCAAGTCAATCAGATGAAAATTGAGGATTTTAGAAAATTTGGCCATTTGGCCTATTTTGACCTGTATTTACCTCAAAATTAATAGGTGGTTGAATTAGCGATCTGATATGCAAATGCTCTTGAAATTTCAAGTCAATCGGATTAAAATTGAGGATTTTAGAAAATTTGGCCCAAATTGGCTCTTTAGCCAATGTTGATCTCAAAATTAATTGGTGCATGAATTCAGAGACCTGATGTGCAAATGGTCTTCAAATTTCAAGTCAATCAGATGAACATTGAGGATTTTAGAAAACTCGGCTCAAATTGGCCTTTTGGCCTATGTTGATCTCAATATGAATAGGTGGTTGAATTCAACGACCTGATGTGCAAATGGTCTTCAAATTTCAAGTCATTCGGATGAAAATTAACAATTTTAGAAACAATTTAATAATTTGGCCTATGTTGGGTTGACCTTATGGCCAATGTTGACTTTTTAACCTCAGCTAACCTCAAAAGTAATAGTTGGTTAAATTAAGTGACCTGACATGCAAATCCTGTTCAAATTTCAAGTCAATCGGTTGAAATTTGAGGATTTTAGAAAATTTGGCTCAAATTGGCCTTTTGGCCTGTGTAGACCTTTTTGGTCAACCAAATTTTACGAAACTTCAATGTGGGACGGTCGCAGTGTCGGTGACATTAATCTCTAAAAATTTCAGAACCGTTGGTTGAGCGGTTTGGGCTGGAGGCAAGCGGACAGACAAACACACAAATTAAAAATCACTCGTAGAGCGACAACTTGGAAAAACAGCACAAAGTAGAATGGCACTCGGTAGAGCGCATACCTCTGCCAGGTGGAACAGTTTACCTTTTGTATCCCACTGATGGGCTGGATCCGAACCAAAATCCAATCCGCTTGTTCTTGTCATTTATTCAACTCGTCCACTTTATTTTGTCAAAACTCGTCCCTAACTTTTTCAGATCGTGTTATATTTAGTTTTTGGCCCCATCTATCGATTTTAGAAATTAGGTCTGTGTTGACCATTTGACGTTAAAAAAATAATTGGTAGTTGAATTCAGCAACCTGACATGAAAACGCTCTTCAAATTTCAAGTCAATCGGATGAAAATTGAGGATTTAGAAAATTTGGCCCAAATTAGCCTTTTGGCTTATATTTACCTCAAAATTAATAGGTGGTTGAATTCAGTGACCTGCTATGCAAATGCTCTTCAAATTTCAAGTTCATTGGATTAAAATTGAGGATTTTAGAAATCTCGCCTAAGTTGTTGACCTTTGGCCTATGTTGACCTTTTGACCTTTCGACTTCAAAAACAATAGGCTTCTTGATTATGACAAACTCTACCATGTGGTGAAATTTCGTGAAGATCGGTTTAAAATTGCGACCTGTAGGCGACAGACAGACAGACAGACAGACAGACAGACAGAATAACAAAATCGACGAACCAATATACTTTTAAAATCTTTGATTTTGCAAGAAACACACACGCGCACGCACACACACACACACACACACACACACACACACACACACACACACACACACACACACACACACACACTAGTTATCACACACTCTAGTGTTCTATGAACTCTCTAGTTATCAGTCTGGTTCGAGCACCAAAACCAATGTCATGTGCAAATGAGTTTGTTTGTGATCCGGACAAAAACCTTCAGTTTATTTGACGACCTGAAGGGTGAACAAGGTAAGTCAAGTCAAGGTGAAACCTTGAACATGAGCAGAGGCTGGTTTGAACGGTTTAAGTGGCGTAGTAAACTGCTTAAGAGGAGACCAAAATTTCCCAGGAACGCAACCTGCCTCCCCCTACTTATAGCATGTATTCCCATGGGAAAATATGTTTCAATACAAATATACCATATCCCAGGAACACATGTAGGACGTATGTAGAGGACTCCCTTTTGTGGACCATTTGTATTCTCTTCCAGGTCAGTGTCTGCTTGGAGTGCCATGGAGGGAAACTCAGGAACCTCAAGCGAAAATGGATTCGCTGTTCATCTCAAGCCACAGTCTTGCACCTCAAAAAGTTCCTCGCCAAAAAACTCAACCTCCCTTCCTTCAACGAGGTGCCCACAAAGCCTTTGTCTTCCTTTTGTTTTGTCAGGGTGGACACAGCACATCCACCGATTCGTCTTTAATCACATGTTCATGTGTTTCACTCGAAATGTGCCTTCGACGCAAAGTATGTTGTACTGCATTGGATATATAACCACCTGACCTCATGTTGAAGCAGCTTTGTTTATACACTGCCAATATGCCAATGCGTGCATGGTGGAGCCTGGGGAGCACGATACCCGTGTATAGGCGAGGGAAGGATGTTCGGAATTGCCGCCATGTTTTCCTCATATGATGTGTTAATATGGACCAAATGCTTTTTATCTCCATTGCTACTGTTTAGTGTTGATTTAACTTTATCAGAGCTGTGTGTGTGTGTGTGTGTGATGAGGTGTCAATCTTCCTTTCATAATGTTTTATCATTCCTGCTGTCTTTTTTGTTGTGTTTCCCCTGGAATGGCACCTGTATGTGGGAGCATGTGTGCGAAGTATCTGTCTATGTTCCGCATGTAGTCTCACCTGTATCTCAATTTATTAATGAACTCTCGTACAGAAGTACAAGGGACATTCCAAAGAATGTAGGAATGGTATATTCAGCGGCCCCCTTGAGCTGCATTATTTTTTATTCAATATTCCTTATAAACGTACACGTGTGCTTGCTAAATGCCATTCGTTTTTGGAAGCTGACATCCTTATTTCAATATATCATACAGAAGTTTGCTGTCATACATTTACGCATATTACTAAAATTTAAGCACGGAGGTGTTATCGGAGTTTTCTGAAGAATACATGCAGCTTCAAATACATCCACGAATGCAAGGTGACCGTGTACGGTGAGTAGCCTCTTGTGTTCTCGAGCAGTCGAAGGGGTGTGCGACTGGAAACGTGGACCCAAGTCCCTTGAAGATGACCCCGGGTCACGACGACTGACGGGTGCGGTCGAGCCACAAACCGTCTCCCAGGTCGAGGTGTTAATCATGGAGGATCGCCGTGTTGTAAGCTCACCGATTTATCCACAGAAGTTGGAATTTCACAAGGCAGTGTTTCCTCCATCATCCACGAATGTGTGCAAAGCCTCAGAAAGATGGGCCCCTCAGAAACCTCAGCACTCACAATTGAGAGCAATGGCAATTTGATGGGAAATTGAACGTTTCACAAAGATGTTGATTGGGAATTGATCAACGTGAGCTTTATAGCTAACAGGCCTGAGGCATCCCTTGTTTGTGGAATGTCTACAAGTGTTGTCAAAAAATACTTGTGGACGTTCAAAAAATGTCAAAACAACGTGGAACGAGTGAGAAAACTGCAAAAATGGAGCTTTGAGCATCAGGGTTAATTGAATGTCTCTGTCCCTATATCTGTCATGTTCACAATGGAGAGATACACTAATACGTTCTTCAAAAGGGATTGAAGAAAATCACCTGCAAACAAGATGAGGCATAAGCCTTGAAAGTCCAGTGTGAGGTACAACAACAGCATCTCCACACTGGGAGGGGGGGGGGGGCTTGTGACCTTTAATTATCCATGACAATTGATATTTTTAATAATTGTTTTCAAGAAGTGTGCAGAAGGTTAAACGTGGACTTCTTCATAGGTGCTCAGAAGAGTCATTTGTCACATTCTGAACCAGCTCGTTTGTCCTCGTAGGACGTTGTATCGCGCACCGGTGTGGGGCGTGACTCACCGCTGCCATCTTTTTGCCTCGCAGCTCGACATCCTGTGTAACGAGGAGATTCTGGGAAAGGACCACACGTTGAAATTCGTCGTCGTAACACGCTGGAGGTTTAAGGTAATTCCCGATGCCATACTTTTGACCGATGACGCCGTTTGTCCATTTCGACCCCACCCCACAGAAGGCCCGTTAACGTCCATCCGTTTTCCTTGCACTGGTGGATGTTAACGGGCCTTCTGTAGGGTTGGAATGGACAAAGTTCCACAGGCCACTTCGGTGTTGATTTCCTTCTTCTAAACATTATGCACGATAGTTATTCAGATATATTATCCAATGTTTTAACAAGAAAATCACCACAAAATACTAATCACACCACCTATATATAATTAATAGTTTATTTACATCTCGTGTTTCCTGCTGTATATCTGTAAGCTTTGCTTCACACAATTTATTAAAGTTATCGTTATCCCCACGCTTTTTGAAAACATAGGGGCAATACTCATGGGCACTCACCTGGTAGCGGCTGGATAAGATAACCAAGGAACCATTGGGAGGCATGGATGACCCACAAAATATTTCATGGAGAAGAAAGTAAATACCTATGGATTTTTTTAATGTCAAAAACAAAATCTGGTACATCATGGGTGATGAAGGTTGTGGTCAAGTTTCATCGGAATTGTGCATGTAGTTTCTGAGAACACAGCAAATACCTCTCTTTTGGGTTTACCCCCCCCCCCCCCCACCTCCTGCAGACACCCTTGGATCCCAAATTATTTTTTTCATGATATGAACAATTTCATGACTGGTACATCACTGGTGATGAAGGTTGCAGTCAGTTTCATCAAAAATGTGTCTGTAGTTTGGAGAAACAGGTAAATAAATATTTGGGGGGTGGGGGCAACCCCCCACAGACCCTGATGTTTCTAATATCATGAACAAACTTTGGTACATCATGGATGATGAAGGTTGTGGTGAAGTTTCATCGGAATTGTGTTTGTAGTTTCTGAGAAAAAAAGGAATACCTCTTTTGGGGGGGGGGCACCCTCCTGGAGACCCCCTTTTTTTTTCTTTTTTTTTATGCTATGAACAAAATTTGGTAAATCAAGGGTGTTGAAGGTTGTAGTCAAGTTTCATCGGACTTGTGTGTGTAGTTTTGGAGAAGAAAGCAAATACATATTTGGGGGGGCAACCGTCGTGACACCACCTTCGAGCCCGATTATCTTTTTAATGCCATGAACAAACTTTGGTACACCATCGGTGATGAATGTTGTGGTAAAGCTTCATCAGAAATGCTTCTGTAGTTTCAGAGAAGTTGAAAGTATTTGTGGACGGACGGACGGACGGACGGACGACGCGCCATCCAATAAGCTCCCCGGAGCTGCATTCCAGGTGAGCTAAAAATCGGGAATATTGTAATTGGCTCTGTCTGTCTGTCCGTGAAGCTATCTCTTCCTAAACGGTTGGGCAGAAATTCACCAAACTTGGTAGTTATGATCACCACATGGCAAGAAGGTGCAAGAGTGGTGTCATTTTTGGCCCTGCCCCCTGGGGTGGGGTCAAAGGGTCAAATACCAACAAATGCAATTAAACAGGAAACATTTTTGAAAGTCAAACTTTGACATTGGGTCATTCCTGGTGGACCTTTTTGCCATCTTTCAACTTTACTTTAGGTGGGAAGTGTGGGGATTTGTGATGACGTACCATCGACTTCGCTCTAGTTTACTTTTTCAGTCACCACACGTGTATACACATGCTTTGTACAGGCAAATGCATTCACTGGCAACTCACGGTGGTTGACGGACTGAGTTCGGTGATGAGCAACAACTTCCCACAAGATGTCTTCGTGAATCGTGAAAGCGATTTGGGGATCATTGTAGACCGAAGATATCAACTTTGATTTCCAGACCATGAGGTGAGGGCAGATTCTGCTCAGCCTGAAGTGCTCTTGTCCACACCGGTGGACCATATCAATGTCTGGTAGTTGGCCCAAATAACATGAAGGGCCAATCTGGCAGATGAAGGTGGAAGACCTTCATTTTTAGCTCACCTGCAACGTAGTTCCGGGGAGCTTGTGTGATGACGCGTCGTCCGTCCGTTCGCGTCCATCTGTCCGTCCACAAATACTTGCAACTTCTTCTCTGAAACTACACATATGGTTTTGATGAAACTTTACCACAACGTTCATCACCGTGTATGTGCCAAAGTTTGTTCATGGCATTAAAAAAAAAATCTTGCCCTAAGAGGGTCAACAGGGGTTGCCCCCCAAAATAGGTATTTGCTTTCTTCTCGGAAACTACACATGCAATTCTGATGAAACTTGACCACAACCTTTATCACCCGTGACATACCAAGGTTTATTAATGGCAGTAAAATAATGGGGGTCTTGAGGGTGTCTATGAAGGAAGTTTATAGGGGGGGTTCCCCCCTAAAGAGGTATTTGCTATCTTTTCAGAAACAACATACAATTCCGATTAAACTTGACTACACCATCATTACCCGTGATGTACCAAAGTTTGCTCATGACGTGAGAAAAATCAGAGTCTGAGGGGGTGAAGGGGGGGGGGGTGGGGGTTGCCCCCCCAAAATATGTATTTGCTTTCTTCTCCGAAACTACACACACAATTCTGATGAAACTTGACCACAACCTTCATCACCCGTGATGTACCAAAGTTTGTTCACGGCATTAAAAAAATTCCACAGGTATTTACTTTCTTCTCAGTTACATATTTTGAGGGTCATCCATGCCTACCAGTGGTTCCCTGGTTATCTAATTGAGCCGCTACCAGGTGAGCACCCAGCGGGTATTGCCCCTATGTTTCGGCTTCTTTTGGCAGAATAACTACTGGTAGTACCTGATGTTGTCTAATGTATGGGTATAATAGGCAGCATACAAACCTCTCACAACATCCTGGGCCTAACTGTTGTGTTGGGCATAACTGTTGTGTAATGAAATCTCATTTTGTCTTTTATTCCTGTATAGAACTATCGCTCTCTGCATCCAAACGCCTTGCAGTGAGTGATAGAGAGCAAGGCCATATCAATGTCAGGGGACCGAAGCACAACTCTGTGGCATCCATGAGCGGCATGCTCGGCATGAAGCTGCATTCCTGTATCGGCTTTCACATGATCGGATGCCCTTAATGATCTCACACTTGCCTTTCATGATACCTATTGCTTTGTCCCCACCGTTGAATCTACCAGTCGGTACTTACTGATGACCAAGACACATTTGGCACCCGCTCTCACCCACAAGTGAACTCAAATTTTCCTTGTTCCTTGAATTCTCAATTTACTTTGTTCCCTGCTTTGGGATGAGTGTTTTTAAACACTGTCAAACGTTTACTTCATGTGCGGCTGATGTTCCTCTTTTGGTTCGTTCTGCAAATATGATGGATTTCACTTTTCACTTCACAAATACAACATCCACCCTATTCTTTGTCGAATACAACGTCCACCCTATTACTGTCACTTTGACCCAGTAGAGCTGTCACAACATGGTAGTGCAGCATTTGCCATTACTACAAATGTTTTTCAAAACAATGAGAATGTGTTTCAAATCAATTTCCCTTCCCTCGGCTGCAATCACTAGGCAACCGAACGGCCACGATCAGCAGATATGGTTGTGACCTTCTCATCAGAAGTCTTTACTTGCGTTTGCTGTGTAAGTAAAGGAAGGTGTCTTGATCTTTTCATGTGGTAATGGGTACCAGGATTTTACCTCATTTGTGTTGAGCCTTTGTTCAATGAACGAGGCCATCTGTTCTTTGCCAATCTGTATGCATTGAGCAATTAGCTTGACACCTGTGATGGATTAGTTAGCTTGACACCTGTGATGGCGCAATCAGCTTGACACCTGTGATGCCGCAATCAGCTGGACAGCTGGACACCTCTGACATGAGTCCATAAACACACATGTTTTTTTAACCTCTGCCACCGAAGGTGGATGGAGGTTTTGTTTTCACCCCTGTTTGTCTGTCTGTCTAAAAACACAATATCTAAAAAAAGTTGTGGACAGATTCAGACAAAACCTGGTGGACAGGTTGGGTGAGTGACGAGGACTAATTGATTAGATTTTGATTCAGGTCCAGATGTAGATCCGGCCGATCAGTCGGATACAAAAAGGAAACTGTTCAGCCTGGCGGAGGTATCTGCCCTTCCAAGTGCCGTGATAGTTTTATATACATCAAGGCTCATGGTGGAGCGAGATGACAGAGGGTAACATAGGGGCAATACCCCTGGGCGCTCGCCTGGTAGATGAATGATACTGAGGAGGAATTCAACATGGGCCGAATCATCAAAATGCAACAATGAACCAATGTTGTAGCAAATACCTATTTTGGGGGACAAACCCATAAATCCCCTTCGACTCCTTATTCTTCACTTTTTTAGGGGGGGGGGGCACTTTTGCCGATAAGACATGTGTGAGAGCCACCAAACCACCTACAGGACTCCGTAATGGCTGCTATTAGGCGCCGTCCCCACGTACTCTTCTTCGTTGTGGTTTACTGGGCTGCGAGCATAATTATGTGTCCACTGCCATCTACTGATGTGGTGATGTTACTCTTCTGCTTCGTTTTGGAACATTCATTTGAAACCATTGGGTCAATTTGATAGCATTTACAGCAGATTATCATGGGATGTTTTCACATTTGTGTATTATCGGCCACACTTCAGGCCACCAGGGGCCGCCAGTGGGTCACGGGCAGTGTCGTGAAGAACAGAGGTCTAAAGGGTACATTCAATTGTAATTGGCGTCTAAGTAATCAAAAGGGTCTCAATTCTCAATCATGTAAAAAGGAACAAGTGGTCTAAAGCTCTAAAGCTCTAAATGGTCAAGGGTCCAAACTGTCTGAGGAATGTTAAGGGTCTTTGGGGTCTTCAGGGTCTAAAAAGAGTGAGGTGGTGGATGAAAATACCCAAAGGACAATCCCCGGGTCGAACTTGGTCTGTGTGCCAAATGTGGTGGTTGCCAGCCCAGCTGTCTTTGCAAAAAGAGCGAACATGCAGACAAACAGCCAGACAGACAGACAGACAGACAGAGACGGACGACTCATTTTATTTATTGGATGGTAGGATTAATGTGCTGTTGATGTAGCACAGGCATGCTGGGCCAAATGACCTCCTCCTTCATCAAAGTACCATGTATAATGGGGCTGTTCATTTGCCAAATTGATCAGTGATAGCGTTCCTGTGTCATCACTGCCATTGATGCAGAATGGATTTGTCATCAGTCAAACTCGAACACTGCAAGCACCTTTCATACGTCGTTTTCTCCCTGCAAGGAGCTGCTACTATTTGTGTGTGTCTACATGGTCGGAGTCCCAAGCTCTGTACATCTCTTGGTGGCATCTTGAAGCATTCAAAACTGAGACGGTGGGCTGATCCATTTCACATTTATGACATCTTTATTATTTTGCTCGTGTTGAAAATTCAAGAAGAAAAGCTGAATTTCCAAACACACAACCCACGACAAGGTCTAAAAGTGACCTTGACCTTTAACCGAATGACCTCAAACTCTGATAGGTATGAGTGTATACACATGCTCCGTTTATTTGAAACCCTCCCTCGGGAACTTGTCCTCAAATGGAAACGTTCGCATCAGAGAGAAGGACAAACCATCACGTCGACTGCCACGTCGTGCCAGCTGTTCATCAAGGCCGTAATAATCTATATGCAAATTAAATTACTCAAAGGTATCATTTGCGTGATACAATAATCTTTTCTTGTCGTATTACTACCATATTTACTAAAACTGAAGCAATGATTGTAAAGATCATCGTCAATTATACATCCACGCCCCCCCCCCCCCCCCCCCCCCCCCCGACACCAATTCCGTGATGTTCAGACAGGCCTCAACCCTCATCACGACCATGGACCTGTACAAGCAACTAACACCACAATCCGACAAGGCCTCCGCCATCAGAATTATCAAGTGGGATTGAGGGAGTGCAGGGGTACCCAAGAAGCATATATGCAGTCAGGCCTTGTCCAAGCTGTGTGTCGTGCTTTATTGGAAGGCCGGTATGACTATTAAGAAGCTGTGACGCGTATGGAGTCGGTTTTTGTGCCAAAGACGAGTGGATTTTTTCTTCTTCCATGTTTGAATCGAGAGGTTGCGATGAAAGGGTAACAAGTTTATCACATCATCTGCACATGGTGTGTGTGCAAGGTGCCCGTGTTTGCTATTTACACCACGTGGCAATTTTTTTGAGAATGCAAAGCAAGCCGTGGTTTTGCTTCCGTTTCACATCCTGTTGGCTCTCCCTGTGCTCCGAGTGATGTCAGGCCTTCTCCACGGCGATGGAGAGCTCGTGCGCAGCTGCTCTTCCCTCTTATCGCACGCTCTGCTCGATGAACTGCATGAGCAAAATGATCAAAGAATGAACAAAAGGGTTTAATGAATTTATTACATCAATGGCCTCGGGCACGTGACACGAGGGTTGAGGGAGTCGTCGGGATGTCAGGCAAGCACCAGTACAAGTTGATCGAGTTTTAGAGAAGTTTTGCATTCCTCGACGGTTACCTAAACTTGATCAACTTGTACCGCTGCTTGCCTGACATCCTGACGACTCCCTCAGCTCTTTTGTCACGTGTCGGAGGCGATTGATGTAATGAAGTCACGTCTGTTCCATCTCACAATTCATCCCTGTGTCCTCTTCCCTCTTGCAGTGATGTGTTTTCATCTGCCAGATTGATGGTCGGGGTTGCACATGTTCCCTGTAGTTTTCTAATTGACGGTGTCGGCCCCCACGGTTGATTTTTGGATCGCTCGGTTGATTGAAATTGTTCCATTGGAATTGCACACTTTCTGACGGTAGATTTTCCACATGAGAACTCCATTAACTCCTTCCCTTGGGACACGTTGCTCGGATACCGAGTCCTCTATCTTGGTGACGGTGTCTGTCTGATATTCATGGTTATTGATGTCGGACACGCGTGTGTTCGAGTCTCACAAATGGAAAAATGTGTTCCATGACTCTTTGGGAGGATGGTGTGCGTTTCAAACTCGAGTTTAAACATCGACTTCAACGTTTCGTTTCTGGCTCGTAGCTGCCGAGCTGAGCTCTTGGGCCAGAGGGAGGCAGTGCAGTCTGCATTTACGCTCATGGCCGGGGCCTCGTCGACGTCTCTGTATCACTTGCATGCCTCTGACCTTTTCTGCCCCGTCCGTTGTCGAACTGCAAGCGGCTGAGTGCTGCATTAAAATGGAGTGGGATTCTTGAAACTGATATGAAACGGCGATATTTTGGTGAAGGGAATTTTATTTGTGTTCGTGAGATGTTTGTCTCTGCGTGAATGTTGTTCCGTTAACAGTCTCGACGTTCTCTTGCAGAAATCCCCGCTCCTGCTGCATTACCGGCCCAAGATGGAGCTCCTATAAGGTCCCGAAGCACATCGACACCGTTGACGTGGTCCAGCTGCCCGGCTGCCGTCGTGTGCCTCAGCCAGAGAGGGTGTTTGCCAAGCCGTAGTCGGGACGCGTCTGCGTGCTCGCCGGGTGCGAGGCACCCGTCTGCCTGCCGTCTCATTTAGTCGTGCAGCATAACTTTGGACCACAGTTGCTGTTCCACATGAGTCGGTCAGACTGGTTGTAGGTTTACGCATACCTCTTTGAGCTTCACCCGACAGCCAAAAATAGTCTTTGATCCCTCTCCCCTCCTCTATTTGAACCCTAACCCTCCCACGACGTTTCTTTATCCTCCTCCTCCTTACCTTTGTCCATTTTGTCTTCATCTCCCCCTTGTGCCTCCAACTCCCCCTTTTATGATGCAAGTTGCACATTTGCAGTGGCCTGCATGCTGTATATCCGTGACAGCAATGATTTTTTTAAGCTGTGCCCTGCTCAGGACCAATCCTACCACACATAACGACCCCGTGTTACACCTCCACGAGCGTATTTTTACTCCACACACAGTCTTCTGCACTATAACAGCATTAACAAGAGGAAAAACTACTTGAAAATGTGAAATTTCTAATTCACTTTGCAATGCTCTAATTATTTCTGTTACATTGTTTTCCACGTCCTTCATAGTATTTTATTTGCAGATCGTTTCTTTTTCGTGTTCTTATCTTATCCTCGTCCTTACGTTCGCCTCCTCGGTTTTCCGGCCGACGGCCCATTTGTGGCCGGGGTCATGGAAAAGACCGGTTGCGATGCGAGCGAAGCGACTCCTCGTGGACCGAGACGTGTTCACCTCGGTAGGGGGTCTCGTCGTCCATTTCGCCAAGAGGACCTTATTCTCTACAATGAGGGATCTTTTCATTTTGTGCCAGATAAGGTCGAAGCTATCGCAGCCTGGACATTGTTTTTTTTTAATTATTGTTATTATTATTATTATTATTATTTTTTAGAAAACGTTTTGAACAAATTACTTTTAAGTCTTTGTCACTTCCAAAAACAAGATTCCGTGGCTTTGCACTAATATTCAGTCATCGGCCTTCAGTTAGAGATTTCGAACTTGTAAAGAAACATTGGTTTTACACGGAGCTCACTCTTTATTTTGAATTCTTATTTCGGTATCAATTGTGTCGAACAGCTTTTTGTACATAGAAATTGAGAGGAAATTGTAGGTGGGCATGCCATGGAATTTCGACTCTTGTGCTTTCAATGGTGCTTTATTTTGTATTATTTTGTACATGGCGGGGGTGCATAAGTACGTCGATTATTCCTGCGAGCAGACACCCAAAGCGTCCAAAAAAAAGGTTCGACCGGTTCGTAAGGATGGATTTTTGAATCGTTTCTAAATCAGAATACTGTGCATTTATACCCGAGTACACTAAGCGCATCTGTCGTGACGTTCAAGCACGCCGCCTCTGGTACGAGGAAGCGTCGATGGCTGGGTTTCTCTCGAACTTGCCATATCGTCGGTATGCGAACTTGTCCCGCCCAAGCCCGAATGATGCTGGATCTCAGCACCGGTATTCACTTTCCTGTAAACTGAACCTGGTGATTAAAGCCTGCTACCCTGGGGGTGTAAAGCTGCGGCGCGGTTGTCGTACACGACCGCGACTCTTGTAGCGAAGCTGGCAGCGTGACGTGATGCTTCATCTTCCAAATCCTTGGAGGTGACCATTGTCAGTGTTCTTCTGCGAAGCTGACAGTCATCCGTTTGAAAGCCCCGATACATTTTCTGCCTTTGGCTTGACCCTCAACCCCTCCTTAAAAGCCTTAAAGGAGCAGGTGTTACCAAGGTTGGCAGTGATCACAAGAGCAGGTCGGTCATCATGCAAGCCTGGTGCTGGGACATGTCTCAGACGGGAGCCATAATCTTACTCGTCGTTCAACATTGATCCGCCATCTTTAGCAGGTTCCTTTGCTTTTTTTTTTTCCCCGAAATAAATACCACATTTATTTACTATTTCTCTTTTCTCCTGTCTGTCTTTTCTTGTCTCTTGTTTCTCCTTATTGTAACGTTTTTTTTCTTCCTGATCTTTGTTGCTGTTCTTCTTCCTCGATTTTTAATCGAACTTTTCTCCTTGCATTAAGAACATTGCACTATTAATAATCTAGTGTCGTTTACAAAGTCACTACAAGTCCATCTAGATCTTAGATGAAGCTTAAAATCACTGTGTCTCCTTTACTTGATTGAAGGGAAGAGGGGGGCGGGGGGGGGTTGGGGTGATCTGCTTTCTGGAGGTACAATGTCCAACAACAAACATTTGTAGGCAAGTGTAATGCAATGGTTGAGCTGTGACTACTGAAATACAACCTCTTGGTCAACCCATCCGTTTGACAGTTCTATGCTGCGGAGTGAGTACGGGTGAAGGCAACAAGGGGTGCACGAGAGGGTAACAAACTGAAATTCAATAATATGCTGCACCGGAGCTGCAATCCCTGTGCAACGGAGCCCCGCTTGCCCCGTGCAGGTGCCCCTCTCATTGGAGCGACTCGCCGGAGCCCCACTCCTTGAGAGGCCCGCTCCCTGGAGCCCGCCGGAGCCCCACTCGCCTTAGCCCCCCACGCACCCGAGCCCCACTCGCCGCATACTGGGTTTGTTTCAATTTGGACACGAGCACACGAAGCACACCTTATGTTGTTTTTGCGAATTTTGTACATAGTTTGTGAACAAGTCTGAATCTTTTATTCAGGTTATAATAATTATCGGTTGTGGAAGTTTGCAGTGTTTTTATTTTTTAATTTCGACCATTGAGCATTGCTTTGTATCCGCTGGACTTTTATGGGCCGATTACCTTTCATGATTTTCCTAAAGCTCGAGTGTGGGCAGAGAATAATCGATTGTAATGATATGTATATATTTTATTTATGCTGTACAGCACAGAATTTTAATGACTCATTTTGGTGAGATATTGAAGAAATACAGTATTGTGAGAAATGGAAAATATTATTTTTGATCTTTTGCAAAGCGAGGCTCTCCTCCACGTCGTCGCCTCGCTGCGGTGGTCGTAGTGGCGTGTCCCGCGTCAACGTGTCCCGCGTCCACCGCCCGCCGCGGTGGTCGTAGTGGCGTGTCCCGCGTCAACGTGTCCCGCGTCCACCGCTCGCCGCGGTGCCCCGGTCCTGCACGCACGGATCTCGCCGTCCGTGCGAATCCGGGTCGTCCCATTTGTTCCTCTTTACAAATGTTCCCTCGCAGTTTAGAGCATGACGCGCACACCGTTTGCTTCGCACCATGTATCCTCATCTGCCAGGTACACACACACCTGCCGAAGTTACCGGCGAGACGTCTCCCTTCTCGAGGACCTTTCGCTCGATCTACCCACACGGGGTTACCAGAGAAGTGTGAAACATTCGCACCTTTATTACGAACGAAGTCCTTAAACCGCTTCTCTTAATTATCCAATCCAAAAATATCACATGACAATTATAAATGATTTTCCATGGAAGATCAATTTACACTTTTGTAGTTCACGATCCAGCTTTGTTTTGTGAATCATCTTCTTAATCAAACAGTGCTCGCCCCTCCCCCCCACAACAATCCCCATTTTGATGCATTGCTCGTGTTTCCATCACCAGCAATGTGAGTGGTGGTGGATAGCAAAGCCTGCATTCTCGACCCATTACTACATTTATGTTCCAACTACCAATGTTTATCTCATCCAGATTTTGCTTTGAATCTTTTATCAAAAACAATGGGAATAGGGGGGAGGTACTGCACATTTGTGCTTGTCCTTTGCGCATTTTTTTTTTCTACATCTCTTATGTTGAATTTTTTTTTATTAAAATGGAATAGTTGACCTTCGTGCTTGTTTCTATTGTTTTTGTGCTGTTTGGGATTAGCATGTGCATTATAGCAATGAGTCTCGTACCCCCATTTAAGGTCTCTAAGATGTCTCTGTGGCTTAGCTCCTTGTTTGGTATTTCGATCAGTTACACCCTTTGGGTTGTTTTTGTGTACCAAGTCGAGGCTCGTGGAAGAGCTAATACACACAGAACATATAACAAGGCAGGACGCAAGAGGGGCAAGAGGGGCAGGAGAGGGAGAAATATGAGATCTGTGGAAGGGAGAGGGATGCGGTGGGGTACACGGGGTAAACAAGGAGGAAATACAGGGACTTTCAGGAAGGAAAGCAGGGAATTTGAAGGAGGTGGGTTTGGGGTGGATGAACGGGGGTAGAAAAGATCGAGGATTTGGATGGGGGAAGAGATGAGATGGTGGTGAACAGCTGTTTTGAAGACCTGGAGGGAGGAGTGGGATCGAACAGAGTGTGGGAGTTTGTTCCAAAGGTGGGAAAAAGAAGAATGAAGAGTGAAGGTGAGTAGTGATTCTTGATTTGTAGTTTCAACAGAAGGTGAGTTTTTTGCAGAATTGTACGTCCTGGGAAATACAGCAGGGGGGGGACACAAGATCACGACAAGAGGGCGAAGGGTGGGGGGCAAGGCCGGAGAGGAAATGGTTGAAGACAAAGACCACTAACCTGCCTGTGGTGAGAGACCTGCCGAGTTGGAATCTTATGCAAACATCTCTTCAAGGTGAACCCTTTTGGGTGCTGAGTGCACGGTAATGCATTGTAAAACATCTCTCTCTTCCTCCATTTCACACTCTTCCTCCTTCCCACTCTCTCTCTTTCCTTCCCATTCTTCCTCCCTTTCACATTCTCTCTCTCCCCTTTTTCTTTACCCTGCCAGGGATTTTAACTGGAGTATTGGCACACAGTGGCTTACTGTGGGATCTGTAACACCCACCAGCGACTATAGCTCAAATCTACCGTTACCCTACACACGTGAAGTGAAACACGGGGTAAAGCACATTGGTTCACTTCTGTCTGTAGCCTGGTGTTGGCTTAATGATTACGGTGGCTGGCTTACGATCTTAGGGTCTTGAGTTAGTTAAACCCCTGTCGTGCCGTTGAATAGCACAAGGTAGGTAGCTTGACTCAGCCTGTCATCCTTCTGAGGTCGTCAAAATGAGTACCAGCTTACTGGAAAATGGGGCACTGCATCAAGCATAGCCACACTCCCAGCAATGATGTAACCAGCAGCCCTAGGCTGCATATGAAATGATGACTTCTGCGTCGGTGCTCTCTCAATCTCAATGCAAAATCTCAGTGATTTTCCCAACACCAGGTCGTTGTATCTCATGATGACATCTCGGTGACATCTCCATAATAAATCTCAGTATTTTTTTCACTACGTCTCAATGACATCACAGAACAAAATCTCATTAATTTGTCAAAACGAAATCTCTGGTTTGTCTCCATATTAATTTTTTGGGATGTTTCAACATATCGGTGATTTCTCAATATTGTTGTGGATTCTCGCCACTCCGGCGTGCGGACGGCCGCCTTTTAGTGGGGCAACTTAGCATAACAATTGTGCATTTTGTGAGGAAAGCACCAAATTTGGCACACTA
>CM068963.1:118086995-118102940 GCA_035128595.1 Eptatretus atami
GTGGCCTATCATATTATGAACAGATTTGGATATTAGGCCATCTCAAATTCAGCCGCTGATGGCTGTGGGCAGCCATTTTCCACTGCCATCAAAAATTTGAGCTGCCCAATATCCAAATCTGTTCATAATAGATAGGCTACTCGTGTGCCAAATTTGGTGCTTTCCTCACAAAATGCACAATTTTATGCTATATTTAGCTAAGTTGCCCCACTATTTTATCCCGATTGCAGCCGCGCGCCCACCGAACGTTGGCAATCCAGTCGCAGCTTTTCGGATCAACGCCGAAACCCAGCTACGGGTGTTGTTAACCACACCATAGATCAGCCAACTCTTCTGTCCACGCGCTACAGGGTTGATCGCCGGATTGTCGATGTACCTAATTATTCGCGCAGACAGAAATGCCGGGGATCTACACCTCAACGGAGCCTGCACGAAAAACGAGCCGCTTTAAAGCAGCTCGTTCCGTTTGCGATTGCCGAGCGGTTTTATATCACCAAGCCCCGTCGGACCCGATTATCTTATCGGTGTTAAAAACCAGCTCATATTTCCGAACGCAATTACGGCAGTTCAATGGAGGAAGGGACCGCAACGAGCAGGTGAATATTCAAACAATAGGGAACATTTATTTCCAATGCACATATGCAAGCAATACAATGAATGGGGTAGGGGACAAGACACGAGCAAGAAAACCTACAGCGATCTATTTATTATCTACATGCATTAGTCAGTTCACTACTTTAAGGACAAGGCGCCACAGACTTCCATGCAAAAACCCCAGAAGAAAGAAGAGAACTGGGCTCGTAAGCCTTTAATGTTCCTCGGAGCTGGATGTCCGAAGGAGCTCCGCGAGGCCGTGCAGGTTACTTCGTCACCCTTGAGGCGACTCGATGGTCTTTTCGTCGGCGACCCTCCATATGTCTCGGTTGTCCAAGCGGCAGCTGTTGTAACGGCGGTTCGGTGTCCAGGGCCTAGCAGTCCGGCCTGGTCGATCGGGCCTGGCCGACGACGCTTCAGAGAGCGAATGGGCCTTGCTCTTTTTGAGTTGATGCTATTTAAGAGCGCGTTCACTCCTCAGCGTCGCTCGGACCGTTATGTAGCTGGCTGGCGACTTCTCTCCGGCTGCAACTCGACCAACTCTGGCACTCTCCACACCGACTCACTGAACTGGACTCCACACTCCACCGGACTCCAAACTCCACTGCAGGCTCGACTCTCTGGACTGTAACGGCCCAGCCCAACTCTCAAAAACTCAGTTCTTTGCGTTTCAGCCCGGCCTTTTATCGGGTTCGGGGGGGGGGGGCGCTTGGCTTTCACCTTCGACCCTTCACCCCCGTGGCTCGCCCCTTTCGTCGTTTTGACCGTTTTGTAATGCATGCGCGGACGTGTTTGAGATCACTCTCACAACGCGGCCGTGTTTGAAAACACCCTGCTGCTGCGAGGATGCCATCGTGTTCGCCTGTGGAGATGTTGGTTGTTGGGATTTGTTGCTTGTGAAAAAGATGGTGGCGCCGTGGAGATGATGGTAAGGAGATGTTGTTTGTTTGTTTGAAATGTGTTTGTGGAGATGATGTTGTTGTGGAGATGATGGTGAGGACTTGTTGTTTGTGGAGATGAAGGTGAGGACTTGTGTTGTTTTGTGGAGATGATGGTGAGGAGATGTGGTTTGTTTTAAAATAAAGATAGAAAAGAATAACGGCTAACTCAAAGATGCACAGCCCGGTGCACGAATAATTCCCGTTAGACATGGTGGGGAAATCTAACCTGGAACACACCACTTATCGACATAACTGATCTCTGGAGAACCTGAATGTGTTCTGTGAATTTCCACAACCGTAACAATATTATATCTGTGATGTCTGAAAAATTTAATTTATGGTTATTAACATTAGATATAAGTGATGGCTCAATATGAAATATTTCTTCATATTAAATCTCAGTGACTGCTCGTATTAAACCCAATGATTTCTCAACAACACACGTGCCATTACTCCATACTAAGTTTCACTGATGCCTCTACACATTGCAGTTGAGATGAAACTTTCCTTTTCTCCAGCAACTTCATCTCAGATCACCAATTTGGATTCAGTCCAGGTCACTCCACTTGGACAAGCTGCTTCAACTCACCCAACAATGTGGAGGCCCTCAATGTCATACAAGATCAGAACCCTCTCTCTGGACATATCTCGTGCTTTGATACAGTCTGGCATCCTGCCAACTCTCCAAATTCTCTGTATATGGCATCCAACGCCAACTCCACACATGGCGAACTGACTTCCTCTACTTTCTTGGCAAACGTCTGGCTCTCTGGCTCTGGCCAACGTCTGGCTCTCAACGGAATCTTTCATATCTCTCCCTGTCAAGGCTAGAGTGCCCAGGCAGTTCTCAGCTGCTCACAGACTCTCCTTATCCTGACTCCTGTCATGCCGACATGTACCCTATCTTCCTGATCCTCTCATATCTCTTGATGGAAACTCCCCTTTATCTCTTTGCTATGACCCCACTCCCTGCCATAACCTCCCTCATCCCTTAGAAAGGCAGGCTGCAGCCTCTTTTCTCTTTTCAGACCATTAAAAAAGATTTTTTTTTTTTTTAAATCAAACTGATCAAACACTGGAATATGTCATTCAATCCTGATTTTATATATATTATAATTATACAATTATATATATATATATATATATATGTCTACCATATGGCAAACTCTTGTATCTCCTTTGCTAACAACTCTCTCAAAGAGCTTCAGGCACTCAAACTCCTGGGTTTCAATCTTTCTGAATCTCAGGCATCTTTCTTGGGCAAACCACATTTCAAAGTTGATCTGCAAATCCAGCCGCCAACTGGGCATCCTCCGTCATACAAAATCCTTCCTTGGCACACCTGAAACTCCTATCCACATCCAAGGTCTTCACGCAGATTGATGGCGTACTGCTCTCCCTATAGACTGGCTCCCCTGCCTCACACCTTGCTCAGCTTGACACATGGAAGCCAAGGCCTTCAATTATTGGAATCTCCTGAAATGAAGCTGAGTCTATGGTCGATCACTTCATTGCAACAGGTCAGTGGTCTCTTCTTTCTCTCTCTCTCTGCTCTTTCTGTGCTTTGCCCCATCCCTCCAAGTTTCTGCAGGGCAACATATGTTCCACCATCAACCCCGACTGGTGAACCTACCTAAATCCAAGATCACTGCTCACCTCCACTCATCATTCCTTTTTCTCCCACCTCTGGAACCAACTTCCACATCCTCTTCAATCTCATTCTTCTCTCCAGCTCTTCAAGCTGCGTTCACCACGAGCACAGATAGTTCCCAATCCAAACCATGATCTTTTCTCTCCTCGTAACCACCCACCCCACCCCCCCCCTTCCAAATTTTGCTTCTGTATCCATCTTATCCACCTCCTCCATTGTCCTCTACCCTTTCCTTGTTACCTGCATCCCTGTGGTTTTTTTTATTTTTGCCTCGATTTACTTCTCCTTTGGTCCTGCTGTTGGCATTTCCCCCTCCTCTTTCCACTGTTCATTTTGTTATGTTGCATCCTGTAATGTAGTTCTTCCACGAGCCTCAACTTTGTGTACAAATGACGAAAAGCTTTCAAATTTGATTACTTGGTGATTTACATCACGAAAACATGCAGTATTGTCGAGCAAGGCCAAATATGGTTCCAGTATATCTTCAATTACTTTATAAGTGTTCAGTGTGTTCCAGAAGAGAGTATCACTTTGTGGAAATGTCACACTTTAAATTACCCACAGAAAGTGGGCCGAGATGGGGGCGAGAGTCCGCTGCTGGTATACACTAAATTAGTGATTTCTCAGCCAGGTCTCAACCATTGAACCATCCTTGAGGATGTTGTGGAACATCGGCAAGGCTCTTACTTTTTCACCTTTATTTAGTACCAGCCCCCCCCCCCACCCCCCTCTAGTTTCACGGGAGGGACGATAGTTTGTTCCCATCTGTCTGTCCATCTCACCTATGTTTTTTTTTTACTTTTCTTCCCATACCCTTCAACATATTAAAGTGAGACTTAACACATTGCTTTATTAATGATAAGTTATAAAACAAGTTCAAGGTTTAGGATGTTTTGTCCTTTAGGGACTTAGAAAATATCACATCGGTGAGGACATGTATCACAAAGCAATTCTCGCTCTTATTACTTTGTGCCTATGACCTGTGCCTGGGCACTGAGCACGTAATGCAAAATTCAGAGAAGATTGAGCCAGCTGTTTTCGATTCAATAATCACAAGACGTATTGTACAGAGAATTTCCTTATTTCGGTTTCTTGCTTTTTCTGATTGCACAAATGCAATGATGGTGCTTGAGGGATCCATTGCATTGGCGGCGATGCGGTGATGGTCTTTCCTTTTAGAGGTGCTGTTGCCTCATGGTGTTGTTTAATTTTACTGATTAATCACTCAAGATGGTCATTTGTTTTTCTGCTGAAAATGATTTTGGACCCAGTTGCAGTCACCTGAAGATGTCTGATTTAAACTTTAACAAGTACTAGACCTTCGGGTGGATGAACCCTGATGGTTTAAGCATCAGTGCATGATCTCTATAAGCCTCATGCCTTGTTCCACCCAATATTTATTTGTGTAAAACAAACCATTCACAAGACATCCCTAAACATGCACAGCTAGTTCTCTTGGAAAGGATGCAAGACAAGTTGGTGATGAAGTGTGAAAGCCATGATGGTTTTTGTCACCACTTGTGGCAGAAGCACATCAAAGCATTCCTACGTTCTCATCCATATCAACAAACTGGTACCTTGGTGTTATCCATACAATTATATTTTCCTCAAATAGCTAGTATAGGAATGCAGCATTCAGCCATGCAAACGAGGTGTTCATATAAAAGGAAGATCTCCTTTTATGATCAAAGAATTCGAGCTGAGCAACATTCTCAACTCACTTACGTTTGCCTTGCTCCAGCAAAGGAAATAAAATCGATTTCCTTTCGCGGCCTGTTTTCAAGTTCGGCCACAGTGGCACCCGTTTGTTCTGTCGTTTGGTGCGATTTTATCGGTCTCTACAAGGACATCACATACGACCTGCTCTTTTTTTTAGAAGTGAACTTTGACAGGCTGATGATGTAGCATCCCATAACCAGACACCTTCCTGCACAATGTTACTCGTCGTGTACCTGCTGGTTTTGGATGGCTCGCGTTGGGGTGCCCTCCAAATCACAAGTAATCCGCGTGAACCAACAGCACCTAAACAACGATGTGATGTGATGTGGAGCAGCAATGGTGTCAGAAGAAAGATTGGCCTGTGTGCTCAAAAGTTCCACGGACAATTCTGTAATATGATCACACTTTGCTGCACCGCATGCCATCCCACACCATCACATATCCTGTTCACAGAACAAATGAGTAGAGTAGGAAGCCCTCTTCAAAAAGCTTGAAGATCACAAAATGGCAAACAGCAGCAGAATAGCACATCCAGCGGAGATCGCATCTGAGAACAAAGGACTCCCTCGAGGATCATCGTTTGAAATACAAAAACCCTGTTAATATAGCAAACGTTAGCGTCCAAAGGGACGAGGCCTCGTGGGATGGAGTGGTTACACTACACCTCGTGAGGCACTCCAGTTTCGGATCAGCAGACACAGAGGGCAGCATCGACTTCTTGCAGCCAGGATGGCCAAGGACACCTAATCATGGTCACACGACCAAGGGATATGCTTTTATCACAAAGCTGTACCGATGGAAGGACCTTCATCTTGCCTTTAAACGTGATGATACGTTATTTAAAACTGCCATCACCATTTTGCACCTTAAATTGTTTATTCACAATAAAATCTTTTCTCTTGCACTCACAAACCTCAGAGCACAGTGAGCACAACCTGCTATGGAGCTATCGTTGATACGTGAACGAAAGCAAGGAACTTACATTTGATGTCAGACAAGCATAAAAAAGCGCTTCATGTAACAATGGCAATTGGAACCAGGACATATACCACTGAATGACGCCTATTATATAGTAGCCCGACAGACAATACCCAGGCGTGGGAATGAACCAAATAAGGCGAGACAGCCAGTTTAACACACAAGCGAGCTACTCGTACATGTGACATGTAAACTACACTAAGAGTGAGCAGAGTAAGGAGTTCAACAACAACAAAAACATAGATTATTTATGGTGTATCGAGCACGATCCTAATATTAGGCACCATCCATTTATCGTGCATGCAAAATGGTGGAAGGTTTGACCATCCACCCTCCCCTCTTCAGTCGTCGTTCAACTGAACCAGTTCCCTCAATATTGTAGAGGAACAATTAGGAGACCCTAGGTGGAGCAATATTTACAGCAGAATAAGTTTAAAAGTCACAAATCGCTCCCTGGATACCTTTTTATGTGAATATATTATATCAACAGAGGCCAAGTCACTGGATTTATTTGTGGAAGACTTGACAGTGTCAGACATTTATTTTGATGAAACGTACAGAACAACACAACCATATAAGAGAAACATCAGGAAAGAAAAACCGACATTTGATTTAAAAGTCCCTGAATCATCATCTGCGTGGCTACCACCCTGACAGCCTTCTCCAGCCATGGACTTAGATTTAAAGTTGTCAGCAGTTTAAACACATTAGTATGGCTTTCATACTTTGGAAGAATTCAGACAAATTACATATTATTGAGACTAGGTTTAGACATTAAAGAGTGAACAGACAAGTGTATACAAGAACATTTCTTTTATATAAATGATGAGGAGGATTTGAGGCGCGTATATTAAAAGCTCCACGTACTCTTTAGGTTTAAGTTGCTTAAAAGCAGAGCGGGCACAAACGCGGACGAACACTTTAAAGGGGACAAGACGGCAAGATGAGGAAGAAGAACACTTCAATTGTTGATGCAAAACATTCAGTTGGACATGCTGCCTGCTCTGACTGTGGACTCAAAATCAAACGGTTTTAAGTACCTCGGATAGGTTTCCCAAATGCCCCCGTTGCGTACCGGTGATACAATGGACTGCCATGGTCCTGTAGGTCGATGTCTTCGTGAGGGCGACGGGCCCGAATAACGCGCTCTGTTCGTCATACCGTGTACAAGGCGAATGGCTCCAGCTGCGACAAAAACCTTTGAGGAAACGGATCGACGAAGCCTGCATACTGTCCAGTGGTTTTGTTTCACGTTTCCGCATCATAAGTGTAATGCAGTTTTGCCGAAATGCATGGTTTGTGTAGAATGATTGCTCAGATGTCATGGAGACGGGACAAAAAACCACACAAACTCGTGAAAGCTTGAGCTGCGATCAAAATTCAACAACAATCGCATCGACATTGAGCGGATGTCTTCCCAGGAGTATCGCGTATGTGCACCGACGAGGACGGCCGATTTTAGCAGCAAAATAAATAAATAAAGAAGAACAAACGGGTCGTTCGACACCGATTAAAGTCTCGAATTTGCAGGCCACACTCGTAACAATGTCAATCCGAATGCTTTGTCTTTTGCCAATACAAGGTCGGTGCGAGCGAATCAACTCCTGGCGACGCAGGGTGAACGCGGACACCTTAGCAGGGTCGTGTTCTCGCAACACACGTGGCCGCACAGAGATAAGGCACCCCTCAGACCTAAAGAAGAAAAATTTGAACTTGCACAACTCTCCGCCCATTAAGACGTAATGCGAGCAAAGTGCTAAAATAACTAATCTAGCGCGCAAGTGGTCTCTCTCACTACTACGGCCAGGAACGTAGAAAAAACTTTTGCTGGTCGATCGGGCCTGGCCGACGACGCTTCAGAGGAGCGAATGGGCCTTGCTCTTTTTGAGTTGATGCTATTTAAGAGCGCGTTCACTCCTCAGCGTCGCTCGGACCGTTATGTAGCTGGCTGGCGACTTCTCTCCGGCTGCAACTCGACCAACTCTGCACTCTCCACACCGATGATCCACTGAACTGGATCTCCACACTCCACCGGACTCCAAAACTCCACTGCAGGGCTCGACTCTCTGGACTGTAACGGCCCGCCCAACTCTCAAAAACTCAGTTCTCGGCGTTTCAGCCCGGCCTTTTATCGGGTTCGGGGGGGGGGGGCGCTTGGTCTTTCACCTTCCGCACCTTCACCCCGGCTGGCTCCGCCCCTTTCTCGTCGTTCGACCGTTTTGTAAGTCATGCGCGGACGGTGTTGAGATCACTCTCACAACGCGGCTGTGTTTGAAAACACCCTGCTGCTGCGCAGATGCTTCGTGTTGCCTGCTGGAGCATTTGGTTGTTGGGGATGTTGTTGCTGGTGAAAAGATGGTGGCGCCGTGGAGATGATGGTAAGGAGATGTTGTTTGTTTGTTGAAATGTTGTTTGTGGAGATGATGTTGTTTGTGGAGATGATGGTGAGGACTTGTTGTTTGTGGAGATGATGGTGAGGACTTGTTGTTGTTTGTGGAGATGATGGTGAGGAGATGTGGTTTGTTTTAAAATAAAGATAGAAAAAGAATAACGGCTAACTCAAAGATGCACAGCCCGGTGCACGAATAATTCCCGTTAGACATTGGTGGGGAAATCTAACCTGGAACACACACTTATCGACATAACTGATCTCTGGAGAACCTGAATGGTGTTCTGTGAATTTCCACAACCGTAACAATATTATATCTGTGATGTCTGAAAAATTTAATTTATGGTTTATTAACATTAGATATAAGTGATGGCTCAATATGAAATATTTCTTCATATTAAATCTCAGTGACTGCTCGGTATTAAACCCCAATGATTTCTCAACAACACACGTGCCATTACTCCATACTAAGTTTCACTGATGCCTCTATCATTGCAGTTGAGATGAAATCTTTCCTTTTCTCCAGCAACTTCATCTCAGATCACCAATTTGGATTCAGTCCAGGTCACTCCACCTTGGACAAGCTGCTTCAACTCACCCAACAATGGTGGAGGCCCTCAATGTCATACAAGATCAGAACCCTCTCTCTGGACATATCTCGTGCTTTGATACAGTCTGGCATCCTGCCCAACTCTCCAAATTCTCTGTATATGGCATCCAACGCCAACTCCACACATGGCGAACTGACTTCCTCTACTTTCTTGGCAAACGTCTGGCTCTCTGGCTCTGGCCAACGTCTGGCTCTCAACGGAATTCTTTCATATCCTCTCCCTGTCAAGGCTAGAGTGCCCCAAAAGGCCCAGATGTCTGGCCAGTCCTATTCCTCGATCCTCATCAATGATCTCTCTCGGAAACTCCCCTTTATCTCTTTGCTCATGACCCCACTCCCTGCCATAACCTCCCTCATCCCTTAAAAGGCAGCTGCAGCCTCTTTTCTCTTTTCAGACCATTAAAAAAGATTTTTTTTTTTTTTAAATCAAACTGATCAAACACTGGAATATGTCATTCAATCCTGATTTTTATATATATTATATGTCTACCATATGGCAAACTCTTGTATCTCCTTTGCACACAACTCGTCTCAAAGAGCTTCAGGCACTCAAACTCCTGGGTTTCAATCTTTCTTGAATCTCAGGCATCTTTCTTGGGCAAACCACATTTCAAAGTTGATCTGCAAATCCAGCCGCCAACTGGGCATCCTCCGTCATACAAAATCCTTCCTTGGCACACCTGAACTCCTATCCACATCCAAGGTCTTCATCCGCAGATTGATGGCGTACTGCTCTCCCCTATAGACTGGCTCCCCTGCCTCACACCTTGCTCAGCTTGACACCATGGAAGCCAAGGCCTTCAAGATTATTGGAATCTCCTGAAATGAAGCTGAGTCTATGGGTCGATCACTTCATCGCAGACAGGTCAGTGGTCTCTCTTTCTCTCTCTCTCTGCTCTTTCTGTGCTTTGCCCCCATCCCTCCAAGTTTCTGCAGGGCACATATGTTCCACCATCAACCCCCGACTGGTGAACCTACCTAAAATCCAAGATCACTGCTCACCTCCACTCATTCATTCCTTTTTCTCCCACCTCTGGAACCAACTTCCACATCCTCTTCAATCTCATTCTTCTCTCCAGCTCTTCAAGACTGCTGATTCACCCGCACAGATAAGTTCCCAATCCAAATCATGATCTTTTCTCTCCTCGTAACCCCACCCACCCCCACCCCCCCCCCTTCCAAATTTTGCTTCTGTATCCATCTTATCCACCTCCTCCATTGTCCTCTACCCTTCCTTGTTACCTGCATCCCTGTGTTTTTTTTATTTTTTGCCTCGATTTACTTTCTCCCTTGGTCCTGCTGTTGGCATTTCCCCCTCCTCTTTCCACTGTTCATTTTGTTATGTTGCATCCTGTAATGTAGTTCTTCCACGAGCCTCAACTTTGTGTACAATATGACGAAAGCTTCAAAATTGATTACTTGGTGATTTACATCACGAAAACTTGCAGTATTGTCGAGCAAGGCCAAATATGGTTCCAGTATATCTCAATTACTTTATAAGTGTTCAGTGTGTTCCAGAAGAGAGTATCACTTTGTGGAAATGTCACCACTTTAAATTACCCACAGAAAGTGGGCCGAGATGGGGGCGAGAGTCCCGCTGCTGGTATACACTAAATTAGTGATTTCTCAGCCAGGTCTCAACCATTGAACCATCCTTGAGCATGTTGTGGAACATCGGCAAAGGCTCTTACTTTTTCACCTTTATTAGTACCAACCCACCCCCCTCTAGTTTCACGGGAGGGGACGATAGGTTTGTTCCCATCTGTCTGTCCATCTCACCTATGTTTTTTTTTTACTTTTTCTTCCCATACCCTTCAACATATTAAAGTGAGACTTAACACATGGCTTTATAATGATAAGTTATAAAACAAGTTCGAGGTTTAGGATGTTTTGTCCTTTAGGGACTTAGAAAATATCACATCGGTGGAGGACATGTATCACAAAGCAATTCTCGCTCTTATTACTTTGTGCCCATGACCTGTGCCTGGGCACTGAGCACGTAATGCAAAATTCAGAGAAGATTGAGCCAGCTGTTTTCGATTCAATAATCACAGACGTATTGTACAGAGAATTTCCTTATTTCGGTTTCCTTGCTTTTTCTGATTGCACAAATGCAATGATGGGTGCTTGAGGGATCCATTGCATTGGCGGCGATGCGGTGATGGTCTTTCCTTTTAGAGGTGCTGTTGCCTCATGTGTTTGTTTAATTTTACTGATTAATCACTCAAGATGGTCATTTGTTTTTCTGCTGAAAAATGATTTTGGACCCAGTTGCAGTCACCTGAAGATTGTCTGATTTAAACTTTAACAAGTACTAGACCTTCGTGTGGATGAACCCTGATGGTTTAAGCATCAGTGCATGATCTCTATAAGCCTCATGCCTTGTTCCACCCAATATTTATTTGTGTAAAACAAACCATTCACAAGACATCCCTAAACATGCACAGCTAGGTTCTCTTGGAAAGGATGCAAGACAAGTTGGTGATGAAGTGTGAGAAGCCATGATGGTTTTTGTCACCACTTGTGGCAGAAGCACATCAAAGCATTCCTACGTTCTCATCCATCATCACAACCTGGTACCTTGGTGTTATCCATACAATTATATTTTCCTCAAATAGCTAGTATGAGAATGCAGCATTCAGCCATGCAAACGAGGGTGTTCATTAAAAGGGAAGATCTCCTTTTATGATCAAAGAATTCGAGCTGAGCAACATTCTCAACTCACTTACGTTTGTCCTTGCTCCAGCAAAGGAAATAAAATCGATTTCCTTTCGCGGCCTGTTTTCAAGTTCGGCCACAGTGGCACCCGTTTGTTCTGTCGTTTGGTGCGATTTTATCGGTCTCTACAAGGACATCACATACGACCTGTTCTTTTTTTAGAAGTGAACTTTGACAGGCTGATGATGTAGCATCCCATAACCAGACACCTTCCTGCACAATGTTACTCGTCGTGTACCTGCTGGTTTTGGATGGCTCGCGTTGGGGGTGCCCTCCAAATCACAAGTAATCCGGTGAACCAACAGCACCTAAACAACGATGTGATGTGATGTGGAGCAGCAATGGTGTCAGAAGAAAAGATTGTGCCTGTGTGCTCAAAAGGTTCCACAGACAATTCTGTAATATGATCACACTTTGCTGCACCGCATGCACATCCCCCACACCATCACATATCCTGTTCACAGAACAAATGAGTAGAGATAGGAAGCCCTCTTCAAAAAGCTTGAAGATCACAAAATGGCAAACAGCAGAATAGCACATCCAGCGGAGATCGCATCTGAGAACAAAGGACTCCCTCGAGGATCATCGTTTGAAATACAAAAACCCTGTTAATATAGCAAACGTTAGCGTCCAAAGGGACCGAGGCCTCGTGGGATGGAGTGGTTACACTACACCTCGTGAGGCACTCCAGTTTTCGGATCAGCAGACACAGAGGGGCAGCATCGACTTCTTGCAGCCAGGATGGCCAAAGGACACCTAATCATGGTCACACAGCACCGAGGATATGCTTTTATCACAAAGCTGTACCGATGGAAGGACCTTCATCTTGCCTTTAAACGTGATGATACGTTATTTAAAACTGCCATCACCATTTTGCACCTGAAATTGTTTATTCACAATAAAATCTTTTCTCTTGCACTCACAAACTTCAGAGCACAGTGAGCACAACCCTGCTATGGAGCTATCGTTGATACGTGAACGAAAGCAAGGAACTTACATTTGATGTCAGAACAAGCTCGCATGGACGCTTCATGTTCAAATGCCTTCCTGCTATCTGACATTCTGGGTGGAACAAGGCCTTCAAATGGGATTAGCCCAGACAGACATTAGCCCAGGCGTGGGAATCGAACCCACATGAGCGAGGGCAAGACAAAGTTTACCCATCGACAAGCGAGCTACTCGTACATGTGACATGTAAACTACACTAAGAGTGAGCAGAGTAAGGAGTTCAACAACAACAAAAACATAGACTATTTATGGTGTATCGAGCACGATCCTAATATTAGGCACCATCCATTTATCGTGCATGCAAAAATGGTGGAAGGTTTGACCATCCACCCTCCCCTCTTCAG
Source organism: Eptatretus atami (assembly GCA_035128595.1). Taxonomy (NCBI): domain Eukaryota; kingdom Metazoa; phylum Chordata; class Myxini; order Myxiniformes; family Myxinidae; genus Eptatretus; species Eptatretus atami. Next base: position 118,099,948 of record CM068963.1, read on the forward strand.
TCGTCGTTCAACTGAACCAGTTCCCTCAATATTGTAGAGGAACCATTAGGAGACCCTAGGTGGAGCAATATTTACAGCAGAATAAGTTAAAAGTCACAAATCGCTCCCTGGATACCTTTTATGTGAATATATTATATCAACAGAGGCCAAGTCCACTGGATTTATTTGTGGAAGACTTGACAGTGTTCAGACATTTATTTTGATGAAAACGTACAGAACAACACAACCATATAGAGAAACATGCAGGAAAAGAAAAACCGACATTTTGATTTAAAAAGTCCCTGAATCATCATCGGTGGCTACCACCCTGACAGCCTTCTCCAGCCATGGACTTAGATTTAAAGTTGTCAGCAGTTTAAACACATTAGTATGGCTTTCATACTTTGGAAGAATTCAGACAAATTACATATTATTGAGACTAGGTTTAGACATTAAAGAGTGAACAGACAAGTGTATACAAGAACATTTCTTTTTATATAAATGATGAGGAGGATTTGAGGCGCGTATATTCAAAAGCTCCACGTACTCTTTAGGTTTAAAGTTGCTTAAAAGCAGAGCGGGCACAAACGCGGACGAACACTTTAAAGCGGGACAAGACGGCAAGATGAGGAAGAAGAACACTTCAATTGTGTGATGCAAAACATTCAGTTGGACATGCTGCCTGCTCTGACTGTGGACTCAAAATCAAACGGTTTAAGTACCTCGGATAGGTTTCCCAAATGCCCCCGTTGCGTACCGGTGATACAATGGACTGCCATGGTCCTGTAGGTCGATGTCTTCGTGAGGGCGACGGGCCCGAATAACGCGCTCTGTTCGTCATACCGTGTACAAGGCGAATGGCTCCAGCTCGGACAAAAACCTTTGAGGAAACGGATCGACGAGCCTGCATACTGTCCAGTGGTTTTGTTTCACGTTTCCGCATCATAAGTGTAATGCAGTTTTGCCGAAATGCATGGTTTGTGTAGAATGATTGCTCAGATGTCATGGAGACGGGACAAAAACCACACAAACTCGTGAAAGCTTGACTGCGATCAAAATTCACAACAATCGCATCGACATTTAGCCGGATGTCTTCCGAGGAGTATCGCGTATGTGCACCGACGAGGACGGCCGATTTTAGCAGCAAAATAAATAAATAAAGAAGAACAAACGGGTCGTTCGACACCGATTAAAGTCTCGAATTTGCAGGCCACACTCGGTAACAATGTCAATCCGAATGCTTTGTCTGTTTGCAATACAAGGTCGGTGCAGCGATCGACTCCTGCGACGGCAGGGTGAACTCGGACACCTTAGCAGGGTCGTGTTCCGCAACCACGTGCCGCACAGGAGATAAGGCCACCCCTCAACCTAAAGAAGAAAAATTTGAACTTGCACAAGATTCCTCTTAAATAGCAGCAAATGCTAAATAACTTATTACATGGTCTGCTTCACGGGCAGGAATGTAGAAAATACTTTTGTCATTTTGTCAAACTATCAAATAATTAACAACTTAAAGCTACACAAACAGAAGTGAAGGTTTAACGTTGTGTTTAAATTACTGGCAAAAGCTCCGATCCCAGCTCGTTTGCTCACGTTCAGACGAATGCTGCAGCGGGAGCTTCCCTGGAAAGTCGATTAAAGTCTAAAAAGCATCAACAAAGCCAACGTGGCTGAGCAGAGCAATAAAATGCAAGAGCATCGGGATGTGAATGCGTCGGACGGATCGACATAGTGATCCCTCCCCACCCTAGATGTCCAGCTTATACGGACGACGTGGATCAGCATCCCGTTGGCTCAATCGAACTAACAGAGCGGTTAGCTATTCACGTGGCCTCTGTTTAACCACACGTGAGATTCAGATTGTGTATGATGATGGAAAGAAAGGCAGAACGAGCTCAAATTTCAAAATGAATTAAACGATAATTCATTCACAAACAAGCTGCAGGTTCTCCCACCAGTGTATATGGCTCGAGGAGACGCACCCTCTTGTAGGTGCATCACAATGAGTACACGACGATCTCAACGACGTCGAGTGCCACGTGCGAGCGACTATCCGCCGAGACCAGGCCCCGCCACCAAACGTCAGGTGAGAAGAGCTAATTCGAGGGAACGGGTCACCGCAAACCTGGAGCAGAGCGTGAAATTGGAGAAGCCGGCGGAGAGTTGGGATGAGGGTCCTTTGGGTGCAGCAGTTTTGGAAGACTAAAGAGCACACGCTCTCTACCTTAAATATTTTGTCATTTCTTCCCAGATGTCGTAAGTGACGGAGAGTGGGGTGGGGAGGAGCAGGGCTACATAATGAATGACCTTTTAGTGCGTATAACATTTAGATTCAAATGAGACTTGCAAAAGACTTACAACAGCAGTGAGACACACAAGAGAGGGTGTGGGACCGGTAGGTGGCTCAGGACCAAACCTATTTTTTGAAAATGTCCTGGAAGGGGCCTGGGAGGAACTTGATGACAGAATCGAGGATGTTCTCTTCCTCATCGTCATCTCCACAACCAGCAGGCACAGCTTTCTTGGGGCGCGTCAGGCTGCCTTCGCAAGGGACTTCCATTGCAGCATTAGCCTCTGCTTCCTGTTCCTCCTTCTTCTTGATGCCATACTGCAAGCAGTGAACAGCGCTGCGTCAGCCACAGGCACGACTGCCCATTACTGCTAGCCACGCAGCTGTGGGCAAGCATCGAATTTAAAACCATCGGAAATGCTTTCTTAGTGAGAGGTGACCATTCCGCGCTCGCAGCATCTTAACGATTTGGGGGTTTTAATACAATTTCAATTATCACAATCAGCACTACAGTCGAGCCCGAGCATCGGCGTCTCATCACCATTTCCAACGCTCCACCTGCATTTCTCACCTGAGAATGAGACTTCATAATCGGCATCATTTCGACTCATTTTAAAAACTACCGTCTACTCCACCAGTTCCCGCTTGCCCTCAATCTACAGATTTTCTTCGTAACCTCACTCAGTGGCCATTTCATCAAAATACTTCATAATCAAAACTATTT
>CM068963.1:118122698-118139662 GCA_035128595.1 Eptatretus atami
TTTTTGGTTGTTTGGTTTTTTTCCCTTCCTTCCATCCTTAATGCTAAATCTCTTAGAAATACCCATTAAAGCGCATTAAAACCAAGGTGCCTTTGACAGGATTCAAATACTTGAGTTAGAAGCATTTTTTGACTCATTAATTAAGGGCTTTCAAGTCTGTCTCCACTGTTGCTTCTTACACCCAACCCCTCCCCCCCTCCTTCTCAACACATCCCTCACTATCTTTGGGTACATGTCCGTGACTGCTTGAATCTTCCATCTCTTTTCCCGCATACATATCTCTCTCTTATCCGTGACCAATGGCCTAGCTTCGAACAAAGTGTGTCCCACGATCCATAACTGGACTCAAAGCGGTGAGGACAACTGCAATGCACCACATTGCTTTCATAGTTCACAGTAACACACCAATCAGGATGTCCCATCCGTTGTACCATTGCCAAGACGCATTGCGATTCAAGTCACAGCACGAAATGTTCACCAAATTTAGATAACAGTAATACCTCTTCCCTTCGGAACCAAAATTTTGGTGTCAATACCCTCTCATTCAGGCAGGGATCAGTGGTTAAACAATGTTTGATTCCATAAGGTTCAGGCATACAGGTCGTGGACAAAAAAATGGAAAAGAAATGGAAACACCTGGGTAAATGAGGACAGCAAGCAACAGTTTCCACAAAGTGTGGCCCATGTGTGAATAAGCAAATAGCATCCCAGCAGCTTTCCTCACAAAATGCACCAATTGTATGCTCAGTTGCCCCACTATTGGGTGTATTTCCCCTGGTCTTTGTTTATGCTCCGACTGAGGCGAGTGATCTCACCATGAAGGAGCATTCTATGCATGCTCGAGTCTGTGGTTGATCAGATGCCCAGACGAGATACACATCTAGTCTTGGGGGATTTCATTGCATCGACTGGAACTGATAGGGATGGTTATGAGACGTGTGTTGGTCCCCATGGGTCTGGAACTGAGAACCAGAATAGCACCAAGTTCCTTGACTTTGCAAGAAGTCTTGGACTTAGGGTGGCCGGTTCATGGTTTCAGCACCCAACAAGCTCATCACTGGACTTTGTATTCCAACGCTGGCGGTGTGGCAAAGGAGATTGACCATGTCCTCGTTGATGGTCGCTGGAGGATTGATCCAGAACTGCAGGGTCTACCGGAGTGCTCAGTTCCTCAATAATGACCACTGGCTTGTTGTAGCAACTCTTAGTTGCATCTATAATCCAGGAGAAGGGTACCATCCAGCCTAGGCTGGATGTTGGCAAGCTCAAGGAGAGAGGGTAGCTGAAGAGTTGCGAACAGGCTGAGTGGAGATTTGGGGGGTCTGGGGTGCTTTGGGAGATCATGAAGAGTTGTGGAGTGCCTTCAAGACCGCCATCCTTGATGTTGCTGGTGTAGATGTCTTGGTAACTCACCGTCGGTGGAAGAATAATGTTGTCTCAAGGACCTGGATACCATTGACCAGAGTCACAGGGCCAGGTGAATGGCAGAGCTGAGGCTGTTCAGGGAGCTGAGGCGTAAAACTGTACGTGCACTAAGGTGGAACAAGGAGGCCTATGTGTGAGGATCTGTGAGGGGTAGAGCATCACCTGTGTCAAGTGATCTTGTCCTGCTTTAAAGGGGAATTCACGCATTGCGTTCATCCAAGCCCATCCCTCGGTTACTGCAGTTAGAGCAGAGGGTGGTAGCTCCAATGTGCCTTTTGACAGATGAGTCCAAAGTGAAGGCCTTGCTGGGGCAGTTACTTGATCGGTTGTACCAGACTGATCCACCAGCTGTCGAGTTGGATGTCAGGGGTGTTACAATCACTGTTGCTGACCTCAATCAACTGTGGTCCACCTTCGTTTGTGGAAACACAGGCTGCGGTGACCGATGAAATGGGGTAAAGCTCCAGGGATGTGGCATCCATGCTGAACTTCTCAAGGCTGGTGGAAATGCTGCACTCGTGTCGTTGCATGCAGTTTTTGTGCTCTGCCTGGAACAAGGCATCATCCAACTGATTGGAGAGGGGCACTTTGTTGTCCCTCTTTGGAAAGGAAGGGTGATCGCCAAGACAGCAACAACGACCGAGGAGTGATGCTGCACTCAGAGTGCCGGCAAGGGTCTTTGCTCGGATATTTCTTGATCGGGTTCACCACCATCTGCTTGAGCACCAGCGTCCAGAGCAGTCAGGCTTTACACAAAGAGGGTCAATGATTGACCGTATCCTTGCTCTTGCGGTCTCACGAACGCAGACGAGAGTTTCGGCAGTGGGCTGCTTGCAGCCTATGTGATCTCTGTAAAGCTGTTTGATTCAGTGAATCGGATGCCCTCTGGAGGATTCTTGGTCTTCGTGGGTGCGCACCAAAACTGATCATCTGATGTTCTGAACTATACTCTGGCAAAAAGAGTGTGTGGATGTGTAGGTACCATCTTTGACTTATTTCCAGTTGTTACTGGAGTTTGTCAGGGGTGTGGACTGGCCCCACACTTATTCAGCACTTGTATGGACTGGATCTTCGGGTGAGCGGAGGATGTCGGAGAGATCAAGCTGCACTGCATCGTTTTGGAATGTCAAGATCTCAGACTTGATTTCGCAGATGATGCAGTATCTTTGCGGAGACTTTAGATATCCTTTGGGGGCCCTTGAGGTGCTGAATGAGGAGTCGGAGACTGGGATTATGTGTTTCTGGTGTGAAAGCTAAGATCCAGGCTTTCATGACATCTTGGATGCTGCTGTCCTGTCTGTGTCTGTTTGTGGTGAGAGATGTTGAGGTCCTGGAGAGATTCACTTACCTTTGGCAGTTGTATTCATGTCTCTGCTGGCTGTGAGTCAGAAGTCAACAGCAGTGTGACCACTCCTCATTTTTCATAAATGCCAAGGTGAGCCAATGAAAAAAGCAAGAATTCACAAGTTTTGGAAAAGGATAATTGAAACCTATATCAGAAAACCTATAGAAAACCAAGACGCCAAGGTGAACAATGAATATCCAAGATCTTGTGAAAAAAGCAAAGGAGTGGTCACACTGGTCAACAGACGTCTGGGTCGGCGCCTGGGAGTCATGGATTCACTGGATCATGGGGTTGGCGGGCACTGCGGGTACCATGCGGGAGACGAAAATCCGAGTATTCAAGTCCTTATGCTTCAGTCTTGCTCTATGGATGTGAGACTTGACTCTGCCAGGGATCTGAGACGGAGACTTGATTCCTTTTGGTACCAGGTCTCTTCGGAGAATCATTGGCTCTCGCTGGTCAGACTTGTGTCCAACGAGCGGTTGCTGAGAGAGACAATGAGATTTGTTACCTGCATAGTCCGTGAGTGTTCAGCTGCAGCTGTATGGACATGTGGCTCGTTTTCCTAATGCTGATCCTGCTCACCATATTTCTCTCAGCGAGGGAGTCTTCGTGAATGGAGGAGGACAATGGGCCGACCATGTGCCTCATGTTGCAGCAGGTTGATCGGCATCTCAAGGAAATGGGGTTGGGCCAGGCATCTGCCTGGGGGATGGGCAGACGGAGGCCCTGGAGTACCGCGGAAAGTGGACGCAGCGAGCACTGCTCTGGGCATGTCCCATACCTGACCTGAACTGTGTGTACACCCACTGGAGCCGCATCGTTTTTCTTGGAGGGCTCGAAGATGGCCCGCTGGGATCACAATCGCTGGATCATGCATTTTAGAGCTTCCCATCAGTTGGTTGTCACAATTTCTGTTTTTTCGACTTCTTTTGAAGGTAATTTAAATATTTTATCACATTAATTAGCAATTTAATACGCTTAATGTTTTATACATTTTGTTATTTTGGATTGAGTCCATCGATTATATTAAATTTGCTTTGAGATCCGTTTCAGTTGGTTTTGGATATGTATCGCTTTTGGAATGGTTCTGTCCATTCCTCCCCTGGCATGTTTTGGTTGAGTCCACATTTACCTTCTTTTCATAACAAATGCTTAATGTTTTATATATTTTTGTTATTTTTTGGTATGGATTAAATCCATCTTTTTATTAAATTTTTGTACACCGCTCCTTCCAATTTCATATCCAGGCGATGCACGACGTCATCACCGGCACTGAAGGAAAGAGTACTCAGTTTCACTCCATTTTCTTGGTTTGTTTCTTTGCAAATCGAGATTTTTTCAGTATATTGGTAAGGTCGATTTTGTGTATTTTCTGTCTGTTCTGTCGCATACAGGTCACAATTTTAAACTGATCCTCACAAACTTCACCACATGGGAAGAGTTTGTCATAAGGAAGAAGCGTTTGTTTTTGAGTTCAAAAGATCAACAACTTAGGTGAGATTTCTGAAATCCTCAATTTTATCCGATTGACTTGAAATTTGGAAGAGGATTTGCATATTTGGTCATTGAATTCAACCACTATTAATGTTGAGGTCAATTTGGTTTTTTTGGATTTTGCATCGTGCTCTGCGCGACGGCGTCTTGTTTTTCTTGTTTTCCGGGCAACGTCTCAGCCATCCAGAGCTTCGAAGCTGAAATTTGGGGACAAAGTGAAGATGTTCTTTGGCAAACTTATTTATTTTTTGTATTAATCAATTAATTGATTCATAATTTATTTTATTTCTCATCCTGGCAATATCTCAGGCATATTTGAGCTAGGAAGCTGATAATTGGACATGACTTGACAAAGTGATTTGGCTTTTGAGTATTTTTGATTTATAATTAATCAATTGTTTAAATTTTAGATTAATTACTTAATTTTCAAAAAGTTAGATTCAGATGAAAGTGGTGGTTTCGGTATGTCATTCGCAATCGATTGAGAAATTATTTATTTTATGATATTTTTTTTAAAATCTTATTTATTATGCAATTAATCAATTAATTATTGTACACTGCTCCCTCCCAATTCTGACTATGTGTGCTGCAAGGCAGCATCGCCAGGTGCCATAGGGGAAGAGAAAGAGAGGAGATCGAGGGGAAGAGAAAGAGAAAGAAGAAGAGATTGAGGGGAAAGAGAAAGAGAAGGTGATGAGGGGAAGAGAAAGAGGAGATCGAGGGAAGAGAAAGAGAGAGGAAGAGGGGAAGAGAAAGAGAGAGGAGATGAGGGGGGAAAGAGAAAGAGAGGGTGATCGAGGGGGAAAGAGAAAGAGAGAGGAATCGAAAGAGAGGGTATCGAGGGGAAGAGAAAGAGAGAGGAGATCGAGGGGAAAGAGAAAGAGAGAGGAGATCGAGGGGGGAAGAAGAGAGGAGATATAGGGGGGAGGCAGAGAAAGAGAGAGGAGATAGAGGGGGGGAAGAGAAAGATGAGAGGAGAGAGGAGATAGAGGGGGAAAAGAGCGAGGAGGGGAAGTGAGGAGGGAGGGAGAGGAAGGGAAGGCAGACATGTGGTGGAGTGTTAATTACTATTCATACCGTCTCATAAAAATGATTCTGAATAGAATAACAGTGAAGATTGAAACAAAATAATGTCTGAAATCCATTTTGTACCGGTTGGCGGTCAAACTATAAATACCCATTGGGACACAGCCGGAGACAAAGTCTGTCCGGACATAAACACCGCCAAGATACGTTCAGAGACAAACACCGACCGGACATAGCTACTGCCCAGACACGTCCGGAGCCAAGCTGTTTGGAGACAAACACCGCCCAGAGAAAAACTCCCGTCCAGACACATATGGAGATACGTGTCTGGAGACAAACTCCCATCCAGACATAAACACATCCTGGACACGTCTGGAGCCAAGCTGTCCAGAGACAAACTCCCGTCCAGATAAACACCGCCCAGACACAAACTCCCATTCGGACATGTCCAGAGATCAATGCCATCCGGAAACGTCCGGAGAGAAACCCCCACCCGGACATAGCTACTGCCCAGACACATGTGGAGATAACCATCGTCCAGACATAATGACTGTCTGGATACGTCCAGAGACAGAGACAGAGAGAATATGTTATGTTTTGTGAACACACACGAGCGCGCACGCACGCACGCACACACGGCCGATAACGGCAATTTTTCGGGAATCGGCAGGTTGGAGTCAGTTTGATTACTGACTACAGTACTTACTGAATACGACCCAGAAACCTTGAGTAGATTTCACCGAAAAACGGCGTTACATTTATATTGACGTTTCAAGGATATGATCACAAACATTATTCTTTATAAACAGCTGCGTGTGATGGGTGGAAAAAAAAATTGTACACGTTAATATGGCAAACGGCTCAGAAATCGGGCGTTATCAAATATATTTTGCTTTGAAACTCAGAGAGGAACAATTATCCTTTGTAAAGCAAATCCAATAACCAAATGCTTGAGAAACAAACAGTCACGAGGACAAAGGAAAACCTGAAAGAATCTCCAGAAGATACGGGATGAAACTTTGCCACCACGGCACCCGTAACAGGCATGGCATGTCCACACACCCATGGAGAGTCCGTACACATCCAAATCAACCCATATGTACCACGTCCATGTGTGCTGTATACGTATCTCTACGTTGGAGTAACTGTTGACTGCACATCCCGATCAGGACAGGAACTGTATTGTACAGCTTGGAGAGTGGCTTAAGCACTCGAGCACTCCAACAGAACACCTGGTTTGGCAAACGATTACTAACTGCCGTGATAAAACTATGCACCCGGAAACGCCCGAGCAATGTCCGAATTGGACAAATCAACACTTTTTCGGGGAGTCGGAACTGCTGATACTTTCAAATCTGGAGCTTACATTTTGTAATTTTGGTTAGTTTCAGAGATTCTCTTGGTTATTCATGTGCGCAAATGAAATAAAGCCATGAATGCTGGCGTCTCCAGGTGTTTATAAGCACTGCAATACACCCAGCAATTCATAGTTATGATGAACAGGCATTTGATACGAGTGAAGAAAGTGGGGAAAAAATTAAAATAACAATAAAAAAAAACTATCGTTAAGAAATCGTTGTGGCCTGTTCCAAATCAGGCTTCCTGTTGTCATAGAATAATAAATGTTAGTCTTGGAACCGCTACATGTCTTCTTCAATCCCAAAAATATGAACTTTTGTAACGGGCATCTTTATAATTAAACCTAAACAAATTTTTGCTCCATGTAAATTGATTGTTCACTTTCCAACAAAGGATATTGATTATTAACTTTCCAACTGCACCATTTTTATTATTCTATGACAGCAGGAATGGCTTCATGAAAGCTCGAAGTTCAGCTTCTTCTTCACGTCCGAATGGACGGACGCATCTGCTTTTAGTAATAGTAACACCGCTTTCCTCTGGGAACAAAAAAAAAAATGTCAACACCCGCTCTCACCAGTAGGTGTCAGTGGTTAAACTGCATGTACTATTCTCCGCATACACGTGAAAATTGCAAGTCATCTCCGCATTCTCGCCGGGGCAGTGGGAGGGGGTGGGTTGGGATTGAGGGGGGCAGGAATTATTTTCTGTTTGCAAAACACCAAGAAAGTGAAACTATATTACCCCAAGCACGTTTGAAAAAAATTGGTGCAGGCCCATCCATTTTTGATTTTATAACTATCACACATACATACATGTCTCAAATTTAGTATGCACATGTCTTAATTTAGTATCAAATTTAGTATGCACGTGTCTTTATTTAGTATCAAATGTAGTATGCACATGTCTTAATTTAGTATCAAATTTAGTATGTACATATCTTAATTCAGTATCAAATTTAGCATGTACATGTCTTAATTTAGTATCAAATTTAGTATGTACATGTCTTAATTCAGTATCAAATTTAGTTTGCACATGTCTTAATTTAGTATCAAATTTAGTATGCACATGTCTTAATTTAGTATAAAATTTAGTATGCACATGTCTTAATTTAGTATCAAATTTAGTATGCACATGTCTTAATTTAGTATCAAATTTAGTATGCACATGTCTTAATTTAGTATCAATTTTTTTGTGGTATTGCTGAACCTCACTGTGTGATCGGACACAGAGAGGGGGTGGGGGTGTGGAGATCAATATTGGGTGATTGAAAATGGCAAATCAAACCATCAGTTAGTGAAGGCACTGCAGGAAATGGCACAGCACCACATTCAAATAATTAAAAACAAAACAAACAAAAGAGATAATAACGAGAATAATAAAAGGCCTTAAATACATACGATACACAAAATATAATAGAATACACAAGTACAATGATAAAACTACTAAATAGAACACACACTTACGATGATAAAAACTACTAAATAGAGTACACACGTACAGTAATAAAACTACTAAATAGAATACACACGTACAATGATAAAACTACGAAATAGAGTACACAGGTACAGTAATAAAACTACGAAATAGAGTACGCACGTACAGTAATAAAACTACGAAATAGAATACACACGTACAATGATAAAACTACTAAATAGAGTACACACGTACAGTAATAAATACTAAATAGATACACACACGTACAATGATAAAAACTACTAAATAGAGTACACACGTACAGTAATAAAACTACGAAATAGAACACACACAGTACAATGAATAAACTACTAAATAGAACACACACGTACAATGATAAAACTACTAAATAGAAACACACACGTACAGTAATAAAACTACTAAATAGACACACACACATACAATGATAAAAACTACTTAATAGAACACGCACGTACAATATAAACACTAAAATAGAACACACGTACAATGATAAAACTAATAAATAGAACACACACGTACAATGATAAAACTAATAATAGAGTACACGTACAGTAAAAGAACTACTAAATAGAGTACACACGTACAGTAATAAAAACTATAAATAGAGTACACCGTACAGTAATAAAATTTACTAAATAGAACACACTTACAATGATAAAACTACGAAAATAGGTACACACGATCAGTAATAAAACTACTACTAAATAGAACACATGGGCAATGATTAAAACTACTAAATAGAGTAACATGGACGATGATAAAACTACTAATAGAGTACACATGGACGATGATAAAACTACTAATAGAGTACACACGGACAATGAATAAAACTACTAAATAGAGTACACACATACAGTAATAAAAAAACTAAATAGAGTACACACATACAGTAATAAACTACTAAATAGAAGTACACATGTACAGTAATTAAAAACTACTAAATAGAGTACACACGTACAATGATAAACCTACTAAAAGAGTACACACGTACAATGATAAAACTACTAAATTGAGTACACACGATACAATGATAAAACTACGAAATTGAGTACACACGTACAATGATAAAACTACTAAATTGAGTACACGTACAATGATAAAACTACTAAATAGAGTACACATGGACGATGATAAAAACTACTAAATAGAGTCACACGTACAGTAATAAACTACTAAATAGAGTACTCACGTACGTAATAAAACTACTTAAGTAGGTACACACGGACAATGATAAAACTACTAAATAGAGTACACACGTACAGTAATAAAACTATCTAAATAGAACACACACGTACAAATGATAAAACTAATAAATAGAGTACACACGTACAGTAATAAAACTAATAAAGAGTACACACGTACAGTAATAAAACTACTAAATAGAGTACACACGTACAGTAATAAATACTAAATAGATACACACGCAATACAGTAATAAATACTAAAATAGAAACACACTTACAATGATTAAAACTACTAAATAGAGTCACACTACAGTAATAAAACTACTAAATAGAGTACACACGTACAGTAACTAAAAATAGTAATAGAACACACGAATATACAGTAATAAACTACTAAATAGAGTACACGATGGGCAATGTAAAACTACTAAATAGAGTACACATGGGCAATGATAAAACTACTAAATAGAGTACACACGTACAATGATAAAACTACTAAATGAGTACACACGTACAATGATAAAACTACTAAATTGAGTACACACGTACAATGATAAAACTACTAAATAGAGTACACACGTACAGTAATAAAACTACTAAATAGAACACCACAAAGAATAAAACTATAAATAGAGTACACACGTACAGTAATAAACTATAAATAGAACACACACGTACAATGATAAAACTAATAAAATAGAGTACACACGTACAGTATAAAAACTAATAAAGAGTACACACGTTACAGTAATAAAACTACTAAAAGAAGTACACACATACAGTAATAAAACTACTAAATAGAGTACACACGTACAGTAATAAAATTACTAAATAGAACACACACTTACAATGATAAACTACTAATAGAGTACACACGTACAGTAATAAAACTACTAAATAGAGTACACACGTACAGATATAAAACTACAAATAAAACACACACAAAGATAAAACTACTAAATAGAGTACACACGTACAGTAATAAAACTACAAAATAGAACACATGGGCAATGATAAAACTACTAAATAGAGTACACACAAATACAGTAATAAACTACTAAATAGAGTACACACGTACAGCAGTAAATAAAACTACTAAATAGAGTACACACGTACAATGATAAAACTACTAAATAGAGTACACACGTACAGTAATAAAACTACTAAAAGAATACTCACGTTCGTAAAAAACTACTAAATAGAGTACACACGGACAATGATAAAACTACTAAATAGAGTACACACGTACAGTAATAAAAACTACTAAATAGAAACACACACGTACAATGATAAAACTACTAAATAGAGTACACACGTACAGTAATAAAACTACTAAATAGAGTACACACATACAGTAATAAAACTACTAAATAGAGACACACGACAATGATAAAACTACTAAATAGAGTACACACGTACAGTAATAAAAACTACTAAATAGAGTACACACGTACAATGATAAAACTACTAAATAGAGTACCACGTACAGTAATAAAAACTACTAAATAGAGTACACACGGCAATGAATAAAAAACTACTAAATAGATCACACGTACAGATGAATAAACTACTAAATACGAGTCACACGTACAATGATAAAACTACTAAAATAGAGTACACACGATACATAATAAAACTACTAAATAGAGTACCACGTACAGTAATAAAACTACTAAATTAGAGTACACACGACAATGATAAAACTACTAAATAGAGTACACACGTACAGTAATAAAACTACAAATAGATACACACGTACAGTAATAAAACTACTAAATAGAGTACACACACTACAGTAATAAAACTACTAAATAGAGTACACACGTACAGTAATAAAATACTAAATAGAACACACACTTACAATGATAAACATACTAAATAGAGTACACACGTACAGTAATAAAACTACTAAATAGAGTACACACGTACAGTAATAAAACTACTAAATAGAACACATGGGCAATGATAAAACTACTAAATAGAGTACACACGTACAGTAATAAAACTACTAAATAGAACACACACGTACAATGATAAAAACTAATAAATAGAGTACACACGTACAATGATAAAACTTAGTCGTCATCGCAAATGAGCCCAGCTAAAGGCCCTGTCACACCTTGACGATTTAGCCAATGTATGCTGACGTGTGCAAAATTGGGCTAAAACGCCGGCACACGTTGATATGTTATGGGTAAGTTTGTATACGTTAAGAGCATGCGGCATACGTCGTAGTACTCTGGCATACGTTGTAGAACGCGGCATATCCTAGTACGCTGGCAAATGTCGTAGTTCGCCGAGCTGTTAGACAAATTTTCCATGCTTGAAATTTCCCGACGTTATGCCAGCGTGATGACTCACATGTTCCGCATAATGCTGGCCATAAGTTGTAGGCACGTTACGCGATCGTTGACACACGTCGACACACACGTTACTTGTAAGTTACTCATAAGTCGAAACACGTCGAGGTAATGTTTAGCGTACCCGAAATTTATTTCTAACCTATGAGTAACGTGTTGTAGGCACGTTACGCGATCGTCGACACACGTTACTTGTAAGGTACTCATAAGTCGAAACACGTTAATGTAATGGTTAGCGTCAGTGTTCCAGACTCCCTGTTTTTTTGTTTTTTTCTTCTTCTTCGGTATGACGGTCATGTTGACACTTCGATTTCTAGTGCGGTTATAATATAACATAATTAAAAGGCTGCCGCTCAACGATTTAAATACATAACCGTTCTCGAAGAAAAAAAACAAAAAAAAACAGGGAGTCTGGAACACTGACGCTAACCATTACCTTGACGCGTTTCGACTTATGAGTAACGTACAAAGTAACGTATGTCGACGTGTGTCAACGATCGCGTAGCGTGCCTACAACTTATGCCAGCGTATGCGGAATGTGTGTCATACGTCGAGAAATTTTCAACATGCTGAAAATTTCTCGACGTACTCGGCGATACAGTGACGTATGCCAGCGTGCTCTTACGTATACAAAACTTACCCATAACGTATTCGACGTGTGCCAGCTTGGTTCGGCAAATTTTTCATACAGGCATACGCTGGCTAAAACGTCAAGGTGTGACAGCCGCTTCACACTTCGATGTCTAGTGCGGTTATGATTTGAATCGTCGAGCCGCAGCCTATTAATAGCCTACGCCACGTGATCGTCGGCGATACGCTGCCGCGTGCTATGCATAAGTTAGACGATCGTTGGGCATAGTTGTTGGAATGCCGACAACACGCTCAGCATTCGTTGGTATAAGTTATCTATATGTGATTAAAACGTTCTGTGTACGTTACTAATACGTTATGCATACGTCCAACACGTTATTATACGCCCAAAAAAAAAACAAAAAAAAACATCAATAGTTCAGCGTACGCCAGCGTTTTACATACATTTCGATATGTTGCCATACGCTAGCTAAAACGTCAAGGTGTGACAGCGGCTTAAAGGTGGCTTGTCCCATCTTTGGAGACGTCATTCCATCAGCTCAAACCACCGAGATACATCCGCACATGTTAGGCACCAGCACAACCACCACTTCAACCACAACCACCACCACAATCACAAGCATCACTACCACTGTTACCACTGCCAGAGGAAAACGTAACCAAATCATTTGAAAGGTTTTGGTGTGAAATTTTTTAACGCACAAATTGAACGAACACGAGGTGCGTGCAGATCATCGAAGGTCGTTGCCGGTCTGAGTCCGGAACTGGACCATGATATGCTGAATGTAACATGCGAGAAGCGGATACTTTAAACCAAGCTGAAGTTATACTGGATCAATGGTTGGCGTCAAGGAAGAGGTAACTGGAGGGGGGGAGAGAAGGGAAGGGGGGGAGCCTGAGAGGGGAGGTAAAGAGATGGATGCTAATGGTGAAGATGTGCTGGAATTCTGGGAACGAACAACACCAAGTACATTAGGAATGAGCACCAGCAGTGCACCGGCGAGCGGACCGCAGGGGGAGGGGGGGGCGATTAAAGGGGAGGAGGGGATCTATGGTGCAGCACCAAAAAACGAACCACACATTAAAAAAACGCTCGGGGGGGGGGGGGGTAAAGGGGGAGGAGGGGGTCTTAGGTGCAGAACCAAAAACCGACCACATTAAAAACCGCTCGGGGAGGGGGAGAGCGGGTCTATGGGCAGCACCAAAAACCGACCACACATTAAAAACCGCTGGGGGAGGGGGGAGCGGGTCTATGGGGCAGCACCAAAAACCGACCACACATTAAAAACCGCTCGGGGAAGGGGGGGGGAGCGGGTCTATGGGCAGCACCAAAAACCGACCACACATTAAAAACCGCTCGGGAGGGGGGGAGCGGGTCTATGGGGCAGCACCAAAAACCGACCACACATTAAAAACCGCTCGGGGAGGGGGGGGGAGCGGGTCTATGGGGCAGCACCAAAAACGACCACACATTAAAACCGCCGGGGAGGGGGGGGAGCGGGTCTATGGGGCAGCACCAAAAACCGACCACACATTAAAAACCGCTCGGTATCCCAAGTACCCAGTAAGCGTGGAGCGCCGACTGGGAGTGGGAATGAAACCGAGGAATGACAAACACATGACATGTCGTTATGGTTCGTGTGAAATGGGAAGGTTTAGTAAAACGTGTGAATACGGCCGCGACGGCCGTGGATCGCCGGCCGTGGATCGCCGGCACGACGGTCGTTCAGCCCAACAACTGTACGAATGAATTCACTGTAATTACGGTCCGGAGATCAGGGAGGGGGTCAGCCTTGGAGGTCGACGTACGCTCACGTGACCTCCCCGACTCCCCTCCTAATCAACAAAACAAAGCCATCAAAAGCCGCCCATCACTCACATCTCCTCCTCCCACTACCACTACCACTACTGCACCAGGGGGTTTGGGGAGGAGGGGGCCGGGGTGGTGCTGTTCTTCCCATAGATCGCACGCTGATGCACTCACCGCCGAGAGCCTGTTTCATCACGAAATCCATGGTGTCGGCTCGAGATTCCTTCCCGGATTATCGCTCCTTTTGCTTGTGCTGTCAATCCGAGTGAAGATCGAGACGCGAAGTGCGTCCGCCAGAGAAAAAAGCGCTAAAGGACGAGCGGAGGCCCCCCCGAGCCACGGTTGTTTTACTTCCGGCCAAGGAGAGTCAGCCAATCGGAGTAAAGCGGCTGCTTGCCACGCCCTCTAGGGGGCGGAGACTTAAATGGAGAGAGGTGTGGCCACGCCCTCTAGGGGCGGAGAATTAAATCGAGAGGAATCGTGGCCACGCCCTCTAGGGGCGGAGATTTAAATAGAGAGGAATCGTGGCCACGCCCTCTAGGGGCGGAGATTTAAATGGAGAGGAATCGTGGCCACGCCCTCTAGGGGCGGAGATTTAAATGGAGAGGAATCGTGGCCACGCCCTCTAGGGGCGGAGATTTAAATGGAGAGGAATCGTGGCCACGCCCTCTAGGGGCGGAGATTTAAATGGAGAGGAGGCGTGGCCACGATTCCGGCGCCGCGAAACTGCCCATCCCCCAAGGGGTCGTGTATTAAAATGGTCACACGACTTTGTAATGCCGCAGTTATAAATAGAGATATAATCGGTGATGATTGAGCGAATATAAATATAACGAATTAAACAAGTGAGTCATTTGCAAAGCAACAGAAAAATAATGTGATGAAGATGGAATTTCACATCATGGATGCGGTGGTGATCATGAACATCCTGCTCACAGGGACGGTACCCATCGATGGCGGGTTACCTCCGGCTCTTTCATTCATTCTGAAGCGCAGAAGCAGAGTTTCAATCGTGTTAATCATCTTGGTCACAGGTACATCACAGGTACATCACAGGTACATCACAGGTACATCACAGGTACACGTGGGAATATGTTCAAAGTTGAATCGAAGTCAAATCGATCAATTGTTTCGTTGTTCATTTGATGTTCAGTTTGTGTAAGGCTGCAATGGCAGGAATAGGTTTAATCAATCGATTGATCGATCACAAGTAGATTTGACAGGGTAAAGAGGGGTGTCCTCAAATTAACCTGGGAGGCCAAGGTGGGTAACAGAGGTGGGAGGTGAACGAGACAAATGAACGTGTCAAACAAATCCTGAGAACGTCTCAACACGAGATTCAAATAAATTATAAATAAAATCCCATAACGACTTTGACCACTGTACTTCGAATTAGACCAACTCCATGAGATGTTTTTTGTTTTTTTTTAACATGATCGAAGAACCCTAGTGGAGCTGCTACACACACACACACACACACACACACACACACACACACACACACACACACACACACACACACACACACACACACACGGCCATTACTGAGCTTTGGGGAGCTCCCGGGGTCCTCTGGGCACCAGCGACGTCACAACACTGGCACCGCCTTTCTCAAGCACTCAGTGGGGGCATCTCCCACGGAGGAATCTCCATCCACCTCCCCATACATGTCAACCAATGGGGATTGTCCGTGCTCTTGACCTTTTAAATGCTGAATGTCGAGCAAGGAAACAGAATGTCTTTGGTAAGACTCGGCCGGGGTTTGAAAATCAGACCTTCCAGACCCGCAGCGGACGCTCCAACCATGACACCACCGACTGTGATTGTCCTCATGTAAATCCTAAAATAAACTTCAGCAATGAGCCGGAGATCAGGAACTTCCAGCTTGTGAAGAGAAATAAATAAGCCAAACCTGCTTATCCTGGGGATGTTACGGAGACGGGCGAAAGAGAGGACGGGTGAAGGTGACGTGATGTCATCCAGCCGTTTGTTTTGTTTCAATCACCACCTTCAAGCAGGAATGTTGAACTTTCATAAGAACGTTCGACTCGTTTTCATTCACACAATACATGTATGTTCTACGCATTTTCATTTACACAATACGTGTATGTTTGACTCATTTTCATTTACACAATACATGTATGTTTGACTCATTTTCATTTACACAATATATGTATGTTCTACTCATTTTCATTTACACAATATATGTATGTTCTACTCATTTTCATTTCCACAATACATGTATGTTTGACTCATTTTCATTTACACAATTCATGTATGTTCTACTCGTTTTCATTTCCACGATACATGTATATTTGACTCATTTTCATTTACACAATACATGTATGTTCTACTCATTTTCCTTTCCACAATAAATGTATGTTCTACTCATTTTCATTTCCACAATACATGTATGTTCTACTCATTTTCATTTAGACAATACATGTATGTTCTACTCATTTTCATTGTCACAATAGATGTATGTTTGACTCATTTTCATTTACACAATACATGTATGTTTGACTCATTTTCATTCACACAAAACATGTATGTTTGACTCATTTTCATTCACACAATACATGTATGTTCTACTCATTTTCATTTACTCTTTTTCATTTACACAATTTTCATTTACACAATACATGTATGTTCTACTCATTTTCTTTGACACAATACATGTATGTTCCACTCATTTTCATTTACACAATACATGTATGTTCTACTCATTTTCATTTACACAATACATGTATGTTCAACTCATTTTCATTTACACAATACATGTATGTTCTACTCTTTTTCATTTACACAATACATTTATGTTTGACTCATTTTCATTTATACAATACATGTATGTTCTACTCATTTTCATTTACACAATACATGTATGTTTGACTCATTTTCATTCACAC
>CM068963.1:118150149-118162704 GCA_035128595.1 Eptatretus atami
GGGAATTTCTTTGTGTTTATGTAAATGAATACAAGAAAATTTCAAAACTGACTCACAGTGTAACTTATACTTGCATCAAGATTTTATTCCATACTTGCAGGGGAACCCCCGGTGTTGCCCGGTGTGTTTTTAAATCCTGTTGGCATTTTTAAGAAATCAATTTTTTTTCTATTTTTTTTGTGGAAGCCTAAACACTTCCCTACACCCACTAAGCGTATGACTCGTGTTAAGAAAACATGGTGGTAAAAATTTGCATTTATGTGTGTCAAACTTATGAAAGTCCAAAACAGCATCAAACAAACATAGCTCAAATTGTCGACATAAATGATTCAAAAACAGTGATTTTCAGTCTGCTTGACTATCTTAAATTATTGCGTCAAGGAAGACAATCATGCTACTTGTCAAGTTTTCAGAAACATGTTTGAATATTATTGTCATATTATCGAAACAATTTTGGATTTCATTACAATTGAGTTTGGATAGAGTGTCTGCTCCCAGTCTTGCCCGATGAGGGCAGGACTGGGAGCGGACACCTCCCCTTGAAAATATTCTCTCGACTGGAGCACATGAAGTGGGAACACACAGTACTTTCATGCAAATTTGTGCAGTCAGAGGGTACTTGGTCATCAGCACACTCTGGGTTTCCAATTTTTCATTATTATCCATTGGGGACATGATCACATCTGCATGGGATGGCTACTCTCACTACTAACTACTCTTTAGAGGGAAAATATAATAATAATAATTATTATTATTATTATGATTATGAGTATTATTTAATTTTTCTCTTTATGAACAAAAACTGAACAAGTGAGTGCACATTTTTTTTCTTTTTTGAAATCTAAACTATTAAAAGGCAGTGTATCTGTGTGTCTGTTTGTCTGTGTGTCTGTGTCTGTGTGTGTCTGTGTCTGTGTGTGTGTCTGTGTGTGTGTGTGGTGTTGGTGTGTGGTGTCGTTTATTGGTATCTACTTATGTGGGTTTCAGAATGTGGAATGGAGTCCTCCAAGGGTGGGCTCAAGTATCCCCCTTCATTTTGGTAAGGGGTCACGATTCACGGACTAAGCTGTGAAGTTTTCTGTTTTCAAAGTTTTGTGTCGAGGCTCTCTTCAGGATCGTTACTGAGCCCAGGACGGCTTCCAACTGTAGTTTGTTTGTAGTGATATTCCCAGGGATGATTTTTAATATCTCTGTGAGGTTCTTCATCATCATTCCCATGAGGTTCTTCGTCATCACTGATACAACTTTGGCATTCTTCAGCTTCCAGGATCTTTTCACTTCATGTTTGAGATCTTGACAGTTGGTCATTTTCTTGATTTCTGCATCATTCGTACAACATCACTGATATTAACACCTCAATTAGCAATGTTGCCTTCTCTCTTTTTTGTACCCAAGTATGATATCTGGTCACAATGCTTTGTTTTCGATGTCCACGCCCGATGGTATCATTAGGTCGTACGTGAGTGGTACTTCAATGTTTTCAGTGATTATTTTTGGTTCATTTTCCCACAAATTTTGTGGAACTGGAATATCAAAGTTTTTGCAGGTGTGGCAGCGGATTACTTCACAAACTCTATTGTTGTCCGTTGTGTGTACAGCTGTTCTGACATGTTTTTTTTTTCATGTTCAGTCATTAAGCTCACATATCATTCTTTTTGCTAACCCCACCTCCACCCCTCACCTGTCTTTTTTTCCCCTCCTCTCCCTCCACCCTTCTCTCACTCAAGCTGTCCCTCCTCACTCCCCCCTCCTTAGCAGCCCTCTCCTCCCACACCTCTGTCACTCTCTTGCTTCTGTCTGTCTGTCTGTCTGTCTTCTCTCTCTCTCTCTCTCTCTCTCTCTCTCCCCTCTCCGTCTCTCTCTCCCTCCCTCTTTCTCCCTCCCCCCTTTTTTGTCCCTATCAGTGAAGCGACGTGTTGTATTTGCTCGTATAAAATAAAATAAAATTTATGCCGCACCTCCCTGAAAAAAAACAGACTTTAAAATGGTGTAAATGCGGGGTTTTGTTCTTCCCACGCTGGAGCCAGAATACTGATGGCATTTCCCAGCTGGATAAACCAGGCCAGTTGCCTTATATCGCCAGTGGATGCAACGAGGCTTCTACCGATATCAATAATGTTGTTGGATGTAGATCGACCATGCACTCCGGTTATTTCAATGGTGATTGGTTCAAATAAATAAGTTTGGTGTATTTATTGCATTTCAGAACCTCTGCATCAGTGGCAGCCGTTCCAGCTGTTGAGGCTGTATTATAAATGTGTGATTTGGCGAAAGTGTCGACACAGGTACAATCCCAAGTTAGGCTATTCCCATTCATGTATGGGATGATGGTCAAGCCATCTGGGTGGGTGTTTTCACCAAGGTCTACATCAAGGGGTTACAGGACAGATGGTATCCTTGCTCCATAAAGGGCACATTTGACCACATCGTTTAAGGCCGAATGTCTGAAAGATCGACCGGCACTGAAATGGCACGACAGACCA
The DNA here is from genome assembly GCA_035128595.1 of Eptatretus atami. Classification (NCBI taxonomy): domain Eukaryota; kingdom Metazoa; phylum Chordata; class Myxini; order Myxiniformes; family Myxinidae; genus Eptatretus; species Eptatretus atami. The sequence continues at coordinate 118,152,633 of CM068963.1, forward strand.
TTGTATCCAAGTGTATCCATCATACTGCCACATCGGCATTTATGCTGCTCACAGACTGATGCTCCAACTCGAAGTGCAACCACAACCCATAAAGACTCAGGGTCAAGCTGTGTTCCAACAGAGGGAACGGGGACCGCATGAAGCCATATCCCACTTTCCTTAGTGGCTGCGGCCAAAAGACGGGCTCTGGTGACCTGATCCGCATTGTTCATCAGGCTGTCAAAAGACATTCTTGCCGCCTCAACGTCCCATGCTTTTTGACTAAGCCAGGACAGGCCTTCGGGTTCACAGATGCCAATATGGGCTGAACTCCAAGACAACACCGCCGCTGTCAACTCCACTGTTTGCGCCAAACTGCTTACATGGGACAGAATGGCATCAACTAAGGGGTGGACTGCCAGCAAAGAGGAGATTAAGTCAGGGAGGGCGATATCAATAGCCCTCCGGAAACCCAGACCTCCCTGCATAACTGGGAGCATGGCTTGTATCCAAGCAGAATCGTTGAAAGCAACATTAGAGATTTTACTAACGGTTTTGCAAATGGTACAATCAAAAGCTCCTAGCTGTGCACCATTCAGGTAAGAGGGAGGTGCACGCAAGATGTACAGGAGCTTCGGCAGAGCGAAATAGTTTTTGAGCAGCACAAATGCTTCATGTGCGTCAATTTGCTCCAGACGGCCAGCCATTCGGATCAAGTCGTCGTGCTTCTCGATAATAGCTTTGGGTGAAGGCCTTGCGGAGATCAGAGCACCAAGAAGAGTACAGTGATTGATCAAGACAATCTTAATATCAGGGAGTACTGCCTTAAATATGACCTCAGTGAGTTGACAGTCATCAAATGATGCATGGTTGAGGATGGTCAGCTCGCTCTTGCCATCATTGATCTCAAGGCCAATGTTGGTCAACCGGGCAATGACATTCTGGAGGCCAAACAGCACTTTCACGGGTTCATCCTCAAATGATGCGTCGTCGAGGTACCATATATTGAAGTCTGACTGAACCCCCTGGCTATTGGGCTGATGCTCAGGGAAAAAAAGACCTGGCCCGAAGGGGTCATTCTGTTGAATGCCATTTGCTGAATAAATGGCCTTGTTGCCATAGAACAAATCAGAAGGCCTAGCATATGCCTGCCAGATGAGCGGATAGATACTGGGACTGTGCCTTCATACTTCAGACAAAAAAAGTCACTCCTCAAGCAATTAAATGCATTACGCATGTCGATCTAAAGAAAGATGCGATTAGGAGGTGGATTTGTCAGATAAAGTCCGACAGTGTGGGAAGTCGCTTCACACCCACCTTTTATTGAATATCCCAGCTGGACAGGACATAGCTCAGCCCTGAGATCTTTAGAAAGAGATCGGACTCCCACAGAGATGGCGCAAAGTATTGCCCACAGCAATTCGGGTGAACACCACCATCCTTCTTGGTTAGAGCAAATAAATTTGCGCTGAAAAAAAAACACGATGCACGGCTTCGGAAACCTCTCCCAGAATCAGAACCATGTTAATGAACAGGGTAAGAGAAGAGAGTAAGTGGGCCCCTGCATTGGCAGATTCCTTGTCCAAAAGAGCCTGAAGATGTCCTGGTCTGAGCCCATCGGGGCCCGCAGCTGACCCAGATAGAAAAAGGTTTACCGCAATTTGGACGGAATGCTCAGAAAGAACCGATGGAGTGGCTAATTCACCGTCGGGTACGGCCGGTAGTTTGAGATAATGCGGGGCAGCCAGGAGTTTGGCTTGATGGCTTCGGCTGTTTCAGCTGATTGTGGGGTGTGCCCCTCACAAGACACCAACTCTCTGATGGCCTCCTTGATATCCATATCAGCAAATTTGGCTTTCACCCTTCTGCTGAGTTATCGGCTTTACAAGGCTTAATTGTGGTGTTGCCAGGAAGGCCAACTGGAAGTGGTGGCAAGACGTCCATTCCTAAAAAACGAAGAAATAAAAAATCGGCGACCTGACGCTTAACTTTAGAAGTCAATGATACATCAGGGGAGTCCGGAGCCTCTTTATCGGAGACCCTAAGGCCAAAGCAACAAAAAACAAGTAGGTGATACCAGGCTAAAGGGACCTGGTCCTTGAGGACAATGTCATGGAGAAGTTTGCCAAGAGCATATGAGCACCCTTGGAGTACCCTAAAATTATTACGACATCTCAATAAGAAAGTGGAAAAGGCCATTGTTTGGGCCATGATAACCGGGAAGATTGGGGGGGGGCTTCGGTCACTGAAGTTCGGTGCAATCCCAAGGCAGAGAGGACATGACCAATTGGTCATAAACACCGCCGCCTGACGCCCAGACAATTTAACATATGAATAGTGATAATAAGAATTACAACCCAGCACTGAATGGAATGCTTCCTCATGTTAGTGAGCTTACATTTGGAGCATAGGGGAGTGATAGCTGAAGCGGCTGTCCCAGTGGCCACCAAACACACATCGCTGTCATCGCCGGAACCAGCGGCACCACCAGTGGCCACTGAGCTCCCATCAATGTCAACACTGGCTTCAGTGGCACTGCCAGTGGCCATCAGCCATCCATCATTGTCATCGCCTGTGCCGGTACCACTTACATACGGTGGCTCCTGCAAACCAGACATGGCTAAGTTTTGTATTGGGCTCTGAGTCATATGGTTCTGCAGCTGCAGTGCATTTTCGTGTAAAATTGTACTGCGGTGCGTCCAAGAACCCACCTTGGCCCTAAACACCTTCTGCGAGCTTAGAGGATTTGGCTGTCTATTATCAAATGTTTCAAAGCTTTGCTCAAGGCCGACCTGCTCATCTGCCGAGGAGAGGAAGGTTCGCACGACCATGTTGCTCTTCCTGTGGCTGTTCTGCTCCTCTGCCATAGGGAGTGGGGTTTGCGCAGCCATTTTACTTTGCTCAAGCCCATCCCACTTGACCACTGGAGGGAGTGGAGTTCGCGCAGCCATATTAATTAAAGTTTGGTATTGCGGTGTGCTAGGGGGTGCCGCAGACCTTTCTCACAGCATTGACTACCCTGATAAAACTGTCTGTCAGCCGCTCTTCCTGCAATACGGGGGTAGGAGGCCTCACAGGGTCGGCATCATTCGCTACGTCGTTTAGCCATTCCTCAACACGGTACCCTTGCACATAACTGTCGATAAACCGCTGGAGCTCTGTAATGTCAGGTGAAAGTTTGCAAGGTCTTTTCGATGAAGCTTGGGAGGAGCTCCCTCGATCGACAGAACTTCATGTGGAGGATGCTGAAGACACGAAGCAGCAAGGAGACGCCTTGACAGTACACCGCCACGGTTGTCAAATACACTTCTTCCCGTTTCCCCATCTCTCTTTTGCTAAGACAAAGGGTAAAGCCCGAAACGTCAGCACCTTTTCAAAATTATTATTATTATGAAATAGAAGTCTGTCTAACAAGAAAGATTATATTTGTCCATTGGGTTTGTCTAACAAGAAAGATTATATTTGTCCGTTGGGTCTGTCTAACAAGAAAGATTGTATGGGTCTGTCGGGTTTGTCTAACAAGAAAGATTGTATTTGTCTGTCATTAACACTTTACAGAAAAATAGGACCACTGGTCCTGAAGCTTTGGGTTTGAAACGAGCAATAAATACACAATTTTTTTCCGGACTCGAGCCTGAATCCGACCGAGTACTCAAGTCCTCACTACCTGAGTCAGAGTCCTGAAGAGTCCAGTCCAAGTCCAAGTCTAAGTCTAGGTCCCCCAAAAAGTGGACTTGTGTCCTACATCACTGCTGGATTAATCAACGGATTTGGCTGCACCAGAGTCAGACACATCCAGGTGTGGAGATCACTCTTCAGCGGAACATAATAACATGGAGTACGATACACTGTATCACATGTCCAGTTCTGGAGCTTTTACGTGCACAGTTGACATTTAAGGGACCAAGGTTGACATGGAGATAGATATTGGAGCATCATGCTTTGTCCTTAGTCAGACGGTGTACAATTCTCTGGAAAATAGACGACCATTGCTTCATCCTTTCCGTACTATTAAGACGTTCACTTGTGAAACATTCCCCTAGATGGGGAGGCTGTTGTCACAATGAGACATTGAGGTCAGCAACAATCATTGCGAGTGGTGGTTACTCAGAGTGGCCCGAGTTTTTTATTATTATTTTTTTTTTTTGGGGGGGGGGGGGGGGGGAACTGGATTCAACAGCTGAAGTTGAACTTGTCAGAGATCTAGCAGTTCCAGATGCATAGTCACCCACAGACGACAGTGTTAGCGGATTATGAGGACTTATTCATTTGGGTTACAGGTCGGTTGTTGCATGAAAGCTACATTGTATGCCAAGACAGACTGTAAGGCCAAATTTTTGAAGATCAGACCAGTGGCATTTGCTCTGGAGCAGAAGATTGACTCTGAACTTGACCGCTTAGAGTCTGGAGGCCTGGTTAAGAGGGCCGATTAATTATTCAAAGTGGCAGTTTAATCAGGCAGCAGTGGTTGAACAATTTCCCATTCCAAAGGTGGAGGATCTTCTCGTGGAGATAAGTGGTGGAGAGTGGTTTAAGTTCGATCTCACGTCAGTTTACATGCAGTTGGAGTTTGCCGAGGTTTTGAAGGATTATACAAGGATCAATACACATCGTGGTCTCTACTGCTACAACTGTCTACCATTTGGTACATCATTGGCTCCAGTTATTTTTCAGAACTTCCTCATAAACTTGCTGAAGTCAATTCCTTTTGTGGTCGTTCGACTGGATGATATACTTGTAGCTGGTAAAGACCAAGCAGATCACCTGTCCCACATACAGGAAGTGTTCCGTCGGTTGAGACGGCAAGGATTCATCTGAATAAGGCCAAGTGTGCCTTCTCGGTTGATTCAGTTGTGCATTGTGGTTATCGCATTGATGTGACCGGCATACGGCTGGTGCAATAGTCCACCTGGGCCATTGTAGAAGAACCAGCACCTCAGAATACATCACAGCTAAAAGGTTTCCGAGGAATGTTGAGTTATCACCATCGGTTCTTGCCCGAGTTTTGTCAGTTCTTAAACTACTTCACAAGTTGCTACATAAAGGCATAATAGTGGGGTGTGGTGCAGAATGAGGATTTCCAGGAGGCAAAGCAGTTGCTCACATCTGTGGATGTTTTCATTCACTACAGCAGTGATAAACCCCTGGTCCTCTCGGTGTTTGCTTCTTCGTATGGAGTTGGTATGGGGCTTTACTTTCTCAAAAAATGGAGGACAGTAGTTAACTGCCAGTTAAGCAATTGGGTCACTCTGTCCGTCTGTATCTGCCTACCTCTGCCTGTCTCTCCACAAATGCCGGTGACCAAGATTCACCAAAAACGACAAGTGTCTCAGTTGGACCATGGCCGATGTCTGTACCCAGTTTGGTCATAATCGCTGAAACGGTGTGGCTGCTACAGGGTAAACAAACACACAAACAGACAGACAGACAGATAGACACACATAATGACACACACAACCAATCAACATAATTGCCGAAATCCGAACAAACAGACAGACAAACAGAGAGACAGACAGGGATGAAAACATAACCTCCTTCCGGCTTCAGTGAAGAAGGTAAAACACAAAAAAACAGAAATAAAAACATATTGTTACTCTGCGCTCACGAAGCGAAAGGTGGGGTTAAGCGATCGGTAGTGTTCGTGTGCCCGTACGTACAGTACGTGTGCCGTGCGTGTCTACGTAAGTGTCTGCATTTTAAAAATTCATTTTCGCAGCAACCATTAGTCTGATTGACATGAAATTTTCCAAAGAGGTGCGCCTCCTCTTGTATAATTTTTTTATTCTTAACTATGACGTCATAGGTCACGTGGTACATGCGCAATCTTGGAAAAACCGAAAAACCTTGAAAAACTTTGAACCAAACCGCTTCATGGAAAAAATTGAAACATGGCTCATCGTCAAGTACTCCCCATGCGGAATAAGATTTGTTAATGATGATGTCATCAGTGCCTTCAATATGACGTCATAATTCGACAAGTACAATGCTTGATCTGGTCAGTATGAAAAAAAAAAATTCTCTGCAATTGTTGAAACTACTAACTGATCAATGCAAAACTTTAACTCATTCATGAACTACCCTTGGGAAATATAGTTTGATAAAAGTGACATCATCGGTCACTGGTCTGGCACCATCTTGGATCAAAAACAAAACAAAACCTTAAAAAAACATTCGAGTTGGCTTGTACCAAGTCCTTCTCAAGACTGCGCGGGGTAATTATTCTATGAATACCATCGAGTTATAAATGTAAAAGGATGGAGGGATGGGTATGACAAAAAGTATGTAAACAAGGTAGGGATGGTCACAAGAAATGATCATGTGAAACCATCCCCGACATCATCCCATCCATTGGGACCATACTCCGTGCAGAGTGTTGGTGCTGCCTAAGCAGTCTCCTTGGCTATTGGACACAATCCTGGATGGGTCACCACTCCGCCACAGGATACCAGCAACTGGCACTCATTTTGCCTACCTTGGAGAGGTGGGGCATGGGTGTGGGCATGGGTGTGGCATGCGAGCGTGTGTGTGTGTATGTGCATGGGCATGTGCGTGTGTGTTGTGTGTGTGTGTGTGTGTGTGTGTGTGTGTGTGTGTGTGTGTGTGAGAGCATGGGTTTGGGCATGCGAGCGTGTGTGTTGCATGTTGTTGTGCATGTATGTGTGTGTACATATGTGCGTGATCACGTGTGTATGTGTTAACTCTTTCACATTTCACTGGACAAATGCATGAATGGAAACAATCAACAAACACTATCATTGTAAATGTTCGGAGGGATGAACAGGGAACAACAATTAGTCAAAGGAAGATGTCGGGATGGTTTGATATGATTATTTATTGTAACCATCACTACCTACTAGAAGTATTTTTTGGCAAATTATAATTATGAGCAAAGGTGATATGACCCAGAGGGGGCCGGGTTGGGGGCAGGGAGGGGATATGACACCACCCACCAATCATGATGGTAATTGTACCCAAATTTACAGAGATGGAGTAAAGTATGCCGAGATAACTCTTCATTTGTATTTAAACTGAACCTCAAAAGCTTCTCCATTAAAACAACCTCCCCTAAATCAACCAAATCACAACCACCATCAAGGGAGTGTTCTAAACACGGTGGTGTTCACATTGGACCGGTACACGTCACCTGTTCACCTGGCGCTTTGTTTCCATGAGAGCACAGGTATCCCGTGGCAGTCACATCATCGGGTTTATTGTAACTTGGTTGGTGTAAATGGATGCCGAGCGATATGTTTAACCTCGTGCTGTGTGTGCTGCGTTGTTTGAAATCAGCACACAAACGCCTGACCCAACCAGACACGTGGACGGTGGAGAAAGTGTGAAAATAATGACTCGAACGGGCCTAATAATACCTGGTGCAGTCTCTCGACATTTTCCTTGGAGCTTCCCTTGGGCCACAAACTGTCGGAAACCATGAAAACCTCGCTGTGCTCACGGAAAACAACACAAGGTCAATCCGTCGTGCTCTCGGAACCTCCGAGGCGCAACACACTGGATTAGGCCATATCCTATTAACTTGCAAGTTGAACAGGATTTGCAGAGTCCATCACTGAATTGGGAAACCAACTATTTTGAGGTCAAAAGTCAACTCGAGGTCAAATTTCTAAAATCATCAAATTTCATCTGAAAAATCATCAATTTTCATCCGATCAACCTGTAGGTTAAGCAGCAATTACATCGTCCATCACTGAATTTGAAAACCGACTATTTTTGAGGTCAAAAGGTCGACTCAAGGTCAAACTTCTAAAATCATCAATTTCAATCGGAAAAAAATAATCAATTTTCATTCGATTGACCTGAGCTTTGATTAAGATTGTCAATTCCAATCTTAATGCAATGGACAATTTGATGTATCCATAGCAACCTTTGGAGAGTGGGGTGGATTTTCCAAGTATCATGCCCTGCTTGATGTCTTCTTCTTGTTTGTCTGTCTGTCTGTCAATCGCCTTCAGGTCACAATTCTAAACCGATCGTCATGAAACTTTACCAAAATGTAGAGGTAGTCTCAAACTGAGAAGCCTATTGATTTTGAGGTCAAAGGTCATCTGGGGGTCCAATTACTAAAATCGTCATTTTTCATCCGATTGACTTGAAATTTGAACAAGATTTGCATATTGCATCACTGAATTGGGAAACCAACTATTTTGAGGTCAAAATGTCAAAGGTCAACTCAAGGTCAAACTTATAAAATCATAAAATTGTATCTGAAAAAATTGTCAATTTTAATCTGATTAGCCTGAAAATTAAGCAGCAATTACATTGAACATCACTGAATTTGGAAACCAACTATTTCTGAGCTCAAAAGGTGAAAGGTCAACTCAAGGTCAAACTTCTAAAATCATCAATTTAAATCTGAAAAATAATAAATTTTCATCTGAGCTTTCATTAAGATTGTCAATTTTAATCTTAATGAAATGGACAATTTGATGTATCCAAGGCAACCTTTGGAGAGGGGCAGTGGATTTCGCAAGTATCGTGCTCTGCACGACATCTTTTTATTATTTGTCTGTCTGTTGGATTCACTATATATGCTAGATATCCCTTATTGTCGGGTTTTCCATCTGTCTGTGTGTGTGTGTGTGTGTGTGTGTTTGTGGTGTGTGTGTGGTTGTTGTGTCTGCAACGCGAGGCTCCACAGCACGAACCACGAACCGATTCGATGAAACTTTGCCAACATGTGCAGTATTTGTTCGAATGTGCGCGTTTGAATTTCGTTGCCTAGCAACCACCCGTTGCTGTGCAGCGCCGAAAACCCGTGACAGTATTTTCAATACTTGTCCTTCAGTTTTAGAAGTAGAGAAGCGAGACTTCGGAATTAAACACTTCGAGATATTTCAGAAAATTTTACTGAGCCGATTTTTGATCGAGGTTTTATTTTTCAAATGGTAGTCCTTCAAAAATCGGGTGTCTATTCACCGTCATTTTTTATGAGGGCTTAGGAAAGTGGCGGAGCTTAGGGAAAGTGGACGTGGTTGATGAAAAGTGGAGTGGCGTAGGAAAGTGGGCGTGGCTTATGGAAAGTGGGCGTGGCTTATGGAATTTGTGTGGCTCAGGAGGTGTGGTCAAACAAGAGCATTGAGAGAAGTTTATCGGGTTTTCCGGTGTGTGTGTGTGTGTGTTGTGTGTGGTGTGTGGTGTGTGTGTGTGTTGTGTGTCTGCAACACGAGGCTCCACAGCACAAACCAGCAAACCGATTATTTTTCAAATGGTAGTCCTTCAAAAATAGGTGTCTTACGTCATTTTTTACGAGGAGTGCCAGTTGGCAAAATACGCAATAGGAAAAAATGTTGCCAGGCAGAGGAACAATTGTATGTGAACCAATACGTCTTGGCAATGAATCTTCGTCGGTGGATCGGTCAGAATGAAAAGCATCGTCCAGCGCTTCGATCCTAGCGAATCCTCGTGCCTACCGGCTTGGTGTTTGTTTGTTTGTCCGCACAGAACTTTTGTGTTTTTCTCCACAACCGCCTGTCGGATGAGACAAAATTCTGCACCATAGGTGCGACTACTCATGCGGAATGTTTTCTGATAATTGTGATGTATTAGGTCACGTGGTGTTGCAGTGATGTTGGAAAAACAGAAAACCTTTGGACCTCTGTATCTCTGAAACCACACAAAGGAAAAAGTTGAAACTTGGCACATCGTAAGTACTCCTCATCTGAAATAAGATTGAAAACCATGTAAACTTTCAATTATTCCTCAACAAGCTTCTACATCCGTGGCTTGGGGAAGATTGTGTGAATTTGCCCCTCGATTTGTCCAGCCCTTATGGAGAATTTTTTTTATAGGTTTTCAGCTAAATCCAATATGGCTGTCAAACCATGTGATTTATGATGTCATATGTAGAAACCATTTGTTCCTCATGAGTAGGGTGGATATACTGATTCTGGCTCACTTTTCCCCATGTAAATGAATGGGGATTTCAGCGATTCACATTTTTTTTTCCCCTAAAATTACACCCCCTTTTTATCCCAAGGTATATTTGTTTGTCTCCCCTTTTTAACCTAGGGGCATTCTATTCAAATAACCAATCGCGACAAGACTTATATTGTTGTGATCTAGTTTCAGTCATGGC
>CM068963.1:118162777-118174244 GCA_035128595.1 Eptatretus atami
GGTTTGGCAGCCATATTGGATTGAAGAAAATATTAAATAATGTTTTCTCTGGAACCACTTAATCAATTGATGTGAAACTTCACACTTATGATCTGGTAGTGATGGGGAATAAATATTTTAAATTTCAACTTGATCGGATGCATGGTCTGACAGCCATAATTATTTAATTTTTGATATGGGTTCTTTTATTGATTTCTGTTTTGTTGCATAAGGCTCACTTGGCTGTGCCTGGATGGGTATGAGGGTAGAGGAGTAGCAGCTGAATTGCGAATCCTATCCAGGCTCCTCCTGATGACTTAATCCTTGCTTTATGCTTGTTTGGGTTCCTTCTGATTACTCCAATGCAGGACTGGACTACCTATTTGGTCTTCCATTTGATTTTAATTGAATTTATTTTAATGCCAAATTCAATTGAATAATGAATAATAATAAAAAAACGTCGTGGGTCAGGGTCGGGTGTCCGATCAAAGCGAGGTTGCATCAAAGCGGGATGTTTTGGTACCCGGTCATCACTGCCAGCAGTTATGAAGTGGCAGTTGTAATTATGTCTCTTATTAATTACGTAACACACCAGTACACAAACGCCACACAAAACACACCACACAAAAGAAGTCCTCGCGAGGGTCTGCAATCTCTGATTGTTCTTTTTTTGTTTATTTTGCAATTTGTTTGAGGTTTGGCCTTTGTCATGATAGATTTACTGGACTGTTAGTGATCTCTTGCCAGTTAGTGATTGTCATGCAGCAACCTAACCATCGCAGAATCATAACCTTACCCCGACTCTAACCCTAACCCTAACCTAACCTAAACCCTAATAGCATACTAACCAAACCCCGACTCTAACCCTAACAGCATTCTAACCTAACCCCGACTCGAACCCTAAACCTCAACCTAAACCTAAACCTAAACCAACCCAAACAGCATCCTAATCCAAACATAACCCGAACAGCAATTTTTGTGAGGATATCTTAGATAGGTTTGAAGCTTCAGCTCCTGCAAAATACTCATACATCCTAAAGAAGACATGTTTCATTGAAGAGGATTACATGAGGATTATATCCAAAATATTTATACAATAAAGTGGATTGGCAGAGTATATGTGAGTAATTATTTTGAAATGTCGAAGATGGTTCAACTGTTGAACCATGGGACACACGTTACAGATAAAGAGTGAGTTCAAACCAAGATGAGACCGGATATTTACTCAGGGTGTCGGTGCCAGACAGAGTAGTGGGAGTAAGGATAGTCCATCATTTAAAAAGATAATTGTACAATCCATCTCCAAATAGAAAATACAGAAGGATCGGGAGGGCTGGGATGGATGTGCAGGGAGGGGATGCATTTCACATTGTTTAGGAGGTTGTGTACCCTACCCCGAAGGTGTAAACGTCCCAATGTGATCCAACATCCCCACGTCCCATTACAACTCACCAACACATACTAAAGCCAATAAATCCCATGCCCTATGGTTGTCTGGCTGTATCCTACCAGTGTTGTCATTCATTGTAAACCATTAATAACATGGGTATTGTGCTCTAGAGTGCTTGTGGACACAGCACAAGTGACATGGACAGAATTGCCTGTTTCTAATTTTCCATTTCCTATTTGCAGAAGAAAATTACAAGTCAAAACACAGGCATGATGATAGATTAAGATCCGCTTTAGAGCACACATTCACAGCAGTGGCGCCATTTCTCCAACGGCTCTTTGCAGAGTCTGCTCAGCACGGCTTTTGTTAAAGTTTTTGTGGTTGAGTGACAAAGGTTAAAGAGCAAACAAGACTGCACTGGAATTAGCCAACACAAACGGCTCCAAGGAACGGTGTAATTGTGCCTGGGTGCTTATTTTATTACGATCAGGAGCACTTAGACATTGTATGTTCCATATGAATGCAACCGTACAATATATGTTCCCCAAAGAGAATTCCAGATGTTTTCATAAAGTATCACCAAGGAAACCCATTGATTGGTTAGTTACAGCCCTGTCTATCAATCCTATTGATTGGGCTTCCTTGAAAAATGTTATTCACCAAGCTTGCCCCACACGTGACATAAACATCCTACAACTCCCCTCCCAACACCCTTTATCAATAGAACCATACACCCTCCCCCACTCCCAACACCCTTTATCAATGGAACCACACAACTTAGTTGTCAGGTCAGGTCAGAGTAGATCTGTGACTTGCAACAGGTATCATGTAAACCTGTACTAACCTGTTCCATCGTCGGGTTGTTGGCAACTAAACCGTCTCCCCCACCAGGTTTACTGGTGAGGAGGGTGTTTGGATATGGACACCTAGCAGGATTAAAAACAAAACTTGTCAAAGGACGGAGGAGCTCCTTGTGAGCCAACGGCCATCCATATCTAGTGCCCAACTGTGTCTGCAGATGTCCTCCTGCAGTTTAGTTACTTTTTATTAGGAGGTTGGTGGCAGGATTTGCACTCCGGTTGCCGGAAAACCCTTCATTCCGCAAAACATACAAAAAGCCAAAAAAAATCTGAAAACCCACTCCGTGGGAGTGTACCTCCTGTGCTGCTTCCCTTCACAGGGCAGCTCACCGGATGACGGGATTGGAGCAAAGCCTTCGGGACCCCCAATCTTTGATGATAGGAGAGAAACCCCAGGGTAACCTTACCGGGTCAGTTTGCGGTAGTGTGTGTCGGGGTGGTGCCGAGTTGTCGTCCACCAGATGGCGGTTTACTTGGGTTAACCTGAGGCGGTTGCTTCAGGTGGGTGCATGGAATGTCCTATCCCTAAGAGAGGATGATCACCTGTCTCTGTTATCATCTGAGATCAAGTGTTTGGACATTGGTGTTGCAGCACTCCCTGGGGTTCGGAGACCGGATTACGGCGAGATCATGGTGGGTGGTCACACCTACTATTGGTCTGGTCGCTCTGATGGTTACCATGCCCAAGGAGTTGCTGTACCTGTGTTCAATAAGCTGACTCCAATGATAACTGAGGTAACACTGGTCAACGAGCGTATTATGAGACTAAGGATTTGTCACTCCTTGGGTGTCGTTTTCATGGTCTCTGTATATGCTCCGACTGAGGCGAGTGATCTCACCGTGAAGGAGACATTCTATGCCACGCTCGACTATGTGGATGATCAGTGCCCCAGGCGAGATACTCTTCTAGTCTTGGGGGATTTCACTGCATCGACTGGAACTGATAGAGATGGTTATGAGACATGTGTTGGTCCCTATGGGTCTGGAACTGTGAACCAGAATAGTACTAAGTTCCTTAACTTTGCAAGAAGTCATGGACTTAGGGTGGCCGGTTCATGGTTTGAGCATCCACAGGCTCATTGCTGGACTTGGTATTCCAATGCCAGTAGTGTGGCAAAGGAGATTGACCATGTGCTCATTGATGGTCAATGGAGGATGATCCAGAAGGCAGGGACCACCAGCGTGCTCAGTTCCTCAATACTGACCACAGACTTGTTGTAGCAACTCTGAAGTTGCAACTTAAATCCAGGAGAATGTTACCATCCCAGCCTAGTCTGGATGTTGGCAAGCTCAAGGATGAGAGGGTCACTGAGGAGTTTGTGAACAGGCTGAGTGGGGATTTGGGGATCTGAATGCTTTGGGGGATCCTGAAGAGTTGTGGAGTGCCTTCAAGACCACCATCCTTAATGTTGCCGGTGGATGTCTTGGAACTCACCGTACGGAGAAGCAGAATTTTGTCTCTCAAGGGACACTGGATACCATTGACCAGAGTCGCAAGGCCAGGTTGAATGGCAGAGCTGAGCTGTTCAGGGAACTGAGGTGCAAAACTGTACATGCGCAAAGGGTGGACAAGGAGGCCTTTGCGCGAGGAATATATGAGGGGGTAGAGCGTCACGTGTTGTCAAGTGATTCTCATCCTACTTACAGGGGAATTCGCGCATTGCGTTCCTCCAAGACCGTCCCTTGGTGTACTGCAGTTAGAGCAGAGGGTGGTAGGCTCTTGACAGAGGAGTCCGAAGTGAAGGCCCGATGGGCCGGTTACTTTGAGTGGTTGTACCAGGCTGATCCACCAGCTGTCGAGTTGGACGTCAGGGGTGTTACAATAACTGTTGCTGACCCTCCAATCAACGGTGGTCCACCTTCGTTTGTGGAAACACGGGCTGTGGTGAACCGGTTGAAATGGGGTAAAGCTCCTGGTATCTGTGGCATCCATGCTGAACTTCTCAAGGCTGGTGGAAATGCTGCACTCATGTCGTTGCATGCAGTTCTGTGCTCCGCCTGGAACACGGGCATCATCTCAACTGACTGGAAGAAGGGCCTTGTTGTCCCTCTCTGGAAAGGAAAGGGTAATTACCAAGATTGCAACAACTACCGAGAGGTGACGCTGCTCTCAGTGCCGGGCAAGGTCTTTGCTCGGATAATTCTTGATAGGGTTCGCCACCATCTGCTTGAACACCAGCGTCCAGAGCAGTCAGGCTTTACACCAAAGAGGTCAGCATTTGACCGTATCCTTACTCTTCAGTTCCTCACCGAATGCAGGCGAGAGTTTCGGCAGGGCCTGCTTGCATCCGATGTTGATCTTTGTAAAGCATTTGATCCAGTGATTCGGGATGCCCGCTGGAGGATTCTTGGTCTTCGTGGGGTGCCACCAACACTAATCAATCTGATGTCTGAACTACAATCTGGTACTGAGAGTGCTGTGAAGTGTGGTGGTACCATCTCTGACTTATTTCCAGTTGTTACTGGAGTTCGTCATGGGTATGTACTGGCCCCCACACTTTTCAGCACTTGTATGGACTGGATTCTGGGGAGGATGTCGGAGAGATCAAGCTGTATTTCATCATTTGGGAATGTCGAGATCTGTGACTTTGATTTTGCAGATGATGCAGTCATCTTTGTGGAGCCTCGAGATATCCTTTTGGGGGCCCTAGAGGTGCTGAATGAGGAGTCGGAGCCGCTGGGATTATGAGTTTCCTGGGTCAAAACTAAGATCCAGACTTTCAATGACATCTTGGATCTTGCTGTCCTGTCTGTATCTGTTTGTGGTGAGGATGTTGAGGTCACGGAGAGATTCACTGACCTTGGCAGTGATATTCATGTCTCTGCTGGCTGTGAGCCAGAGGTTAACAGACGTCTGCGTCGGGCCTGGGGAGTCATGGATTCACTGGATCATGGGGTGTGGTGCTGCCGGGACCTGTGCGGGAGGACAAAAGTCCGAGTCTTCAGGTCCTTGGTGCTTCCAGTCTTGCTCTATGGATGTGAGACTTGGACTCTGACCAGGGATCTGAGACAGAGACTTAACTCCTTTGGTACCAGGTCTCTTCGGAGAATCCTTGGCTATCGCTGGTCGGACTTTGTGTTCAATGAGGGGTTGTTGAGAGAGACTCAAATGAGATTTGTTACCTATAGAGTCCGTGAGCGTCAGCTGCGGCTGTATGGACATGTGGCTCATTTTCCTGATGCTGATCCTGCTCACCAGATTCTCTCAGCGAGGGAGCCTCGAGAGTGGAGGAGGCCAATGGGCTGACCCCATGCCCCGTGGTTGCAGCACATTGATCAGCATCTCAAGGAGATGGGGATGGGCTAGGTATCTGCCTTGGGGATGGCCAGATGGAGGCCCCTGGAGTACCAGCGGAAAGTGGACCCAGCGATGCGCTGCTCCGGCACATGCTCCCATTCCTGACCTGACCTGTCCATACCATACAAACCACTCCATACACCCTTTACCAATGGAACCATACAACCCCCTCAAAACACCCTTTATCAATGGAACCATGCAACACCCTCCCAATACCCTTTATCAATGGAACCATGCAACACACTCCCAATACCCTTTATCAATGGAACTGCACTGGAGTATGATATGATGGTTCAAAATTTAATCTTGACTTTCGTTTAAACCTTGCGGAGTCGTAGTTTGTGGATGCGTAATTTTTGAGGGCATTTGTTTTGTCGTGTTTGTAACCATTACCCCAATTCATGTGTTTCCTTATTTGATGCTCATACTAAACTCAAGATGTCAGTGACTCAGCGAGTGAAGTGCGGTAATCAAGAGAATGAGAGAGTGAGTGAGTGCGATTTCTCCTCAAGGAAGCTATGAAGGCTGTTTAAATTTACAGACAATTGGCTGCACAGTTTGCTGACTGGTGGAGTCAAATACATCCGTTGTTAACTGTTTGGTGTAAATCATTGAAAGATGGATGTGGAGTGCACACCCTTCAAGGTCTACGAGGCCGACATCAAACAACTATCAAACCAAACAAGTTGAGGATCTCGTTTTGACTGATCAAAAGTGTCCAAAGCTGTGGGGAATACCTGGAAAACAATGGATGGATTTTGCAATAAACACACAAGCTTAATGATGGATAAAAGTCCAGCTGAAAACTTGATATATCTCTTGTAATGCTTCTTGACCTTGACATGAGCCTAACGCGTTTGAGAGTCGAGAGACATGGACAATCTTAGACAAACTTTTCAACATCAAACAGGTGAACTTAACCCTTCATGAATGTCCATTTTATCATAATAATAATAATAATAATAATAATTATTATTATTATTACCATTACTCGCAGGCACTGGCGGAACATCCAAGCAATGTAAAATGTGACTTCAAGTCCTCAACTCCCCCCCCCCCACAACCCCAACCCTTCAACCCGTTATCAAGCCTCTTCCCAAACCCAAGTCCTCACCCTCCCCTCTCAACCCCTCCCCCCATATATATTTAATATATAAATATTCATTATCGTGTCACCACCATTACTCATCAATAAATGTCCTATTTGGAACCTCCTTGTCATTACTCGTGAATAAACGACTATCTCGGTATTGTGGTGTATTTTGTGTCACTGGCAATATCTCGAACAGTGTTTTTACCACATTTGGTAAAAGTAAATAAATAACATCAAATCAAATCCGCTTTCGATTCTGCCCAACTGGCTTATCGTTGCCTCCAATTTGCCACATATGTTTATTTATTTCACATAATATGTGAATTACATGTCCATGCAAATTTGAAATACAGTTTGTTTATAAATCCTGTATTTGGACATTATTCAGCCTTGAAAATTCAGGCAAAAACAAATTATTAAAGACTTCAAATGTTAATCACAACTATTTTCTTTCCTCTGTCTGCATGGGTTGTAACCAACATGTACCTTTCTTTCATAACAGATTGCATGCTGTTCGGTTTTTAAATGTACATCAACTTCTCTTGATTGTGCAGGTTTTATTTTGGTGGTGTATAGTGGACCGCTGCCTCATTCGTTCCCAAACATAACCTGCATTACCTAATTTCCTCTGCACGGGTTGTAACCAAAACGTACCTTTCTTTCCTCAAAATGTACTTTACTTCATGATAGAAGACTAATTGTTCAGTATTCAAATGTACACAAGAGGTCGAAAGCCTAAGCCTGAGGCCCATAAGTGTCAACCAAAATGGCAAATGTGTGATTGGATTTTTTGAGGGTCAATTGTGGATGGAGTCAGGCCAGTCAAGCTCCGCCCTGGATGGACAGATTGACAGACTAATGGAGAATATGTGATTATTTTTATTTTTGCTATTAATGCCATTCACGCGATACATAAAAACCTGATACGGTACCCACCCCAATGAATGGAGACACTGAACCCACCCTTCCCTATTACAATCACGCGCAGATGTCCACATCTGCCGTACCTGCTTCCTCGGGTGCTCTGCACTGCTCCATTTGGTGTCCCTTTGTGCTGTTCAAGCGTCCTTTGCCTGCACGAAGAAGCTTCAGTTATCACAATTATTTGCCTTTTCTTTGGAGCACTTGCAATGGCTCGGCTGAGAACCTAATTAGAACTTTGATCCTTTGATTTATGGAAATTGATTCAGAGAAGCAGAGGTACAGAATGTGCACGTCATCTGTTTGGCTACGAATAGCACTTAAAAAGGTCCCATGAACACCCAAAAGTACTGAAATTTCATATATATGTCTAGAGGAGTTTTTCATCGTGATTTCAGATCTGACAATGTTTTTTCACAATACTCATTCTGTAAATGTAAAATTAAAAAAACTAACCTCTTCGGGAACGCCCTAAAAATTCTCCTGAAAGGGGCGTACCCCACATAACGTCAACTGCAGTTTGACAAAGGCTGCACGTAAATTACTGCGGTTGGTGGTCTACGTGATTCTATTGGCTTCCTGTGTGTTTCCCATTCTATTGTCGACTCAATCGCTTCGTTCATTTCTGCTTTTAAAAATCGAACATTTGGTTTTGAATAATGGATGGCATGGACTTTGATTTGTCTGGTAACGACAGTGAGTGTGAGAGAAATGAAGGATTTTGGTCTGAATCACATGGGAGAATTGTGGGATAATGTAGTCGCGGGAGTGAAGTTCAGCAGCTGGAAATGAAATACGGCCTTACCAGTTCGAGCCCGAAGCAGGACAAGCAAGAGAAATGCGATGAAATTCCCGGAGTTCATGATGATCAGGAGGACATCGAAGGAAGACTTGGCAATAACAACTGGTTAGACTAAATCCTATTCGTAATTCAATAATGTAAATTCGACTTGCATCTGCTCGATATCAGAAATATTTTTAGTGAGGTGACGTGACCAGAGCAGCGGACATGTTTCTCCGCGGCGAATGAATCACAAGCAAGGCCAGCGCATGTCATCGGCCGTATTCTCCGCGCATAAACGAAGCAATCTCGCTGTCCGGATACGATGAAAACTTGTGTGCAGAACACACCTTGCGACACAATTGTCTAGAGTAGTCCGATAAATCTGACGTTCTGTTGCATTTTTTTATTTTATTCCTACTGTCGTCATGTACGCCAGTAGAAAAACAATGAAGAAAAGAGAATAATAAAAGAAAGCTACAGCACGTCAGATTTATCGGCCTAGTGGACGGACGACGGATTTATCGGACTAGTCCGGACGGACGAGGATTTATCGGCCTAGTCGACGGACGACGGATTTATCGGCCGTAAGTCGGACGGACGACGAGATTTATCGGACTAGTCTAGACTCTAGAATCTCGAGTTGACAATAACTTGTATTAGCATCACACAATGTATAAGTCAATGCGTAAGAGTCCCGAGGCTATGAGGCCGTGTTATCGGACAGATAAATTTGTCTTTCATAGTTGTGCCAACATATTTACCCTGTTCATTTATTACAGCATTTTGGCTAATGTTAATGAATAGCAAGCCATGGAAGCAGTACCTTCACTTTAGAATAAACCCATGTATGTCGAGTGCAGCCATACCTGGCTTGCATGTTGTGGAATCGTACCTATCCAGCAGGCTGTTTCAACGAACAAATCAATAAGCTGCAAAATGTGGTGCAGGTTTTTCACATTGTTTGATTTTAAAATTACCTCCTTGCGCCTTGAAATGAATCAATATTAATCTTTAGTATTTTACTTGTATTCCCTGTAAGTTTCTTTTAATGGACAGTGTCAACAGTCACATTTTATGTTTTGTGGACATCGTATAGCCTTTATTGTGCATACATGTATTGGATTTGTACACGACTACGACAAGGTAGTGAAGGATAAATAATTGCCTTCGTGATGTTGTGCATACACAGCTCAGAGCAGAATTTTCTTGTCTCTGTGTGTGAGGAAACTTCCGCGAAACAATCACAGGAATTAAGACGATCAGTGAGATAGCAAAACATGTGCACAATGCATTTGTACATACTTTTACAGCGCGCGACATCTCGACTCTCGAGTCAATCCACTCTGTGCGGTTCTGATGTGACGTCAATGCTGCGGTTTGCTGAAGTCAACTTTTTTAAGGGGCAGGGCATAGCAAGTTGTGTAAAGCACGAGAAATGTTTGAAATATTGGTCTAATTATCCCATTTTTGACTTAAAAAAAACAACATGGGTGATTTCTTCACTTGGAAGGTCAAGTTAATATATAAATATCCAGAAAGTTTTGGGTGTCATGGGACCTTTAATAATCGCTAGACAACAGCTGTGAAGTACTAAAAATACTTGATTTATAAGGTCTTGATGAGAAAAAAAAGAGAAGCTGAACACATGCTGCCACAGTTTAGATTATGCACAGTGCGACCACAATGTCTTGTCACCCCCTTGTAAAAATTGTGACGTTGCCTTTTATCATGTTATCTGACAACAATGAAGGATTCTACAAGTTATACTTTATTACATATTTTACATCACATGACACAAGCCTTAAGTGTCCGGTGGATCCATTTGTGCTCCATCATTGTCATTACAAAGAATAATTTTGCGCCACGTTCGGTGGGTCATTTTCTGGAGCACTGACAACACTGACAACAATCCATTGCTCAATGGTTTCATTGTTTGTATCACCCATGGTTACATTCAGTTGTGGTGGAAAATAATTCAATTTCCACAAGTTGGATCAGCATACAAACAGAGAATCTTTAATTTCGTATATACGGAGGAAGAACATTCAATAATTCACTGAAACATTTGAATGGACTTCACCGAAACAAAAGCCCGAAGCAATTCCTCATATACAATTTGATATTCCAAAGAATGGGAGGGTGATAAGCATTTGGCAAAATAACTCAAAACTGCAATACGTATCCACTTTTGGTGGGAGGGAGAAAATGACACAATCATGGCAAAAGTTTTCAGTGTTATCAACCAGGTCACCCTGTTTCTTTGCAGCGAGCAAGACCTTTTTCATAGTAAGGTATTCCTTTTATCAATATGTAGGTCAAAAAACTCTTGGTAAAAGGGGAAGCATTACTGACAGCCAATTCGACTATAGTACAAAAAATGAATTTATAATGTACCAGCAACAATTATAATTGATAGTAAATGAATATAATTATTTTTCTTCCACATCCCCCTCCTTTTTTCGTATCAGGAAAAATTTGAATAATTATATTACACATGATCACCATACCCTGTTCCTGGAGGAGAAAAGATATCCCTTACACATGTTCAATCAATAATGGCAGCGAGCGCTCATAGGAGAAGAATGCTGGACGACGACCATTTCAATAGTGTCCCAGCCAGGTTAGTGAGTGTGTTCCCATTTAATTCAAGGCTTCTTCATCAGCAGGTGTCACAAATCGAAAAGACATGCTACCTGAGGCCAGAAGATAAGCAGGTCAGGGTGTAGATAGAGCATCACCCAATGGGAAACACAGTCTCGGCACTTCCTGAGCTGCAGAGAAGGTAGATCTTGGCAGGTACGAGCTTGGGCCCAACACTGGGTTGCAGATGACACTGGGTTGAAGGAGATGAAGAGGACATGAGATGTGACCCAGAGATCAAGCCCCAGCAGAGTTTGGGGCCTCGTAGCAGCAGTTCGTGCAATCAGGTTTGATTCACCGAGCGAGCTCTGCACGTTGGCGGCAGCCGCCATGGCTGCACGAGCCCCATCCACACCATTGAACACATGTTGCAGATAACTGGCCGTATGGACCTTCAGGGCCTTCGTTGTGCATTGTGCAACCACAGCAAGTTCACGATGTATCTGCAAAGCAACAATTTGCGAGTGTGGTCAGGGTCGTTCCCCCAGACAGGCACCATGCA
>CM068963.1:118236698-118249832 GCA_035128595.1 Eptatretus atami
CAGGGCTTGAACTCAGGACCCTAGGATCCCAAGCCACCACCCTAACCACAAAGCCAACACCAGGCTTCCTATGTGAACTGAATTGTTATGATGCTGGGATTTTAGGATTACATCCCATTTATCATGTTGATCGGTGTATTTTCTACTGAACAGCCATTTATTTATAACTTGCGTATGAAGAGATTTAAAATGAAAATAACAGGGTCAGAACAAGGTAATGTGTTGTTAAAAACGCTTGTTTTCGGCAAATCAGACCGTTTTTGCTTGAATAAGGTTTCTTGTGTAAAATATATTGTTTTCCTAAGAATAAGCTAAAATACACACTATTTGATGAAAAAAAAGTGTTTCTGTGTTATAATACAGATTTGACACAAAAAACAGGGTCAGAAGAAGCTTATGTGTTGTTAAAAACGCTTGTATTCGGCAAAGAAGACCGTTTTTGCTTGATTAAGGTTTCTTGTGTAAAATGTGTTGTTTGGCTTCGTGCATGCTAAAATACACATAATTTGATGAAAAACATGATCTGTGTTAGAACAGTAATTTGGAAAAAAAAAACCGTCAGAACAAGCGAATCTGTCAAAAACGCTTGTGTTAAGCAAATATGACCATTTTACATGAATAAAGTTTTTTGTGTAAAATGTGTTGTTTCACTTAGTACAAGCTAAAATACACGCTATTTGATGTAAAACACATTTCTTCATTAGAATAATGATTTACAACAAAAAACAGGGTCAAAACAAGGTAATATCTTGTTATAAAGCATGTATTAGACAAATTCGAGTTTTTTTTTTTGAGAATTCGGATTCTTGAGTAAAATATTTTATTTTGCTTAGAACAAGATAAATACACACTCTTTGATGAAAAACACGCGTTTCTGCAGTGGAATAGTGATTTTGAGTAACAAATGGTCAGAACAAGCTAATGTATTCTGAGAAACACTTGTTTTGGGCACAAAAGACCATTTTTGCATGAATGAGGTTCCTTGTGTAAAATGTGTTGTTTTTCTTAGTACCAGCTAAAATACACACTATTGAATGAAAAACGCATGCTTCTGTAATAGAATAGTGATTTGGGGCAAAAAAAAAAACACAAAATAAAAACGGAGTCAATAAGCTAATGTGTTGTTAAAAAAGCCTATTTTAGGCAAATAACACTGAAAAAGGTTTCTTGCATAAAATTTGTTGTTTTACTTATAACAAGCTAAAATACGTGCTATTAGTGGTAAAACACATGTTTCTGTATGTATTGGACTCCTGATTTGGAAGAAAACCGGGCTCAGAATAAGCTGTGTGGTTGAAAAAGCTTGTTTTAGGCAAATAAGACCGTTTTTTTGCCTGAATTAGGTTTCCTGTGTAAAATGTATTGTTTTGCTTCGAATAAGCTAAAATACACATTATTAGATGAAAAACACATTTTTTGCATTCCAATAGTAATTTAGAATATACAATGAGGTCAGTTAAAGCTAATATGTTGTAAAAACGCTTTTCAGCAAATGTGAGCGTTTTTGCGTGTTAGATTTCTTGTGTAAAATGTGTTTTGCTTTGCACAAGCTAAAATACACACTATTTGATGAAAAACACGCATTTCTGCATAAGGATAGTAATAAAGAACAAAAAAACAGGGTCAGAATAAGCTAATGTGTTGTAGAAATGCTTGTTGTAGGCAAACTTGACCGTTTTTGCATGGATTAGATTTCTTGTGTAAAATATTTTGTTTACTTAGAACAAGCTACAATGGACACGATTCATTGAAAAACATGTTTCTGCATCAGAGTGGTGGATTGAAGCAAAACACGGAGCCAGAACAAGGTAATGAATGTGTTTAAAACGCTTATTTAAGGAAATTAGACCATGTTTGCATGAATCAAGTTTCTTCCATAAAATATATTGTTATGCTTAGAAGAAGCTAAAATACATGGCATTAGTTTGAAAAACACGTGTTTCTGTATTTGACCACAGATTTGGAATAAAACCAGTCAGAACAAGTTAATATGTTTAAAACGTTTGTATTAAGCAAATTTGACAGTTTTTGCGTGAATTAGATTTCTTGTGTAAAATATTTTGTTTTACTTAGAACAAGCTAAAATACACTATGACTTGAAAAACGTGTTTTATGCATTAGAATAGTAATTTAGAATAAATAACGGGGTCAGAACAAGCTAATGTGTTATTAAAACGTTTGTTTTAGGCAAATTTGACCGTTTTTGCGTGAATTAGATTTCTTGTGTAAAATATTTTGTTTTGCTTAGATCAAGCTAAAATACACACTATTTGATGAAAAACATGCATTTCCGCATTTGAATAAAGATTTGGAGTAAAACATGGAGTCTGAACAAGCTAATGTGTTGTTAAAAAAAGTCTGTTTTAAGCAAATTGACCAATTTTGCATGAATTAAGTTTCTTGTGTAAAATGTGTTGTTTTGCTTAGTACCAGCGAAAACACACTATTTGTTGTAAAACATGTGTTTCTGCATTAGAGTAGTAATTTTGAGCAAAAAAAATATGGGGTCAGAACAGGCTAATGTGTTGTTGAAAACGCTTGTTTGAGGCAAATATGATTGTTTTTGTATGCATAAGGTTTCTTGTGTAAAATGCATTGTTTTCCTTAGAACAAGCTAAAATGCATACAATTTGATTAAAAACACGTTTCTGCATTAAAATACTAATTTCCAACAAAAAACGGGGCAGAAGAAGCGAATGTGTTGTTAAAACAATGTATTGTTTTGCTTAGAACAAGCTAAAATGCACATTATTTGATGAAAAACACTGGTACATGCATTACAATCGTGATTTTGAAGAAAAAACGGGGTCAGAACAATCGAATGTGTTGAAAACGCTTGTATTACGGAAATTAGACCGTTTTTGCATGAATTCAATTTCTCATATAAAATGTGTTGTTTTGCTTAGTGCAAGCTAAAATACACAATATTAGAAGAAAAACACTTGTTTCTACTTTGGAATAGTGATTTGGAAGAAACAACAGGGTCCGAGAAGCCAATGTGTTGTTTAAAACGTGTGTATAAGGCAAATTAGATCGTTTTTGCATGAATAATGTTTCTTGTTTTCTTGTACCACGTGACCTATGATGTCATAATTATCATTATAAATTCCTACAGGAAGAGGCACACCTCTGGTCAAAATTTTGTGTCAATTGTACCAACAGTTGCAAAGAAAATCTTTTTTCATCACTTCTCGAATTGTACTTTGCGAATTATGACATCAACATTAACACATTTTATTTCCCATAGGGAGTACTTGACAATGAGCCATGTGTAAGTTTTTTCCATGGAGTGGTTTTGGAAATAGAGGTGCAAAGTTTTCCGCTTTTTCCAAGATGGCGCCCTCTACCACGTGACCTATGACGTCATAATTATGACAAAAAAGAGGAGGCGCACCTGTTTGGAAAGTTTCGTGTCATTCAGACTAATGGTTGCTGAGAAAATGAATTTTTAAATGCAGCACGTACATACGTGGCTGATCGCTTCACCCCGCTTTTTATTTCGCGAGCGCTGGGTAATAAGTGGAGATTAATTATTCAGCAGAGACGACAGTGATAGGACCAGGGGCCAAAGCCTGAGAGTAAAGAAGAGGAGAGTCATGACGGTAGTAAGGTAGGGGTCTTTTACTGAAAGAGTAGTTAATGCATGGAATTGCCTCCCTGGAAAGGTAGTGGCAGCAGAAAAAATACATAAGTTTAAATTGGAATTAGATAGGTACTTGGAGTTATGGAGATAGAGGGGTATAGGGATGTTGGCAGGACTTTTCGGTAGCTTGAGCATTGATGGGTGATTGTGTGCATGTGTATGGAGTGCTGTTGTTGGAGGTCTTGTCAAGGGGTGTTGTGCAGTTGATGTGTATTTTTGACCCAAGCCCATGCCCCCTCCCCTGGAAAATAAAAATAAATACAAAAACTACAAACAAAAAAACACTTAATTCAAAAAATTTTTTTTTTCCAATTTCTTAATTTGATCTTGTGTTGATAATCAAAATAGACTAATTATTGCACCATAGTCCCAAGAAGGAAGCCAGACATAACACAAACATACTTACATATATACATCTACACACATACAAATAAACATATATATATATATATATATATATATATATATATATATATATGTATACACAAACACACACTTATAAACACACAACACAGATATAAGTTGTTAGTTGTTACAAAAGTTTTTTATTTCAAGTTATAACCTTAACTTATAAGCAATTGACTGATTTCCCAACTGCCCGGATCATCAGCTGGACACCATTTATCATCGAGGTTTCGATCCTTTCAGCCCAGAACCTCTCCAAACGGCGGGTCCACAACCCCGGTCACAGATCCACATCAGTAGATTACTCAACATCAATGAATCTACAACTTCAACGATGTGTCCAGACAATCAGTCAACGCAGCAATGCAATATCCTTATTCAAACTTATTTAATTATTACTTTTATTTAAAGTATTACTACATATAACTAACTTTAATCATACATCACTTTATATGATAATATATTAAGCGATAAACACTTCACCTTGTAGACATGTCCATGACACAGCACCTCCGTCTAACCATAGACTCAAACGATGATTCAAATATTAAAACTGTCATTAATAACCGAATTACTATATATATATATATATATATATATATATATATATATATATATATATATATATATATTGGTGTGGTATTGATATGACGCAGGCATGATGGGCTGAATGGCCTCCACCTGTGTCTAATTTCCTTGTGTTTTGAAACAAGATGGATGAGTTGGTGAGGTGACAAGAACAAGCCGATTTGATTTTTGTAAAGGTCTAGATTCATCTCCGACCTATCAGTGGGATACAAAATGTAAACTGTTCACCTTGTGGAAGTACGTGTTCTACGGAGTGCCATTCTCGTTCATGTATGTAGCCTAAGTATTTGGAATTACATGATGATTCATAACTGCTTATGACATCAAACACAAAACAATGGTTGTTGAACTTTGTCCATTTTCAGCACATTTACAAGGGTCACTCAGTGTCTCCATGCATGACCCAGACAATGCACGAAGTTGGTGATCGTATCCAGAGATAGGTTTCACTCACAGAATGAGGAAGTGCATTGGGTCGAGGTCAGAGGTCATACATGGTCGAGCAGAATGTAAACCGTCATTTTAACAGAGATTTACTTGTTGCTTATCTGGGGGATCTTTCCCTCGCCACCCTCCCAAACATATAGAGCCCTGACAATCGCTGCAGGTTTTATGCGTCATGTCAGATCCGGCCAGGTCCTGCAGGTAAAGGATCTTAGTGGGTGAATAACCCACAAGCAAAATAATCCGAACCTTTAGCTTACAAGACAAAGCTTTGGGACGTATGTCTCACCCGCAATATCGTGTCAAACAAACCAAGAAATAACCCACGGGGCTTCAAATTGGTGCTCAGGTCATCCTCTATCCTGACCCATGATCTTTTCTACCCTCATTAACCATCCCTTACTGCTCTCCATCTACTGGAAGGTTGTCACGTTTTCTTCCCTCTTCTCTCTCCCCCTTGTTGCCTGCATGTGTTGTTCCTTACTTTTGTCTGCACTGCTTCCAGGCTCTGTCCCCTCGCTCTTCCATGAGCCTAGATTTTGTATTAAAAATAGCTTTCCTCTAATGAGTAAGAGTTTGTGGGATTTCACGCCATGGAGAGCTGTTAAAACATTAGAAAAAAACGTGTTCATTAGAACACAATAAGGACAAGAAACAACTCCACTTTGTGACAGCAGTTTTTCTGGCGCAAAAGAGTGCGAATTAGTGTTAGAAGAATGTTTTATCGGTGTCTGGCTATCCCACTTAATGTGCCATTGGTAGCTGTGAGGAGGTACATGTGAGGTCTTCCGATCCATGGCATATTGTAGTTAATGGCGTCTGGTCATGTTCCACATGGGCCTTTCGCACTAACATTTGGCACCTTGTGCAGAAAATTTGGAATGAGACCCCATGGACCTCATGATTCACCACCATCCAGTTGTCTTTGGATGTGAGACACGAATCATCAGTGAAGTGTTTCCTGACTTTACAAATCTTTAGAGAGTTACATGGGCTGGAAGGATAGCCTCGAGGTACACACACTCTCCTCTTAGCTGTCTAGCCTGGGTTAGAATCCTGACCGAGCTAAAAACTGTCATCCCAGTGTTTCACATGCAGGGAGATTCACCATTGTATGTGCCGTCCCTCAATGGATGTTAAGCTGGGTGTCCCATCTCCTAGCATTAGTTGATGGATGTTAAATAAGATCCCACCGTGTCTTTCATGAAAAGTAGGTGGATGAAGATCATAGGCACCCTGAACAAATTTCTCATTCCTGGCCCGAGTATCTCCTCGTTCATCCCCCATAAATCAAACACAACTAAACCCCCGAGCATGACCAAACCAACCAACACAACTAAACCCGCGAGCATAACCAAACCACTCAGAATAACCCTTCGTCATTAACTGCTTTGATAGCACCGGTGTGAAGAGTCTGCTACATAATACTAGACAGCACCAGGTGTGGAAAACTCCCCACAAAGGTCCCTGACAATCAATGCCATGTCATCATGTGTGCATTCTGCATCGTTATAGTAAAGGCAATGACAAACAGAAGGAAACAGCAGATGCATTATGGTTTCGTTTTCATGATGCCAAATTAATTGTTTTGGAAGAAACACGATCATTACTGTAACATGGAAAGCCATCAATAGCCCTCAATAAAGGTTTGCGTAAATTCGTCTGATTGGGGTTCCAAGGACATGCCAAACACATGATCACTATACTAATCCATACTCAGCCTCAGGTAATGGGTCATTACGTGGAATCCCAACGTCTGCCACTGCTGTTTTACCTGGAGCAGGTAATGAGTGGTCTGCCAGCAGAACAGCACTGCATGCTGATGTGGAGAGAGAGACAGAGACAGAGACAGAGACAGAGACAGAGACAGAGAGAGTTTTTTTTTCTGATCTTACGTCATGTGATCAGTGGTGCACGAGGTAATCATAACTCTGAGGTCCAATCCTGTCTACCCCATGCAGGTGCCGAGACTGAGCACGATTGTACTCAGGTCAATGAGCTCTTGGTGATGCTTTGGCTCATGACGAGCAGCATCCTCGGGATGGAAGATATTTTGAACAGCTGGAGGAACATCAAGCAACAAGGCCTCCCACATTGCGGCCACTAATGATGGGAACTCATGCAAAGCTCATATATGTCGCACATTAGTCTCCTGGCAAGCAATGAGGTTTCTATCTTGGCCGGATAAACGAGGTTGTGGGTTAGCAAACAAAAAAAAAATGACTGATGTGCAAATAAAATTTTATAAATGGAAGTTTACATTTATTAGAAATAAAAAAACAAAAACCCGATTTAGAAATTAAAATTAACAATACATTTTGAGAAAACCCCCAAAAAATAAAATAAACATATATGCCATGTGATCAGTTGTACACGGGAAAGAGAATGGCATTTACATGTGGGAGAATTGCATATTCAGCCTGTGTGTTGCCCAGATGGCAGAGCACTGGTACAGTTTTTCAGAGGACTTGGGTTTGATACCTGGTCTGGGCATGTAATTTTTCCCACACACACACACATATATATATATATATATATATATATATATATATATATATATAAATTAAAAGTGAAAAAATATATGTCAGTAACCAGAACTTGTTTCCTGTGCCGAAGCCAAAATACTAATGGCATTTCCATGCTGGACAGCCAAGCACAGCTGTTGCTTGAACCATGCCAGTTGTCTACTACCACCAGCGGTTGCTATGAGCCAATGTAATTGATAATGCGAGACGTTGATTGGCAGTAGACCCCTGTTGTTTTGATGGCAATAGGCTCAAACATGTAGGACCAACTCAGGCGGCGTATTTCTGGCACTTCATGTTTTCTGGATAGGTGGCCACTGCTCCAGCTGTAGTAGCTGTATTGCTGACATGGGATTCGGCAAACGTGCCGACACAGGTGCAGTCCCAAGTTAGACTTCTCCCATTCTTGTAGGGGACAATACTCTAGCCATCAGGGCATACTACATGGCCAAAAGTATGCAGACACCCCTTCTAATTAGTGGATTCGGCTATTTCAGCCACACCCATTGCTAACAGGTGTGTAACATCAAGCACACAGCCATGCAATCTCCATAGACAAAGCATTGGCAGGCGAGTGAGCTATACTGAAGAACTCAGTGACTTTCACCGTGTCACCGTCATGGGATGCCACCTTTCCAACAAGTCAGCTCATCAAATTTCTGCCCTGCTAGAGCTGCCCCGGTCAACTGCAAGTACTGTTAATGTGAAATGGAAACGTCGAGGAGCAACAACAGCTCAGCTGCAAAGTGGTAAGCCACACAAGCTCACAGAACGGGAACGCTGAGTGCTGAAGCAAGTAGCATGGAAAAATTGTCTGTCGTCTGTTGCAACACTCACTACCAAATTCCAAACTGCTTCTGAAAGCAATGTCAGCACAAACACTGCTCGTGGAGGGTTTCATGAAATGGGTTTCCATGGCCAAGTAGCCATACACAAGCCTAAGATCACTATGCGCAATGCCAAGTGTCAGCGGGAGTGGTGTAAAGCTCACCGCCATTGGACTCTGGAGCAGTGGAAACGTGTTCTCTGGAGTGATGAATCACGCTTCACCATCTGGCAGTCCGACAAACGAAATCTGGGTTTAGTGGATGCCAGGACAACGCTACCTGCCCAAAGGCATAGTGCCAACTGTAAAGTTTTGTGGAGGAGGAATCATGGTCTGGGGCTGTTTTTCATGGTTCAGGCTCGGCTCCTTCGTTCCAGTGAAGGGAAAGCTTAACGCTTCAGCAAACAATGACATTTCAGATGATTCTGTGCTTTCAACTTTGTGGTAACAGTTTGGGAAAAGTCCTTTCCTGTTTCAGCATGACAATGCCCCCGTGCACAAAGCGAGGTCCTTACAGAATTGGTTTGTCGAGATCGATGTGGAAGAACTTGACTGGCCTGCACAGAGCCCTAACCTAAACGTCATCAAACACTTTTCGGATGAATTGGAATGCCGTCTGTGAGCCAGACCTTATCACCAAACATCAGTGCCTGACCTCACTAATGCTCTTGTGGCTGAATTGAAGCAAATCCCTACAGCAATGTTTCAACATCTTGTAGAAAGCCTTCCCAGAAGAGTGGAGGCTGTTATAGCAGCAAAGGGGGACCAACTCCATATTAATGCCCATGATTTTGGAATGAGATGTTGGACGAGTAGGTGTCCACATACTTTTGGCCATGTCGTGTACTTTTGCCTCAGTGTAAACCAAGGGGGTTCCAAGACAGATGGTACCCCTGCCCCGTAAAAGGGCATGCTTGACCACATCATTCAAAGCAGCATGTCTTTGAGAACAACTGGTGCTAAAACGACATGACAAGCCATGATGGCTGAGCGTATCCATCATTCTACCTCATCGACACTTACAGACCATTACTCCAACTCCCAGAGTGACCGCAACCCTCAGGGACTCGGGCAAGCTGGGTTCCCAGGGAGGGAACAGGGACTGTGTGGAGCCATGACCTGCTCTCCTTAATCACTGCAGCCAAAATATAGGCTCTGGAGACCAAATCAGCCCCGTTCATCAGGCTGGCAAATGACAATTTGCTGCCTCGACGTCCCAAGCTTTTTGCCTGAGCCAGGACAGACCGTCAGGTTCTCCAACACCAGCATAAACCAGCTCCATGTTGACACAGACACTACCATTTCTCCCATTTGTGCCAAACCGCTTATGTGGGACAGAACAGCATCAACCAAGGGGCGGACAGACAGCGATGAGAAAATGAAGCCAGGGAGGGCAATGTCGGTAGCCTTCCTGAAACCAAGACCAACCTGATTAACTGGAAACGTGGTTTGCGTCCAAGCATTGTCATCAAAGTGACATTAGAAATTTTGCTAACAGTTCCGTGGATGGTGCGGTCAAAAGCTCAGAACTGCACGCCATTCAAGTCGGAGGAAAATGCACACAAGATATACAGGAGCTTGGGTAGGGCAAAGTAATCTTTGAGAAAAAGCAATGCTTCATGAGCATCGATCAACTCCAGGTGGCCTGCCATCTGAATCAAATTGTCATGCTTCTTGGTGAGGCTTTGGGTGATGGCCTCTGTCGAAGAAATTCTTCAGTCATCCTGTACATTTGAACATTTATTCAACATACAAACAAATACATCTGTGCATATGGAGTGATCAGAACACAGTCGTGCTCCAGATCTCTGAAATACATGATAGAGTTAAATCCTTTATAGAGAATCCAGTGAGACATAGTATTTTTTATTTCCAAACGCTGGCACCACAGTTTGTCAGGTCTTGATATTCCCAGGCGGAGCTCATCTTCAACCTTCGTGCAGCTGCCAGCTTGATTTTGTTATAGAATTGTACCATATATTTCGAACCCATATGTATAGATTCTCTCCTGGCACAGAATGATAGAATGACATCAAAACTGCAACCCTTTTGGGTATTTTGATAGATTTCTATAGTATGTAAGTTAAAAGTCAGTCCGCTTCTAACAACACCCTATTCTCACCTCTGTTAAACAACACCTTATTCTCATGTCTGTTAAACAACACCCTATTCTCACCTCTGTTAAACAACACCTTATTCTCACCTCTGTGAAACAACACCCTATCCAGGCATACACTGAAAGTGCCAATGTAGCTGCCAGGGGACTCAAAACCACTCTGAAACATTATTGTATTCAGGCATACACCGAAACAGCGCCACTGTAGCCAATACACAATATTATAATGAACCTTTTAAACAATACTTATATTCCCCAGAATTAACATAAACCACTGAACAGAAAGAACTCAATTCTATAAATGCTCAAATTCTTGTTTGAAGCATGTTAACCTTTCCAAACAAAGAACGAGGTGCACAGCGAGCTGACAGCACACACTCACCCACAAAGATCAATGTCTCTCACCTTATCTGATCTGTGAGCTCTTGTTTACCATCAGCCCACTCTGCAACCATGCTCCTCCAGGTTTTTAATGCTCCTGCCTGGCCCGCCAATTGTCAAAGAAACTCTGAAGTCATCCTGTACATTTGAACATTTATTCAACACAGAAACAAATAAATATGCGCATATGGAGTGATTAGAACACAGTGTTGCTCCAGATCTCTGAAATACATGATAGAGTTAAGTCCTTTCTATAGAATCCAGTGAGACATTGCATATTTTTTTATTTCCAAACGCTGGCACCACAGCTTGTCAGGTCTTCATATTCCCAGGCGGAACTCATCTTCAGCCTTCGTGCAGCCGCCAGCTTGATTTGGTTGTGGAATTGTGGCATATATTTCAAATCCTGATGTGTAGATTCTCTCCTGGCACAGAATGATGCACAGAATGATAGAATGACATCAAAACTGCAACCCTTTTGGGTATTTTGATAGATTTCTATAGCATGTAGGTTAAAAGTCAGTTCTGTTTCTAACAGACTGGGGAAATATACCATCTTGAAGCAATTCAAGCTTAGTGAATACATCTGGACATTTCCTTAGACCAACATCCAGTTGTACTAAAATCATATTCACGATCTAGCTTGCTGGTGCCTTTCATAAAAAAAAAATCCCTTAGAAAGCAAGATAGCTTTTAAATGATAGGCAATTCTTTTCTACTGAATAATGATTAAAGTTTTAGTTGAAAGGTTACCCTGTTTTGAACATATTTACAAGACAGATTGATCATCTTGCAATACAGAGGAAAGGTATGATTATGTAAATTATAATTAAAATAGATACATGATCAAGCACACAAAATCATACCATATTTGAGTACATTTTCCATTACAGATTTATAACAATATATTTATTTTAAAATCAAGTTTTAATTCCCAACATTTTATTATTGTTTTTATCACCCTCAAGCCAATTATGGTAATTTTGGAGAAATTGTATCGACACCTCAAAGAGATCAGAGCACCAAGAAGGGTGCAGTCATTGATCGGGACCATATTGATATCGGGGATGACTGCCTTGAATATTGATAGCCTTGGTAAGTTGACAGTTGTCCGGCGATGCATGGTTAAGGATAGTTAGCTCACACTTGCTGCCGTTATCGATAATTGAGTCCAATGTCCAATGTCGATATGATTACATCATTTGCTTTTCACCTAGAAGACACGTATTGCATTTGGAGTTCTTTGGCTAATGTTTAACAGCCCCCTCCACTCTCCATGAAAGTATATAAATACCAGAAATTGTAATCTTTTTTAGTGCAAGACGTGAGATGTATACCATCTCAGTGGGTTGTACTCCTTGGGACTGGCCAGGTACCAAGTATAATAAAACTCTCTGATGTAATGTACTTTCACATTGTGGCAAGTGAATTGATTGGTGTCTGTCATTTGAATAACAGGATTTGCATCGAGTCGGTTAAACGGTTGATTAAAAGTAAATACAGGACCAAATAAAACGTTAGGCAATAACTTCCATGACAAATGGGGGCTCGTCCGAGATGTACTAACTCCCAGCAGGCGGTCTTGTGGGAATGCATGTGTGACGGGAAAATGGAGATAGAGATTGGTCGTCATCGTAGATTTATGAAGACTTTAGATGAGGTGAAATGCGCATACCGATTCCAGAGGAAAAACAATGATGACTGACTGCACGTGCTGCTAATTTACAGTGCGGGCGGATGTCGTTTGTGTGGGAGTGTTTTTGCCGGATTGAGAGTGTGTGTGTGTGTGTGTGTGTGTGAATTCAATTTTAGTGAAAATCTGAATTGAAAATGATATTTTAACACTTAAAGGAACTTCAGGCAGAGAGTTAAAGCAGGCTGGCTGTTCGTGGTTTGGTGCTGATAAAAAAACCAAGGTCAGGAATCTCCTTGAAATGGCTTTCTCGCTGTTTGATAACTTTGTATACATTTTTGGCTTGGTGTTTGTGGCGCGAGGGTCGCGAGCTGCACTGTGCGGGCCGGCCCTCTCCACTGGGTCTTGTTTTGAGGTGGCATGTTCTCTCCACTGAGTCTGTGTTTGAGTCTTAGCTTTAGCTGTGGAATTCCATTCATATGCAGATTCAGAAGGGTGGGGGTTGCGGTGTCGAAATGCGCATGCCGTTGGCAATGAAGGTAGAGAAACGTTTTCAAAAATTCGATTTGAATT
>CM068963.1:118287634-118306451 GCA_035128595.1 Eptatretus atami
TCTGATGGATTAAGTTAATGTGTAGATAATCTGATGGATTAAGTTAATGTGTTGATAATCTGAAGGATTAAGTTAATGTGTTGATAATTTCTGATAAATTAAGTTAATGTGTTGATAATTTCTGATAAATTAAGTCAATGTGTTGATAATTTCTGATAAATTAAGTTAATGTGTTGATAATTTCTGATAAATTAAGTTAATGTGTTAATAATTTGATAATCTGTTATATTAAGTGATATTGTGCTGACATGATTTGGCCAGAAGGCCTTCTCCTGCATCAAAGTTCCTTCTGCAGTACATGCTTGTGTAAAGGCCCAGTCACACCTTGACGTTTTAGCCAACGTATGCCGATTTTTGAAAAAATTTTCTTAAACGCTGGCACACGTTGAATACGTTATGGGTAAGTTTTGATAACATTGAGAGCACGCTGGAAAACACTGCCATACTCGTCGTTGCACGCTGGCTTTAAACGTTGTACTTTTCGGTTGTCCTAAAATTTTTGCATGCTTGAAATTTCACGATGTATGCCGGCGTATGACTCACACGTTCCACTACGCTGGCCATAAGTTGTAGGCACGTTATGCGATCGTTGACAGACGTCAACACATGTTACTTGTAAGTTAATCATAAGTTGAGACACGCCGAGGTAATGTTTAGCGTACCCGAAACTTATTCCAGCCTATGAGTAACGTGTTGTAGGCACGTTACGCGATCGTTGACACACGTCGACACACGTTACTTTTAAGTTACTCATAGGCTGAAAGACGTCGGCATATTGATTAGCGTGCCTGAAACTTATTTATAACTATCAGTGACATGTTGCTAACACGCTACGCGATCGTTGACACACTTCGACACTCCTGCTTGAAAGTTACTTATACGTCGAATCATGCCGAGTTATTGTTTAGTGCAAAAGAGGATTTTATCTAACCTATGAGTGACGTGCTTTGCACCTGTGTGTAAGCACCTCCGCCATACTGGCGTATGTAGACGTATTTGACGTTTACCGGACGAGTACAGAACTTAACGAACGAATCCCAACCTACAGATACCAGATAATGATGTAATGGCAGCGATTAGGGGAATTGGTAAATAAAAAGGGGTTTCACAGGAGGAACCCGTCTGTGTTGCAGACTACATAGCGAGTACATGTCCATGACATTACGAGAGATGGAGTATCGGCAACGATGACACTACAATATCTACCTGTCCTCCAACATCAGCATACCCTCATCGATTTGGCACTGCACCAGTTGCGTGCCAATAGAACCGAGAGAAGAAGACGTGAACGGAGGAGAAGGTACTGGGTGACACCATGGATCGGGATTTGATTTGCACCGATAAGATTTGCACCGATAAGATTTGCACCGATAAGATTTGCACCGATAAGATTCGCACGATAAGACACCAGTTGATTTGCACCGATAAGAACACGTTAAGTGTAACAATTGCGATGTTTGGCGCAAGCGTCTATTTTCAATAGTGGAGTTTGAGCGATTTAGCACGTTGAATAGAAACGCTTCAAATTTCCGAGCGCCAGCGTCAAAAAACAAAGGCGAGTGACAGCAATTTAAATCGTTCATTGTAAACAATTAAAATAGTTGAGTGGCACCGTTTAAAAGTCGTTGAGTGTAAAAAAATCCAATTGTTGAGCGCAAGCGTCTACTTTCAATAGTGGAGCTGCAGCCATTTAAATCTTTGAGTGGCAGCCTATGAATAGCAAACCCCACGTCACCGGAAAGATAAACTGCCGCACGATATGGATAAGTTAGGCTATCGTTGGGCATAGGTTGTGAACGCCGGCTACACGATAATTATTCGTTGGTATACCGTATCTATAAGGTATCGAAGCGCTCTATGTACATTATTAGTACCTTGAGCATTTGTCACTCGTTATGAATACACCTAAATCGTAAAAACAAGCCATAGCTCATTGTTGAAAAACCCCCAAAAAAATTAGCCGCGAAGAACTTCGAACAATGGTGCAAAGATGTCTCCTACCCGTGGACACGCGGACGCAAGGAGAATCCATCATCACCCACACCTCCCATCACACTCACCTACTACTGCCAACATGAACAAACTACTACTAATACTGATA
The DNA here is from genome assembly GCA_035128595.1 of Eptatretus atami. Classification (NCBI taxonomy): domain Eukaryota; kingdom Metazoa; phylum Chordata; class Myxini; order Myxiniformes; family Myxinidae; genus Eptatretus; species Eptatretus atami. Next base: position 118,289,736 of record CM068963.1, read on the forward strand.
CTGATACTGATACTGTTACTGCTGACATGGACATCGACTCCAAAAGGAGTCGAAACACTGATGGGTTCCTTGTGAAGACCATTTTTATATACCAATTCCCCAAAACGCTGGGAACACGTCATTATATGGCAGTTGTAAGTTAGAAACACGTTCATTTAGTTTTTTTGTCGACCGGAAGACGTCAATGGAATACGTCTACATACATCAATGTGCGTTGGGACTACGTAAAGAATTGGTTCAAAGCACGTCAAACATAAGTTAGAAATAAGTTTCGCGTAAAAAAGACATTACCGCGACGTGTTTCGACTTATGAGTAGCTTACAAGTAGCCTTTGTCGACGTGTGTAAGCATCTGCATATCGTGTGTACAACTTATTCCCATTGCATGCGGAACGTGTGTCATACGCCAAGTACGTCATAAAATTTTGAACATGTTTAAAATTACTTGACGTACTCCACTTACTACGACGTATGATAGCATACTTTAGCGTTCTATTCGCGTATACCAAACTTACCCATACCGTATTGACGTGCGCCAGCGTTTTAGACACATTTTTCTTAGGTCGGCATACGCTGGCAAGATCGCCAAGGTGTGACTGCGATGTTGACACTTCATTTCTGCGGCGGTTATGATTTGAATCGTTGTGCGTCAGCCTTTTAATAGGCTACGTCACGTCATCGTCGGCGATACGTGCAGCGCGCTATGCATAAGTTAGACTATCGTTGGGCATAGGTTGTGTAGGCCGACAACAGGTTCAGCATTCGTTGGTATAAGTTAGCTATAACACAACGAAACGTTCTGTGTCCGTTACTAATACGTTATACATAAGACCAAGTCGTTATGAATACGTCCGATCTTTTAAAAAAAACATCAAAGTTCAACGTAAGCCCAGCGTTTTACATACATTTTAATACGTTGCCATCGCTGGCTAAAATGTCAAGGTGTGACTGGGCCTTAAGATGTGATGTCTCTTTTTCTAATATAATGATGAAATAATTTTGGCTTGTACATGAAGGGTGCAACCATGGGTCCGATAATGTCTCCTAATAAACCTTCTGCCCCAAATACTCCTTTATAAAAATAATTCTGGTTACACCCTTGTATTGCATTAGATAGCTATTTGTTGTTTATCATTCCCATTGAAATTTAATACAAGGACTCATTATGAGGATGGATGACATGGGTTTGTGAGATGACAAACAGCACATTACCTTAATAAAATAATCGATCAGTGATACAGTGTTGACTACAACCTGTTTGCTCTTGGGTTCTAATCACAGGCAGAATCTGACTTGACTAAACCTGACATCCGATGGATTGCCAGCAGGAGGTCCACTGTCCCTCAATCCGTCTACGTATCTGCGTATTTCATCTACGTATTTCATCCGATCCTGAACAATTTTTACATGTCCCATTTGCTTCGAGCACATGGTTGACTCTCTTATCTCATCAGGACTCCTGGTTTACATCTCCTGTGATGGCCCCATCAAGCTTATTCAATGTTGCATTTCTGATTGTCGACATGAGATCACAGTTTCACTTCATAGTATCTGTCGGCATGTCCCAAAGTTTCATTTTACTTGTCATTTTTGGACAAACCATATCGATGGCAAACCATAACGTAAAGCACTTGAATTTTTTTCTGGTGTGCGATAATCTTGCCATAACCCAGACATGAAACCAAACCCCCAGACCATCAGATGACCACACGCGAGACGCCACGCACCACATGCGAGACACAGACCCAGATCCTGACCATGCTTGCGTGAATTTTTTTTCCCTCTCACGTAAGAATAATGGAAAGAAAGGAGAACTGCCATGGCTATCATGACGTGTGAACCTACACTCAACACTGTGCTATTTGTAAATACATTTTGGGTTATTGTGCGTTCACACTGCACCAAAGAGATTTCACAAATTTTTAAAACCAATTCCATGATGCCCGGGGCATGAAGATGTCCCAGAATGCCAGGAAGGAATTCCCTTGACAGTGGATGCTGGAGCCACAGCTCCTGTTATCTTCCAGTTTGCACACAGGCCTTTCATCATACTTATTCTCACGTACAATCTGGTTTCTTGCACCTGCACAAGCGTTTCAAGAACACATTTAATGTTGAGAATTTCATTGTGTTTCTTTAGCTGCACTTGGAACAAAAAAAAAATGAACAAAAAATGGATTATCACGTCAAAGGTAAGCACATCCTTTGCACCGATGTAGCTCCGACTTGTGAAGCTCCTCAGAATCCTTTTGAAGTCTTTTGTTCTTGAAGTAAACCTTTCTTTTTCTCCTTTTCAAACACACACGACTGTGATCCGTTCTTCAAAAATCTTCCTTTCATTTCTCCCTCGAGCCTCAGATCCTACATTCATTCTCTCTAACACGCTTTGCCATCATCAGCAAGGTTATGGATCCATCATTGCTCAGACATTAAATCCTTCTTTCCAATGATTGATTTCGATCATCAATTTGTTTCAGACCAGGTCACTACCCTAGGTATGTTGCTTTGCTCTCCCAACAATGGATGGAGGTCCTCAATGCCGGACATGAAATCAGAGCCATATCGCTAGACATATCGCAGGCTTTTGACACAGTCTGGCACCCTGCCCTGCTCACCAAACTCTCTTCTTATGGTATCCAAGGTATCTTATGGTATCCATCTCCACTCATGGCTCGCAGACTTCCTCTCCAGTCGCAGTCAACGTGCTGGCCCTAAATGGAGTTCTTCATCCCTCTTCCTGTCCAGGCTGGAGTTCCTCAAGTAGCATTCTGGCCCTGTTCTTTTTCTGTTTTCATCAATGATCTCTCCGACTCTTCTGGAAATCTTCTTATCTCTTTGCGATGACTCCACCTCCTCGTACCATCTGCCATCCCTCAGACCGGCAAGCAGCGTCTTCGCTCACTGCAGTCTGGGTAAATCACAAACTGGTCCAACACGTGAACATGTCTTTTAATCCTGACAATTTCACACTCTCACTATGTCTCTCCGAAAGGACCGTTTGGAACCCCCCCCCACCCACCCCCACCTTTCTCAACATCCTCTGGAAGAGTCCTTTCTTTCAAGCTCTCGGTCTCACCATCTGCCATGATCTTTCCTGGGAAAGCCACATTTCCAACCTCGCTCCAAAGCCAGTCGCTGACTGGGAATCCTCCATCGTGCAAAGTCCTTCTCGCCCACCTGAGCTCCTGACAACTTACAAAGCTTTCGTCGATGGAGTATGATGGAGTACTGCTCTCCCCTCTGGCTGGTGCTCCTGCCTCCACCTTTCTCGCTTCACGCTGTGGAAACCAAGGCATCATCATTGTATCTTCCAGGATCGACATGAGATCACAGTCGCCTGGGCGCACTGGGCGTCTTTGGGCTTCTCCATTCTTTGGCTTCACCGCAGCTTTGGGCTTCACCGCAGGCAGGTCGGTGGTCTTTCTGTCTTCTACCGTCTCCTCTGCGTCTCGCCCCCCCCACCCCCCCCCCCTGCTCGTCTGCGATTTTGTCCCCGCCATATTCCGCAGGGCGCTGAAGGTCCGCCAACAACCCTGCTCACCTTCACTCTTTCTCACGAATCACTGCTCACCTTCACTCTTTCATTCCTCTTTTTTCCTGCCTATGGAATAAACTCCCTCACTCTATTCAATCCATTCTTCCCTCCAGGCCTTCAAAAGAGCTGTTCACCACTACCTTTATCGTCCCCCACAAATCCTCGATCTTTTCTACCCCGTTAATCCATCCCAAACCCACCTCCTTCAAATTCCTGCTTCCTCTTCCTGAAAGTCCCTGTAATGTCCATCTTTGTAACCCCGTGTCCCCGCCCCCTTCCCTCTCCCTTCCACAGATCTCCTAATGTCTCTGCTCCCCACTCTTTTGTCCTTCCCACCTCCCACCCCTCTTGTCTCATGCCCCCCTTGCTGTGCGTTATGCGTTAGCTCTTATACGAGCCTCGACAAGGGATACAAAAATAAATAAATAAAATTCTGTCCAATGTTTGCCAGCCTCAGACCAATAAGTTTGATAAGTAATTGTGGAATTTTCATGATAGAAAGTTTTCCATGATATTACATATTTTCCATGCAACTTTAACGACAGTATTATTGTTAACAGCGCGTCCAGGTCATTTGTAGAGCAGCTTACCAATAACACGTGGTTTGCGAGGTTCCCGATCCCCGATACCATCGCCATGTGGCTAACATGTCCCTAAATTGTGAATCGGATCCACCTTGTGCCTGACACTCAAGACACCTACATCTGGGTGGAACTCTCTCATTCATTCGCAGGCGATGCCAGCGTTTGTCACACGGTACTGTGATGCAATATTGAGTCGCTCTCGAGTCACTACAGGCCGCACTGGGCGTCACACTGGATGATGCGTGCCGGCCAATATAGAGCAGCTGCACAACCCACTATCAATTATTGTTGTTGTTTGACACTCCTGCCAATTGCAAGATTCCCATTAGCGTGAATGGCGATAGAAACTTTGAGGCCAGACAGCTGCTGTGAGCCGTAATAACAGGCTGTGCCAAAACGATTATACATTTTGAGTGGAACCGCGCAGCCCTGGGTCTGTAAAAGGCTCCCAGACAAAGTCGTCATTTGGAAACGTTGTGAACGGCGCATTGTGTTTCCAAAATAGTGTTTCATCTCGCATTCTTTGCCAATATTAACTTGTCTACTCCCGATTTAATTGAGCCTGTGCCAGAGTGGCTGTCAAGAATCTCGGTTACGTTCGCAATCACAATGTGGATGTTTTGTGTTTTCTTTTTGTACATTACAACATGCAACACCTTGTGATGTGAAGGTTGTCACAACGATTTTCAGCAGTGGAGATGTCTTCTCGGCGGAGAACACGACGAGCTGATGGAACTATACACCTCCCTGGGGTTTGGTACTGCAGTACTTTGAGGGTGGTGATACCCACATCCTTATCATCATCGCTTTTCATCATCTAATGTATCTATAATTCCAGCAATCTCTGTGTGTCTGTCTCTCTGTCTGTCTGTCTGTGACCGCTGTTTTCTCGGACAACCACTGGTCCGATCTAATTGAAACTTGCCAGGTTATTGCTGGGGCCCTGTGGATGTGCCTTTTCAAGGTTTGATATTAATCGGACAAGTGGTTCCCAAGTTATGGCCATTATTTACCAAACAATGACAGGACACGGTGCTATGACATCACAATTGACGTCACAATTCTTCTTCTTTTTGCACGTACGGGCACGCACTAGTCTTATTAAATACACAATTTGGTGTCTGTCTGACTGTCTGTCTGACTGTTGTTTTTCTGGCCATGAACATTCAGTCGTTACTGATCGAATCGCAGCCACACCTGACAGGAGGACTAAGGGTCACACCATGGAGTTGTAGCGATTTCGGGGGGGGGGGGTTGAGCCTTGCACGAAAGGTTGATGGCCTTTCATGGGGCACACCTTTCCAGACGTAAAAAATTATTACAACCACAAACGTTTCAGTCAATTCTGTCCAATGTACAGTTACATTTTCAAACAGTCGGTGTTAAACTGCAAGAAGTTTGGAAGAAACTCGACGTGATTAAGGCGTTATACACTTATGGCATCCCTCTCAGATGAACGGATCAGAGTCGTCTCGACTTGCTAGGCCTCGATGTGAGTGGCAACCAACTTTAGCGAACAAATCTGCTTCCATGAGTCTTCACACATGAACGATGAATCCCATTGCCTGTTCGAGTTTTCAAGCCGTGATCAGATTATAATCTATTGACTTTATATGGATTGTTGAAAACATATCTTGGGGCCTCTTGTGTGATTTCTCCCGGCCATGGTTTCAAGTGTGATATTGCCAGCGCCACCGTTACGGGCCAATTGTGATCTTTGTTTAATGCATACCCACATTCCGAAGGTTCGTAAACATTGTTTAACACTCGCCAGAGGGAAATTTAGAGAAGATTCGATGTACTTAGGCATGGGCGGTGTCTTGGTGAACAGTCGCTGGTCCACACACCTGTCGGTACCACTTCAACCATTTATCTAGTTCCGTTAAGTGATGCCTGGTTTCTTGTGAAATTCCTGATCAGATGTCTCCAAACATCCCTCTCCTGGTGTTTGCTTCGTGGTTAGGGTCGTGGCTTGCGATCCTAGTGGGATCCTCGGGTCCTGAGTTCAAGCCCTGTTTCCGATGAATTAACACCAGGGGGTTGACTCAGCCTGTCGTCCTTCCGAGGTCGGTGAAATGAGTACCAGTGTAGCAACCAAAAGGCTTCACATGAAGGGAAGAGGTATTGATGGATTTATTTAAATCTGGTATTTGGTGTGGTGCAGGCATGATGGGCCGAATGGCCTCTCCTCCTGTGCATAATTTCTTTGTAATTCCTTGTAATCCTTCACTGCTTTCCAAAGCTCTGGTGGAGGCAGCTTGGTTGTCGCCTTTACCCCATCCATTTGGGGTGTGTTCCATCACAAATCAGCTTGCTATCGCTTGCCAAGCCAGCCGTTCCTTATCAATCGTTTTGTTGGAGTGCTTGCTTAAGTGCTTAAAATTAAGTGAGCAACTTGGCGAGCGCTCAACAATCTGATTGGTAATGGAACAAACCCCTTCTGGACACATCGATCTTCTCGGTTGACAAGATTTTAATTTTTTCACTGTCTGCAGCAGTTTCATCGAGTCCTTTAGCGGTTAGGGTGGTGGCTTGGGATCCTAGTGGGATCCTAGTGGGATCCGAGGGTGGCTTGGGATTCTAGTGGGATCCTAGTGGGATCCTAGGGTCCTGAGTTCAAGCCCTGTTGGCCGAGCATACTTGAGGTTGTTGATACATCTTCCTCCAATCCCGACTCCATCCTCTGTCATTAAAGTTATATTTTTCGTCAAGATGATTCTATCCACAAATTAATCAGTCAACTCTGTCCAATGATAATGTCATTATGATAATACTATTAACACGGGGGCTGGAAGGATGGCATCGAGCTGCACACACTCTCCCTCTCAGTGGTCTAGCCTGGGTTTGAATCCCAACCCAGCTGTCATCCCGGTGTTTCACAGGCTGGGTGATTCTTCAATGTGCGTCATTTCTCAGATGGATGTTAAACTGGCGTCCCGTCTGCCAGCATTAGTTGGTGGACTTTAAAGATCCCACAGTGTCCTTCACGAAGAGTAGGTGAACGATCGGCGGCACCCTGAACAAATTACAAATTCCTGCCTTAACCTTGGTCGAACGTAAGGCCTGGCCAGCCAGTTCGTGAAAGACTTGGGCCAGGTTTCCCCCAGCCAACCCCACAATAACGTGGGACAAATTGTGGCCTGAAACAATAACGACATTCACAAACCACCGTCCACACGTAAACATGCGCATGTACACACGCGCACACAGAGGACCAAAAAAATGCCAAGGACCCAAAAGACCCTGAAAACCCCTTTTACCCTTAAGACCCTTTAAGCACTTTAGATCCCTTTAGATCCCTTCACCATTTGGACCTTTCATATCCTTTAGAACTTTGCAGCTTTGCTTTAGATCTTTAGATCAAATTCCTTTAGACTCCTTCTTAGACCGTAACACCATTCAAACCCCTCACACCCTTCACACAGATTAGACAGCTTGGTCCCTCCAAGAATTCTCCACACACCACTGGTGGTGCATTTTATCATATGCTTTACATGCATGGCAGTTGGTCCTCATGCAGTGAACTCTTCACAGCATGCTAGACATTTGTTTAAAAACAAATAAATTGGGATTCCCATCTGAGCACTTAATTTACGATTCTGGGATATCACTTTATAATTCCATCTACTCTTTTATTTTTAAAGTGATATTAGGTTAATAAAAAACAAAAGCATTCGAAGACGTCATTGTAATTTTACACCAATCACAAGGACATTGAAAGACAATGGGGAACCATGTATGTGAAATGTGATTTTAACCTGAGGGTCCTTTATTCTTGAGCTTGGGGTTCATACGGGAGCAATGGGCGTGGGAAGATGGTAACCCCGGCTAAGATTGCGAATTAGGAACCCCGGCCAAATTGGGGAGTTGGAAACCCCGGCCAAATTGGGGAGTTGGGAACCCTGGCCAAATTGGGGAGTTGGGAACCTTGGCCAAATTGGGGGGCTGGGAACCCTGGCCAAGATGGAGAGTTGGGAACCCCGCCAAATTGGGGGGTGGGAACCCTGGCCAAATTTGGGGAGTTGGGACCCTGGCCAAATTGGGGAGTTGGGAACCCTGGACAAATTGGGGAGTTGGGAACCCTGGCCAAATTGGGGAGTTGTGAACCCCGGCCAAAATGGGGGGCTGGGAACCCTGGCCAAGATGGATAGTTGGGAACCCGGCCAAATTGGGGGGCTGGGAACCCTGGCCAAATTGGGGAGTTGGGGACCCTGGCCAAATTGGGGAGTTGGAAACCCCGCCAAAAATTGGGGGGCTGGGACCCTGGCCAAGATGGAGAGTTGGGAACCCAGCCAAATTGGGGGGCTGGGAACCTGGCCAAATTGGGTAGTTGGGACCCTGGCCAATATGGGGAGTTGGGAACCCCGGCCAAATTGGGGGGCTGGGAACCCTGGCCAAAGTGGAGAGTTGGGAACCCTGGCCAAATTGGGGAGTTGGGAACCCGGGCCAAATTGGGGGGGCTGGGAACCCCAGCCAATATGGGGAGTTGGGAAACCGCCGTCCAAATTGGGGGGCTGGGAACCCTGGCCAAGATGGGAGAGTTGGGAACCCCGCCAAATTGGGCAGTTGGAACCCTGGCCAATATGGGGATTTTGAACCCCGGCCAAATTGGGGGGGCTGGGAACCCTGGCCAAATTGGGGAGTTGGGAACCTTGGCCAAATGGGGAGTTGGAACCCTGGCCAAATTGGGGATTGAGAACCCTGGCCAAATTGGGAGTTGGAACCCTGGCCAAATTGGAAGATAGGAACCCTGACCAAATTGGGAAATGGGACCAAATTGGGAAGATGGGAAACCTGGCCAAATTCCATTTTGCTTCCAACAAAGGTTAATGTCCATCCATTCATTAGGACCATAATCTGTGCAGAGCGTTAATGATGTTTAAGCAGTTTCCTTGGCTATTGGGCACAATCCTGGACAGCTCACCACTCCGACACAGTATGCCAGCATGTTGGCACTCGTTTTGCAGACCTCGGAAGGATGACAGGCAGAGTTAACCCCACCTGGTTTTAATTCAACAGCTGAGGGGGATTTGAACTCAGGATCCTCGGATCCCAAGCCCACCTCCCTAACCATTAAGCCAACACCAGGCATAGGTTAATGTGAACTCATGAATATCCATGTAAACATTACACACTTTACCTTGTGCATGGTGGTAATGCCTTGTGAAGATCTCTCCACCATATCATGACACCCCCATGCCAGTCTGATTCTTTTTTTGTTTCACCTGCCACCAAAGGTGGATGGAGGTTATGTTTTAACCCCTGTCTGTTTGTCTGTCTGTCTGTCTGTCTGTCTGTCTGTGAGAATGACATGTTAAAAAAAATTTGGATGGATTCAGACAAAACTTGATGGACAGTTTGTGTGTGACAAGGACGAATTGATTAGATTTTGGTGACTATCCTGATCCGGATTTGGAAAATATAATGTTTGAAGTGATTCTTCACCTTTTCAGAGATGGGGTCATAAACGATACATAACACGATATCTTAAAAAGTTATGAATGGATTAGGCTAAAACTTGGCGAACAGGTTGTCTGTGTGACAAGGACGAACTGTTTCGATTTTAGTGAAGATCCGGATCTGGATATGACAAATTTTTATTTTTAAAGTGATTTTTTCATAATTGTAAGGTGGCGACAAACAAACTATGTATATATATATATATATATATATATATATATATATATATATATATATATATATATATATATATACATATATATACATATATAAAAAACAGGTCCCAATCCAGACCCAGCCTATTAGTGGGATACAAAACATAAACTGTTCAGCCTGGTGGAGGTATGCGCTCTACCAAGTACCCTTTTAGTTTGTCTGTGCTTCTGATCTCATGCTCACCTGCTCTCTCTACTATGACTGTCTATATGTTAACGTGCCACGAGAACTTCGAGTGCTGCTCAAACAATTAGCCAGTTAGTGACGAATTTTACGTGATTGGCTGATACAGCATCGCACTCTGTGCTCACTCGAATTTGGTTTGAATTTGGATAAATGAACCTCTGATTCATTTAATCAGAGGGGGCTCGCAAAAGTGCTGACTGTGTTGTTGCGCAAGAGTTTCACCATTGCCAACATTGGTTTTCATATACTCAAAGGGTGTCTCTTTCTGAAAATCAACACAAAAATTTTATAGCAGCCGGGCAATTTTTTTTTAATTTTGATGGCTTGGCTCCCAGACTAATTTATCACCTTCTGCAAAGTCTACAGTGCAGCTCATCATCAACCAGGTGTGTTGAAATGGTGAGAGATATTCATTACATTCACCTGCATGTGTCAAAGGCATGTTTGGCTTGTCATACATATGTCATCCCCTTACGTCAAAATGTATCCCTCTAACAAACAGTACACCATCCTGTCTGATACAACACAAGACACTGCGGGAGACAACAGTTTTCATCTAATCCGTTGGGATTAAATCTTGAAGCAGATGTCGGAGAGGAGCAAATTACCATCGTGAAATTTGTCGTCAGTCGTCATTATCATCAACATCATCATCATCATCATCATTATCATCATCCTCACCATCAGTCGTCATCATCTCTAAATGTCACCACATAATCAAGGCGATAAGCATGGTGTTGGCTTAATAATTAAGGTGGCTGGCTTGGGACCATAGAGTCCTGAGTTCTGAACCTCTGTCGACCGTTCAATTAACACCAGGTGGGGTTGACTTAGCCTGTCATTTTTCCAAGGTTGGCGAAATGAGTACCAACCAGTGTACTGGAGTAATAATCATTCGTCGGAGAGATGACCCGTCCAGAACTGCACTGCTTGCCAATGAAACTGCCTTGGCAGCCACATGCGCCTTCACGATACGAAAGGAATGGTATTATTATTATTAGTAGTATATTGATCAATGCAACGCACATCTCATGGCCCTGCAGGCACAGTCCATGGCAAACATCATTTTAATCAGTCCATCATTAAGTATTGTCTGCTGTTTGTTTATCAGTTATTCTGGTTTCCAGGGGGAAATGAAAGTTTCCCGCCAAATCTCTTGGAAGTAAAAGCACGGGAAACAGCAGGCAGGTCACAGAGGTCTTGCTTTGTTCATGCACCTGTGGCAGTTCACATTGCCTACTGAAAGCTGCTCGGTGTGCATGGTTCATTTGCGCGCAACAGCAACACATAACACATACACATACACATACAACAACACACATACAACATCACACAATCACACACGCACACACACGCACACACACTACACACACACACACATACACACACACACACACAGACACAACACACATACACAACACACACACACACACACAACATACACACACATACACATACACAATCCATATACACACACACACATACACATCACACATCACACACCGCACACATTGGCACGCACGCACACAACATACACACACATACACACACACATACACACATACACACACAGGCACACACACACACACACATACACATCACACATCCATATACACAACACACATACATACACACATACATACACACACGCACACATACACATACACATCCATAACACACACACAATACACATCACACATCACACACGCACACACACGCACGCACGCACGCAACGCACACACACACACACACATACACATACACACACATAACACACACATCACACATCAACACACGCACACACACACACACGCACACACACACGCACACACACACACACATACATACACAATACACACACACATACACACACCATACACACACATACATACACACAGTAACTCTTTGCGATATGGTCTCTTCAAGAGATGCCGAGCTCTGCATTGTGTAACGAGTGGATTGTTTGTTTTGTTGAGTTCACCACAACCCTCATTAATATTGCAGTCAAAGATGTCTGAATATTTATTGAAAAGAGGTGAATCTGCCTCCAACATGTGGAGGAAATAAAAGACACCATTTTTCTTTTACTGAGACATGTTTTATGGTGTTTTCAACCAAATGTAGGAAAGTAAGTGCTGAATTTACAAAAGGTGTTTTAGAGTTAAACTCGTGTAGAATCACTAATTTAAAACATCTTTCTAATCTCAAGTCTGAACTCTCAAACCTGCATCCCTCCTCCAAATCCTGGTGGCATCTGGTTATGTCTGTTTCTGGTGTATGTTTCCCCTCCATCCTTTCCCTTATGTCAAATGGCCGCACAGCTGACACTGCACGTGAAAAGACTGATTGCCTAAACTCTGTGTTTGCTTCTAAATCTTGTGTCCCAAACCCATCGCTTTCTGTATACACCTTACCCAGTCACACCAAACGCTTCCTAGACTCTGTGTCCTTTTCTCCTGACAAGGTGGCAAGCTTGCTGTCAAACCTCGACTCAGATTCTGCAACCCGTCCAGACGGCATCAGCCCACATGTCCTAGAAACCTGCTCTGCTGCTCTTCCTCACCCTCTCCCTGTTTTATTCACCCTCTCATTTACTCAAGGTCATCTGCCATCTGCTTGGGAATCAGCAAACATCACTTCCCTGCATGAAAAAGGTGCAAAAATTTATCCCTGCAACTACAGACCAATCAGCTTTCTCCCAATCATCAGTAAGGTTATGGAATCCATCATCGCTTCTGACATCAAATCCTTCCTCTTCTCCAATGGCTTGATCTCCGACCATCAATTTGGATTTAGACCAGGTCACTCCACCCTGGATATGCTGCTTCTGGTCTCCCAACAATGGATGGAGGTACTCAATGCCGGACATGATATCAGAGCCATCTCCCGAGTCATATCACATGCTTTCGATGCGGTCTAGCATCCCGCACTGTTCACCAAACTCTCTTATTATGGTATCCAAGGCAATCTCCACTCGTGGCTCGCAGACATCCACTCAATGCATAGCTCTTAATGATATTCTCTCATCTTCTCTTCCTGTCCAGGCTGTGGTTCCTCAAGGCCCTGTCACACCTTGACGTTTTAGCCAGCGTATGCCGATGTATGAAAAATTTGTCTAAAACGCTGGCGTACGTCGAATACGTTATGGTAAGTTTGGTATACGTTAAGAGCACGCTGAAGCACGCATGGCATACGTCGTAGTACACCAAGCTCGTCGACAAATTTTAAGCATGCTCAAAATTTTTCGACGTATGCCAGCGTATGACTCACACGTTCCGCATACGCTGGCCATAAGTTGTAGGCACGTTATGCGATCATTGACACACGTCGACACACGTTACTTGTAAGTTACTCATAAGTCGAAACACGTCGAGGTAATGTTTAGCGTACCCGAAACTTATTTCTAACCTATGAGTAACGTGCTTTGAACCTATGTGTAACGTATCTCCAACGCATATTGTCGTTTGTAGACGTATTTGATTGACGTCTTCCGGATGACCACAGAACTTACTGAACGTGTTTCTAACTTACAGCTACCATATAATGGCGTATTGGCAGCGTTTAGGGGAATTGGATATAAAAATGGGCTTCACAGGAGGAACCCGTCAGTTTTCAGACTCCATGGTGAGTAGACGTCCATGTCAGTAGTATCAGTAGTAGTAGTAGGTGAGCGTTCAGTAGTATAGTAGTAGTAGTATGTAGCGTGATGGGGAGGTGTGGGTGATGATGGATCCTCCTTGCGTCCGCGTCCACGGCAGGAGACTTCTTGGCAGCATTCTTCGAAGTTTTCTTCGGCATGACGATGATGTTGACACTTCGATGTCTCGCTTGGTTATGATTAAAATCGTCGAGCGAGCGTCCATTGAAATAGCCGAGCGGCAGCGATTTAAATCATTGAGCGCAGCCTATTAATAGGCTACGCCACGTGATCGTCGGCGATACGCTGCCGCGCTATGCACACGTTAGACTATCTTGGGCATACGTTGTGAACGCCGACAACATGCTAAGCATTCGTTGGTATAAGTTATCTATAATTTATCGAAACGTTTTGTGTACGTTACTAATACGTTATGCATACATCCAACTCGTTATGAATACGCCCAAAACTGAAAAAAAAACATCAATAGTTCAGCGTACGCCAGTGTTTTACATACATTTTGATACGTTGCCATACGCTGGCTAAAACGTCAAGGTGTGACAGGGCCTGGGCCTGTGCTTTTTGTGTTTTCATCAATGATCTCTCAGACTCTCTGGAGAATCCTCTATCTCTTTGCTAATGACTCCACCCTCTGTCCTATCATCTCTCATCCCTTAAGGCGCTGTCACACCTTGACGATTTAGCCATCTATGCCGACTTATGAAAAATTTGTCTAAACGCTGACACACGTCGAATACGTTATGGGTAAGTTTTGTATACGTTAAGAGCACGCTGAAAAACACTGCCATACGTCGTAGTACGCTGGCTTTCATCGTGTACTTTGTGGTTGTCCTCAAATTTTCCATGCTTGAAATTTTACGACGTATGCCAGCGTATGACTCACACGTTCCGCTACGCTGGCCATAAGTTGTAGGCACGTTATGCGATTGTTGACAAATGTCGACACGCGTTACTTGTAAGTTACTCATAAGTCGAAACACATCGAGGTAATGTTTAGCGTACCCGAAACTTATTTATAACCTATGAGTAACGTGTTGTAGGCACGTTACACGATCGTTGCACACACGTCGAGGCACGATATGCGATCATTGACACACGTCGAGGCACATACTTGTAAGTTACTCATAAGTCGAAACACGTCGAGGTAATGCTTAGCGTACCCAAAACTTATTTCAACCTATGAGTAACGTGCTTTGAACCTATGTGTATCGTACCTCCAAAGCATATTGACGTATGTAGACGTATTTGATTGACGTCTTCCGGACGACCACAGAACTTACAGAACGTGTTTCTAATTTGCAGCTACCGTATAATGGCGTATTGGCAGCGTTTAAAAAAAAAAAAAACAACAACTAACTTCCGATATTTCGTCACGTGCCGTTACGTCACGTCCGATTGCCTCTTCAGTTTGCTCATGTCTTATTCTTAGTTCCTCCTCTGTAAATATTTTCTGTTTAGGATATTGTCACGTCGACGTCGAAACTTAAAAGCAAATGTCCGAATATATTTTAAATTCGTGATAGACTAAAAAAAAAAATAATAAAAAAAACAACAACAACTTCAGATATTTCGTCACGTGCCTTGACGGAGCCAAGGAGAAAAAAAGAAAATGTGCCTTGGCGGAGAAAATAAGTTTCGGTATGCTAAACATTACCTCGACGTGTTTCGACTTACGAGTAACTTACAAGGAACTTGTGTCGACGTGTGTCAACGATCGCATATCGTGCCTACAACTTATTCCCAGCGTAGCGGAACGTGTGAGCCATACGGCGAGTACGTCGTAAAATTTTCAGCATGCTTGAAATTTCACGACGTACGAGACGTACCACGAAATATGACAGCATACTTCATCATTTTTCAGCGTGCTCTTAACGTATACACAACTTACCCATAACGTATTCGACGTGTGCCAGCTTGGTTCGGCAAATTTTTCATAGGTCGGCATATGCTGGCTAAATCGTCAAGGTGTGACTGCGTTGTGACACTTTCAATTTCAGGCGGTTATGATTTAAATCGGCGTGCGGCAGGTTTTTAACAGGCTACGCCACGAGTTTGTCGGCGATACGTGCAGCGCGCTATGCATAAGTTAAACTATCGTTGGGCATAGGTTGTGAACGCTGACACAGGCTAAGCATTCGTTGGTATAAGTTATCTATAAGACAACGAAACGTTCTGTGCCCGTTACTAATATGTTATGCATACGACCAACACGTTATGATACGACCAAAACTTTAAAAAAAAACATCAAAATTTCAGCGTACGCCAACGTTTTACATGCATTTTTATGCGTTGCCATTGCTGGCTAAATCGTCAAGGTGTGACAGCGCCTTTAGATCGGCAGGCAGCAGCCTCTTCACTCTCTGCAGATCTGGATAACATCACAGGCTGGTCAAACACTTGGAACATGTCTTTCAATCCTGACAAATCTCACACCCTCACCATGTCTTTCTGAAAGAACCGTCTGGAAGCCACCCCCTCCCTCCATCGACTTTCTCAACAATCCTCTTTTGAGGTATTGTCCCAACAATCACCTTCTCAACAATTCAAGCTTCTGTGTCTCACTATCTGCCACAAGATTTCCTGGGAAAGCCACATCTCCAAGCTGGCCTCCAAAGCCAGTTGCTGACTGGGCATCCTACATCATGCAAAGTCCTTCCTTGGCACACCTGAGCTTCTAATCGCTTACAAAGCTTTCATTTGCAGTCTTATGGAGCACTGCTCTCCCCATTTGGGGTGGTGCTCCTGCCTCACACCTAGCTCGACTTCACGCTGTGGAAACAAAGGCTTTTAGGATCATTTGTATCTCCCGTGATGAGGCTGAGTCTTTGGGTCTCTCACTCTCTCACCAGAGGCAGGTCGGTGGTCTTTGTCTTCAACCATCTCTCTGGCCTTGCACCCCTCCCCCCTCTGCTCTGTCTGTGGTGCTCTGCCCCCCCTATATTTCCGCAGGGCGCTCAAGGTCTGTCAAAATCACCCTTCTCGTGAAACTGCCAAAATCAAGAATCACTGCTCACCTTCACTCTTTCATTCCTCTTTCTTCCCACATCTGGAACAAACTCCCACACTCTCTTCAATCCC
>CM068963.1:118306461-118316996 GCA_035128595.1 Eptatretus atami
CCAGGTCTTCAAAACAACTGTTCACCACCATCTTATGTAATCTTCCCCCATCCAATACCATGTGTCTGGTGTTGGCTTAATAGTTGGAGTGGTGGGTTTGGGTTCCTTGGATCCTGAGTTCAAATCCCACTTGCTGTTGAATTAATACCAGGTGGGGTTGACTCTGCCTGTCCTTCCGAGTCGGCAAAATGAGTGGCCGCTTGCTGGTAATCCTGTGTCGGAGTGGCTACCCATCCAAGATTGTGCCCAATAGCCAAGGAGACTGCTTCGGCAGCACCAACACTCTGCACAATGTATGGTCCCAATGGATGGATGGATGGATCCAAAACAATGATGTTTTCTCACCCTGTCAATCCACCCCAAACGCACCTCCTTCAAATTACCTGTTTTCCTAACTGAAAGTCCCTGTAGTCCCATCTTGTTTACCCCCTGTACCCCACCCCATCCACAGATCTCCCTCAAATTGTCTATGTTCCCCACTATTTTGTGCTTCCCTCTCCCACCCCTTTTGTCTCCTGCCTTGTTATATGTTCTGTGTGTTAGCTCTTACACGAGCCTTGACATGGTATACAAAAAAAAGGAAAAATCGATCACCCGTTCAAAGTTAATCGCCAATCGCCGAAGAGTGATTATTTCATGTTGATCAAAACCTAATCACTTGCGTTTAAATAACAAAGGAACTTTTGCAGGTCAGCGAAGGCATGTTTAAGAGTGCATTTATATTTATGGCCTTGAAGCAAGCATTGCACAGCTTATAATTGGTAGTTTACATAGGACATTGAATAGGGAAGCATTAGGAGTGCTTGAATCAGCTCAAGAGGAAGCAGAGAAGGATAGGAATAGGGCAGTTCGTCGACGTACAATGGATAGATGCACTCCTCGGGAGAAAAATGACAATATCATATTTGTCCGGAGTTACAGACTCTCAAAGGAATCATTTTTTTAGTTGCTGAATCTCATGCAAGATGACCTGGATCAACCTTCGATGAGGAGCAATCTGCTGAATCCTCTCCAACAACTGTCCCTGGTGCTGTGATGCTATGCATGATGCAAGTGTTTCATTTCAATCGATGTCGTAGGTATGGGTTGTGTTCCACAGGCTAATCGACTGTTTACACTCGCACAGCTAAACAAATGTTAAAATTTCCCTTCGTAAATTGCTATTTAAATGTGTAATTGGCTGTTCCATGAAAAGATGGTTTGGTCAGTGTTTAAGGATTAGGCGTGTGCAAGCAAGACGCTCGCTAAACGTATTTTTTATTTTATAAATTCGGCCCAAAAAGTTTTAATAGCTGCACCTTCTCTCCATTCTACTCCATTAACAACGCTATGATATTCATGAACACTTCTATGGATACAATGCAAGATCTGCTTGTATGTACAACCCAGGCTCGGCTTGTCGGTACAATCCAGGCTCAGCTTGTGGGTACAACCCAGGTTCGGCTGTGGTACAATCAAGGCTCAGCTTGTGGGTACAACCCAGGCTCCGCTTCTGGTACAACCCGGGCTCAGCTTGTCAATACAACCCAGGCTCGGCTTGTGGTACAACCCAGGCTCGGCTTGGCGGTACAACCCAAGCTCGGCTTCTGGTACAACCCAGGCTCGGATTGTGGGTACAACCCAGGCTCGGCTTTTGGATACAACCCAGGCTCGGCTTGTGGGTACAATCCAGGTTTGGCTTGTGGGTACAACCCAGGCTCAGCTTGTGGGTACAATCAGGCTTGGCTTGTGGGTACAACCAGGCTAGCTTGTGGGTACAATCCAGGCTCAGCTTGTATGTACAACCCAGGCTCAGCTTGTGGGTACAATCCAGGCTCAGCTTGTATGTACAACCCACGCTCGGCTTGTGGGTACAACCCAGGCTTGGCTTGTGGTATAATCCAGGCTCAGTTTGGGTACAACCCAGGCTCGTCTTGTCGGTACAACCCAGGCTCGGCTTGTGGGTACAATCCAGGCTCGGCTTGTCGGTACAACCCAGGCTCGGCTTATGGGTACATCCAGGCTCGGCTTGTATGTAACACCAGGCTCGGCTTGTGGGTACAACCCAGGCTCGGCTTGTATGTACAACCCAGGCTTGGCTTGTGGTACAAACCAGGCTCTGCTTGTGTGGTACAATCCAGGCTCAGCTTGTATATACAACCCAGGCTCGGCTTGTGGGTACAACCCAGGCTTGGGTTGTGGGTACAACCCTGGCTTGGCTTGTGGGTACAACCCTGGCTCGGCTTGTGGATACAACCCAGGCTCGGCTTGTTGGTACAACCCAGGTTCGGCTTGTCAGAACAACCCAGGCTCGGCTTGTGGTACAACCCAGGCTCGGCTTGTGGATACAACCCAGGCTCAGCTTGTGGTACAATCCAGGCTCAGCTTGTGGATATAACCCAGGCTCGACGTGTGTGTACAACCCTGGCTCGGCTTGTGGGTACAACCCTGGCTCGGCTTGTGGATACAACCCAGGCTCGGCTTGTGGTTCAACCCAGGTTCGGCTTGTCGGAACAACCCAGGCTCGGCTTGTGGGTACAACCCAGGCTCGGCTTGTGGATACAACCCAGGCTCGGCTTGTGAGTACAATCCAGGCTCGGCTTGTCGGTACAACCCAGGCTCGCTTGTGGGTACAACCAGGCTCGGCTTGTGGATACAACCCAAGCTCGGCTTGTGGGTACAATCCAGGCTCGGCTTGTGCATACAACCCTGGCTCGCTTGTGGATACAACCCAGGCTCTCTTGTGGGTACAACCCAGGTTCGGCTTATCAGAACAACCCAGGCTCGGCTTGTGGATACAACCCAGGCTCGGCTTGTGGATACAACCCAAGCTTGGCTGGTGGATACAACCCAAGCTCGGCTTGTGAGTACAATCCAGGCTCGGCTTGTCGGTACACCAGGCTCGGCTTGTGGGTACAACCCAGGCTCGGCTTGTGGATACAACCCAAGCTCGGCTTGTGGGTATAATCCAGGCTCGGCTTGTGCATACAACCCTGGCTCGGCTTGTGGATACAACCAGGCTCGTCTTGTGGGTACAACCCAGGTCGGCTTGTCAGAACAACCTAGGCTCGGCTTGTGGATACAACCCAGGCTCGGCTTGTGGATACAACCCAAGCTTGGCTGGTGGATACAACCCAAGCTCGGCTTGTGGTACAACCCAAGCTCGGCTTGTGGGTACAATCCAGGCTGGGCTTGTGGGTACAACCCAGGCTCGGCTTGTGGGTACAACCCAGGCTCTGCTTGTGGGTACAACCCAGGCTCGGCTTGTGGATACAACCCAAGCTTGGCTGGTGGATACAACCCAAGCTCGGCTTGTGGGTATAATCCAGGCTCGGCTTGTGGGTACAATCCAGGGCTGGCTTGTGGGTACAACCCATGCTCGCGCTTGTGGGTACAAACCCAGGCTCTGCTTGTGGATACAACCCAAGCTTGGCTGGTGGATACAACCCAAGCTCGGCTTGTGGGTACAATCCAGGCTCAGCTTGTTCATAGGTTTTATTGCACAACACAAGGACAACCAATTGTGCACAGAAGGGAAAGTGAAATGAGACAATCGCCCCCTTTGTTAAATCATCGTAAGAGGGTGAGCCATAATAATAATTTATCGACTCATGGTCTGTAAATTCTCTCTTATGCAAGATTTATGTTCTTGTTGAGTTTGAACAACATTAAAAGCGGCAATCCCTAATGCTGGCTTTGTGATGTCTGAGAAAACCTTTTCACTTCTACTTTCAAAACAGAAATGATGATGTCTTTTTTTCTATGTTTATTCAATTTGATGAAATGTAGTTGGATGAAACGAAATCATTTCAATCTAGGAGACGATGTAGGCTGCCTCTTTGCATGCTTTGTTGATTAATTTGAACTCTGTAATAATGAGCAAGCCTCTAATCGTCTAATGCATTTCACTGCAGAACAAAGGCCTCCTTCAAAAAAAGTTCATGGGTGTTTGGCAAACTCACCATGCTTACCAATTGTGGGATTGAAAGAGAGGTAAAATTGGAACCCACACAAACAAATCCCGAAAAACAAATCTGTAATCACTCTACCGAACAACCAGCTCGAAACAGCAAGCAATGGGACATATTTAAACCTGGTTAACAAGTCATCTGGTGGATATTCGGGTCCCAACTCTTATGAAATCTCTCTGGACAAGGGGATTAAATTCCCCCCTTTGGTGCATTGTGGGATTGATTTACAGGGCCTGGCCCTGTTGCTTTGTGTTTTTCATCAATGACTCTCAGACTCTCTGGGAGATCCTCTATCTCTTTGCCTAGACTCCACCCTCTGTCCTATCATCTCTCATCCTTAAGCGCTGTCACACCTTGACGATTTAGCCATCTTATGCCGACTTATAAAAATTTGTCTAAACGCGACACACGTCGAATACGTTATGGGTAAGTTTTGTATACGTTAAAGCCGCTGAAAACACTGCCATACTCGTAGTACGCTGGCTTTCATCGTTGTACTTGTGGTTTCCCTCAAATTTCACATGCCTTGAAATTTTACGACGTATGCCAGCGTATGATCACACGTTCCGCTACGCTGGCCATAAGTTGTAGGCACGTTATGCGATCGTTGACAAAATGTCGACACGCGTTACTTGAGTTACTCATAAGTCGAAAACATCGAGGTAATGTTTAGCGTACCCGAAACTTATTTATAACCTATGAGTAACGTGTGTAGGCACGTTACACGATCGTTGCACACACGTCGAGGCACGATATCGATCATGACACACGTCGAGCACATTACTTGTAATACTCATAAGTCGAAACCGTCGAGGTAATGCTTACGCTACCCAAAACTTATTTCAACCTATGAGTAACGTGCTTTGAACCTATGTGTATCGTACCTCCAAAGCATATGACGTATGTAGACGTATTTGAGACGTCTCCGACGACACCAAGAACTTACAGAACGTGTTTCTAAGCAGCTACCGTATAATGCGTATTGCAGCGTTAAAAAAAAAAAACAACAACAATAACTTCCGATATTTCGTCACGTGCCGTTACGTCACGTCCGATTGCCCTCTCAGTTTGCTATAGTCTTATCTTAGTTCCTCCTCTGTAAATATTTTCTGTTTGAGGATATTGTCACGTCGACGTCGAAACTTAAAAGCAAATGTCCGAATATATTTTAAAATTCGTGATAGACTAAAAAAAAAATAATAAAAAACAACAACAACAACTTCAGATATTTCGTCACGTGCCTTACGGAGCCAAGGAGAAAAAAAGAAATGGCCTTGGCGGAGAAAATAAGTTTCGGTATGCTAAACATTACCTCGACGTTTTCGACTTACGATAACTTACAAGGAACTTGTGTCGACGTGTGTCAACGATCGCATATCGTGCCTACAACTATTCCCAGCGTAGCGGAACGTGTGAGCCATACGGCGAGATACGTCGTAAATTTTCAGCATGCTTGAAATTTCAACGTACGAGACGTACCACGAAATATGACACATACTTCATCATTTTCAGCGTGTCTTAACGTATACACAACTTACCCATAACGTATTCGACGTGTGCCAGCTTGGTTCGAAATTTTTCATAGGTCGCATATGCTGGCTAAATCGTCAAGGTGTGACTGCGTGGTTGACACTTTCAATTTCAGGCGGTTATGATTTAAACGGCGTGCGGCAGTTTTTAACAGGCTACGCCACGAGTTGTCGGCGATACGTGCAGCGCGCTATGCATAAGTTAAACTATCGTTGCATAGGTTTGAACGCTGACAGCAGGCTAAGCATTCGTTGGTATAAGTTATCTATAAGACAACGAAACGTTCTGTGCCCGTTACTAATATGTTATGCATACGACACACGTTATGAATACGACCAAAACTTTTAAAAAAAAACATCAAAATTTCAGCGTACGCCAACGTTTACATGCATTTTTATGCGTTGCCATTGCTGGCTAAATCGTCAAGTGTGACAGCGCCTTTAGATCGGCAGGCAGCAGCCTCTTCACTCCTCTGCATCTGGATAACATCACAGGCTGTCAAACACTTGGAACATGTCTTTCAATCCTGACAAATCTCACACCCTCACCATGTCTTTCTGAAAGAACCGTCTGGAAGCCACCCCTCCCTCCATCGACTTCTTCAACAATCCTCTTTTGAGGTATTGTCCCAACAATCACCTTCTCAACAATTCAAGCTTCTGTGTCTCACTATCTGCCACAAGATTTCCTGGGAAGCCACATCCCAAGCTGGCCTCCAAAGCCAGTTGCTAGACTGGCATCTCATCATGCAAAGTCTTCCTTGGCACACCTGAGCTTCTAATCGCTTACAAAGCTTTCATTTGCAGTCTTATGGAGCACTGCTCTCCCCATTTGGTGTCTCCTGCCTCACACCTACTCGACTTCACGCGTGTGGAAACAAAGGCTTTTAGGATCATTTGTATCTCCCGTGATGAGGCTGAGTCTTTGGGTCTCTCACTCTCCACCAGAGGCAGTCGGTGTCTTTGTCTTCAACCATCTCTCTGGCCTTGCACCCTCCCCCCTCTCTGCTGTGTGGGTCTCTGCCCCCCCTATATTTCCGCAGGGCGCTCAAGGTCTGTCAAAATCACCCTTCTCGTGAAACTGCCAAAATCAAGAATCACTGCTCACCTTCACTCTTTCATTCCTCTTTCTTCCCACATCTGAACAAACTCCCACACCTCTCCAATCCACTCCTCCTCCAGGTCTTCAAAACAACTGTTCACCACCATCTTTAGTATCTTCCCCCATCCAATACCATGTTCTGGTGTTGGCTAATAGTTGGAGTGGTGGGTTGGTTCCTTGGATCCTGAGTTCAAATCCACTTGCTGTTGAATTAATACACAGGTGGGTTGACTCTGCCTGTCATCCTTCCGAGGTCGGCAAAATGAGTGCCAGCTTGCTGGTATCCCGTGTCGGAGTGGCTACCCATCCAAGATTGTGCCCAATAGCCAAGGAGACTGCTTCGGCAGCACCAACACTCTGCACAATGTATGGTCCCAATGGATGGATGGATGGATCCAAAACAATGATGTTTCTCACCCTGTCAATCCACCCCAAACGCACCTCCTTCAAATTACCTGTTTTCCTAACTGAAAGTCCCTGTAGTCCATCTTGTTTACCCCTGTACCCCACCCATCCACAGATCTCCCTCAAATTGTCTATGTTCCCACATTTGTGTGCTTCCTCCCACCCCTTTTGTCTCCTGCTTTTATTTGTTCTGTGTTAGCTCTTACACGAGCCTTGACATGGATACAAAAAAAAAGTAAAAAATCGATCACCCGTTCAAAGTTAATCGCCAATCGCCGAAGAGTGATTATTTCATGTTGATCAAACCTAACACTTGCGTTTAAATAACAAAGGAACTTTTGCAGGTCAGCGAAGGCATGTTTAAGAGTGCATTTATATTTATGCCTTGAAGCAAGCATTGCACAGCTTATAATGTAGTTTACATAGGACATTGAATAGGGAAGCATTAGGAGTGCTTGAATCAGCTCAAGAGGAAGGCAGAAGGATAGGAATAGGGCAGTTCGTCGACGTACAATGGATAGATGCACTCCTCGGGAGAAAAAGAAATACAACAAGGAAGAGAAGGAAGGAGCAAAACAGGGGAGAATAACAATCTAATGTCGAGTTACAGACTCTCGAAAGGAATCATTTTTTGTTGCTGAAACTCATGCAGATGACTGGATCAACCTTCGATGAGAGCAATCTGCTGAATCCTCTCCAACAAGCTGTCCCTGGTGCTTGATGCTATGCATAGCAAAGTATTTCATTTCCAATCGAAAGTCCGTAGTAGTTCCACAGGCTAATCGACTGGTACCACTCCAAGCTAAACAAAAGTTAAAATTCCTTCGTAAATTGCTATTTAAATGTGTAATTGGCTTTCCATGAAAAGATGGTTTGTCAGTGTTTAAGATTAGGCAGTGTGCAAGCAGACCCGCTAAACTATTTTTTTAGATTAATTCGGCCAAAAAGTTTTTATAATAGTGCAACTTCTCTCCATTCTACTCCATAACAAACGCAATGATATTCATAACACTCTATGGATACCAGATGCAAGATCTGCTTGTATGTACAAAAACCCCCTTCGGCTTGCGTACAATCCCAGGCTCAGCTTTTGGTGGGTAAACCCAGGTTCGGCTTGTGGACAATCAAGGCTTCACTGTTGGGGTACAACCCAGGCTGCTTCCGGTACACCCGCTCAGCTTGTCAATACAACCCAGGCTCGGCTTTGGTACAACCCAGCTCGGCTTGCGTTACAACCCAGCTCGGATGCGAGTACACCCAGGCTCAGGCTTATTACAACCCAGGCTCGGCTTTGTGGATACCAACCCAGCGCTTTACACTTCTTGTGGGTCTAACCAGCTCAGCTGTGGGTACAACGGCTGCTTGTGGTACAACCCAGCTAGGCTTTGTGTACAATCCAGGCTCAGCTGTATGTACAACCCAGGCTCGAGCTTGTGTGGTACAACCAGGCTCAGCTTGTTTTACAACCACGCTCGGCTTGTGGGTACACCCAGGCTCAGGCTTGTGGGTAATCCAGGCTCGCTTGTGGTACAACCCCTGTGCTCGGCTTGTACAATCCAGGCTCGCTTGCGAAAACCAGGCTCGGCTGTAGTACAACCAGGCTCGGCTATTGTGTACAACCCAGGTCTTTGACGCTGGTGTATGACAACCCAGGCTGTTGTACACCAGGCCTGTGACAATCCAGGCTCACTTGTTATACAACCCAGGCTCGGCTGTGGTACAAACCAGTGCGTGGGGTACAACCCTGGCTTGCTGTGGTACAACCCTGCTCGGCTTGGATACAACCCAGGCTCGGCTTGTTAGCACACCCAGTTCGGCCGGCTGTCAGAAAACCAGGCTCGGCTTGTGGAAACCCAGCCTTGTGGATACACCAGGCTCAGCTTTGTAGACGGTACAATCAGGCTACTTGTGTGATATAACCCAGGCTCGACGTGTTGGTACAACCCCTGGCTCGGCTTGGTGGGTACAACCCCTGGCTCGGCTTGTGGATACAACCCAGGCTCGGCTGTGGATATGTGCCTGGGTTCAACCAGTTCGGCTGTGTACGGGAAAACCCAGGCTCGCTTGTGGGACAACCCAGGCTCGGCTTGTGGATACAACCCAGGCTCCGCTTGTGGAGTCACCAATCCAAGCTCGGCTGTCGGTACAACCCAGGCTCGGCTTGTGTGTCGGTACAACCCAGGCCTGGCGTGGATACAACCAAGCTCGGCTTGTGGTACCAATCCAGGCTCGGCTTGTGCATACAACCCTGGCTCGGGCTTGTGTGATACAACCCAGGCTCTCTTGTGGGTACAACCCAGGTTCGGCTTATCAGAAACAACCAGGCTCGGCTTGTGGATACAACCCAGGCTCGCTTGTGGATACAACCCAAGCTTGGCTGGTGATACAACCAAGCTCGGCTGTGAGTACAATCCAGTCGGCGTCGGTACAACCAGGCTCGGCTTGTGGGTTACAACCCAGGCTCGGCTTGTGGATACAACCCAAGCTCGGCTTGTGGGTAAATCCAGGCTCGGCTTGGCATACAACCCTGGCTGCTTGTGGATACAACCCAGGCTCGTCTTGTGGTACAACCCAGTTCGGCTTGTCAGAACAACCTAGGTCGGCTTGTGGATACAACCCAGGCTCGGCTTGTGGATACAACCAAGCTGGCTGTGGATACAACCAAGCTCGGCTTGGGGTACAACCCTAAAGCTCGGCTTTGGACAATCCAGCTGTTGTGGTACAACCCAGCTCGCTTGTGGGTACAACCCAGGCTCTGCTGTGGGTACAACCCAGGCTCGGCTTGTGGATACAACCCAAGCTTGGCTGGTGGATACAACCCAAGCTCGGCTTGTGGGTAAATCCAGGCTCGGCTTGTGGGTACAATCCAGGCTGGGCTTGTGGGGTACAACCCATGCTCGCTTGTGGTACAACCCAGGCTCTGCTGTGGGACACCCATGGCTTTTTTACATACATTTTGATACGTTGCCATACGCTGGCTAAAACGTCAAGGTGTGACAGCGGCTTAAGTAATGGAATAAATGTTGTGAATCAGATGTGGATATGACACAGGCATGGTGGATCAAATAGTCTCTACCTGTGTCTAGAAGTTTCCTTGTATAATTGGCTCCAATTGTTGTACACCGCCCCTCCCTATTCTATCTGCAGATTCTGCACGACGTCATCGCCGGACACCGAACCTTCGACGCCCAGGGATGACGTGCACCGAAAGGGCGTACATACTCAAGTTTTCACTCCGTTCGTTTGTTACTTGCGAAAGTCGAATATTTTCAAGTATATTGGTTGGTCATGTGCGTTATTATGACGAAAATTTAAAATTTTCATCATATGACTGTGTGTCTCTTATGTATGTATGTGTGTATGTATGTATGTATGTATGTACGTATGTTCAGTGCCCGTAGAATCCTCTGGTAAATTTTGGTAAAAACCTTCGGAATCCTCTGGTAAATTTTGACGAAGATAGTTGAAAGCGCTCGCGAGTTGTCACACTCACAAAAAACAAACATACATGCAGCGCCCAAAGAAAGTCTACACCCCCTTTCAAAATTT
>CM068963.1:118317671-118338786 GCA_035128595.1 Eptatretus atami
TAGATATATATAAAAAATAAATAACTCTCGTATCCAGATCCGGATTCTGATCTTCACCAAGATCGAATCAATTCATCATTGCTAAACACCAAACGTGTCCACCAAGTTTTGACCGAATCCTTCCACAACTTTTTGAGATATCCTGCTATATATCGGTTTCGCCCTATCTCTCAATGGTGAAGAATCACATAAAAAATTATCAGATCCGGATCCCGATTCGGATCTTCACCAAAATTGAATCAATTCTTTCTCGACACACACCCAACGTGTCTACCAAGTTTCGTCCGAATCTGTCAACAACTTTTTAAGATATTGTGCTATATATAGATTTTAGCCCTATCTCTCAATAGTGAAGAATCACTGAAAAAGAAAATTCCAGTAGCCAGATCCGGATCCAGATCTTCACCAAAATCTAATCAGTTCATCCTTGTCACACACACCCAACCTGTCCACCAAGTTTCATCCGAATCTGTCAACAACTTTTTGAGATATCCTGCACACAAACAAACAGACAGACAAACAGACAGAAAGGAGTGAAAACATAACCTCCTTCAGCTTCGGTGGCGGAGGTAACAAGCTGAGGTGTAACCAATCACCTTCAACATCACACACAAAGTTAATTGGCCTCCACCTGTGTTAAATTGTAGTGAATCTGATCATTTCAGAATAAAATCAGCTGTTTCTGGAGGTTTCCTCTGCTGGGTGGTGCATTTCACAGAAAATAGTCAACCATGAGCGCCAAGGAGCTTTCAAAAGACTTCCGGGATAAAGTCATAGAAAGGCACAGATCAGAGGATGGGAATAAAAATACTTCAAAGGCCTTGAATATCCCTTGGAGCACAGTCAAAACAATCATTAAGAAGTTGAAGGTGGATGGTCACCAAGACCCTGCCTAGATCAGGCCGTCCCTCTGAACTGGATGACCAATCAAGTAGCAGACTGATCAGAGAGGCCACCAAGAGACCAATGGCAAATTTGAAAGAGCTTCATTCCTTTATGGCAAAGACTTGTCACTGTGTGCATGTGACAACAATATCTCAAGAGCTCCACAAGTCTGGCTTGTTTGTCAGGGTGGAAAGAAAAGCCATTACTCAAAAAAGCCCACCTTGAGTCCCGTATGAGGTGAACAAAAAACACTCCAGAGATTCTGAAGCTATGCTACAAAAAGTTTTGTGGACTGACAACACCAAGATTGAACGTTTTGGCCTAAATGCAAATATTATGTTTGGTGCAAACCCAACACAGCATACCACCCAAAGAACACCATCCATACTGTGAAATATGGTGGTGGCAGCATCATGCTATGGGGATGTTTCTCATCAGCAGGGATTGGTGCACTTTTCAGGATAGAATGGAAAATGGATATAGCAAAATACAGAAAAATCCAAGAGGAAAACCTGCTGCCTTCTGCAAGAAAGCTGATATTGGGATGGAAGTTCACCTTTCAGCATGATGATGACCCGAAGCACACAGCCAAAGCGACAATGGAGTGGTTAAGGAACAAAAAGATAAATATCCTTTAGTGGTCCAGTCAGAGCCCCGACCTAAATCCATTCGAAAATCTGTGGCATGACTTGAAGATTGCTGTTCATCCACACTCCACACACAACTTCACTGAGCTTGAACAGTTTTGTCCAGAAGAATGGGCAAATTAATTTAGCTCATCAAGTGTGTAAAGGTTGGTAAGACCTATCCAACAGATTCACAGCTGTAATTGCTGTCAAAGGTGCTTCCATCAAGTATTAACTCGGGGGGGGGGGGGGGGTTCAAACTTATTCAACCAAGATATTCTAGTTTTGAATTTTTAATAAATTTTCTGAATTTGTTGGAATTTGTTTTTCACTTGGAAGTTGTGGGTTACAATGTGTAAATAAAAGTGGAAAAGTCTGATTTAACTGCAATTTAATTCCAGGCTAAAAGGCAACAAAAGGTGAAAATTTTGAAAGGGGGTGTAGACTTTCTTTGGGCGCTGCATGTATGTTTGTTTTTTTGTGAATGTGACAACTCGCGAGCGCTTTCAAGTATCTTCGTCAAAATTTACCAGAGGATTCCGAAGGTCAAAAGTGGTGCTGTTAATGTTTTTTGACAACATATGTCAAAGGTCAAGATGATAGTGACGTCATTTGCATGATTTTCCTCATACCTGTCAGGCTACTGCCTGATGCCGTCTTGTTCTGTCTGTTTGTTCCTTGCAACAACTGAAGATTTCTCAAGTATATTGGTTGGTCTTGTGCATTATTTGCCCCTGTTGGACTTCGTCTGAAACGGGGGATTATGGATTTGGTCTCGACATTGTGTGCGTGTGTGCATCCGTCCGCAACCATATCTCGGACATGTATGGACCGATTTTATTTGTTCTTGGCACAAAGACAACACATGATGGTATACATATGCACGTCATTTATTTTTTCTACATTAGATCCATGATGGCAGACCATCGGCCATTTTAATTGTAAACCCCCCACCCCAAAAAACTGGTGTCTGACATGTCGTCAACTGTTTCTCAAACATGCATTTACCGATTTTGTTCAAACTTGGCACAAGCACAGTACACCATGGCGTACACTTGCACCTAACTTTATTTTACGATCTGATCAAGGATGGGCGACTGGTAGACTGGCGGCCATTTTAGTTGTAGGGTGGCCATAAAGTCTGGAAACAGATAATATTATGACATTCTGTTACAGTTGGTTGGATGATAATTTCTCAAACTGGATTGTGGCCCTGTACGGAGTGGGCTGCACGCTCACCAGATCTGAACCCCCTTGATTACTTCTTCTGGGGTATGCTGAAGGCGCAGGCTTATTCAGTGAAAGTCAGAGCCACAAATCATCTGAGGCAACACATCATGGATGCATGTGCAGGGATTTGTTGGAAATGCTGCATTAATGCACTGCATTCATTGCAATTTTGCACAGCGCATTTAACTGTGCATTTCTCATGAGGGACAACACATTGAACATGTCATGTATTCTAATGTAATGGCAATAAACCATTTGTAATGTATATTCGCCTATGTTTCCAGACTTTATAGCCACCCCATACATAAATATGGGTATACCTTTAACTCCGAACAGCAAAATTACGAAAACGAGGGCTGTGACATTTTATATCTTTTTTTAACTTGTTCTGTCTGTCTGTCGATCTGGTTCTTTGTATATCAATCGTCTACAGGTCACAATTTTAAACCGATCTTCACGAAACTTCACCACATGGTATAGTTTGTCATAAGTAAGAAGCCGATTGTTTTTGAAGTCAAAATGCCAGTCAACATCGTGTGAAGGTCAACAACTTTGTGAAATTTCTAAAATCTTCAATTTTCATCTGATTGAATTTAAATTTGAACAAGATTTGCATATCAGGTCACTAAATTCAACCGTCAACATAGGCCAAAAGGTCAACATAGGCCAAAAGGTCAACATAGGCCAAATTTCTAAAATTGTTAATTTTCATCCGATTGACTAGAAGTTTGGAGTGAATTTTCATATTTGCTCATTGAATTCAACCATCAATTATTTTTAAGGTCAAATATGTTTTATGGATTTCGCAAGTATCGTTCTACGCATGACATCTTTCGTGTTTGTTTGTTTTCTTGTTTGTTTGTCGTGGTGATATCTCAGCCATCCTTTCAGCTAGGAAGCTGAAATTTGGACACAATAGTGAACAAGTGCTTTGGCAAAAACGGGATTTTAAGTTTTTTTGGATAAATCAATTAATTGATTAATCACTTAATTATTATCTATTTATTATTTACTTATTTATTTTCTTTCTCATCTGGGAAATATCTCAGGCACCTTTTGAGGTTGGAAGCTGATATTTGGACATGCAAGTGACCAAGTGATTTGACTACAAAGGGTATTCTTGATTTATTGCTCAATCAATTAATTTTTCGATTAATTACTAATTACTTATCCAAAAGGTACAGATTCAGATTTAACAGTGGTGGTTTAGGTGTACTATTAGCCAATTGATTTAAGAAAATAATTATTTTACGATTATTATTTATTTATTACAATTACACAATTAATCATTTAATCAATTATTTTACACCACTCCCTCCCAATTCCATCTCCATGTGCTGCACGGTGCCGAAGGTGTCCCGGTAATGTCGCGCGCTGGAGGATATGTTATTTATTTATTTGTCATGGGGGCGGTGTACTTTAAATGTAGCTCTACTCGTTGATTATTTTGTCTCTCCCTCAGAAGTCTTCTCCATGCAGATCTTTTCATGGGAACGGGACCGGGGGGGATGGTAAGGGTTGTGGATCACTGCGGGTTAAGAGGGTTCGTATTATTGAGTGATTACATGTTTCACTTCCACAAACTCCGACAGAACGAATTGTGCATCGTTGATCATTTGCTGAACCAACATTATGAGATCTCATGAAACAAATAGGGATAACATATTCCTAATGGAGTATTGGTAACCGGAAAGTGTTTTGATTAGGTTCACTCATGACATCATAAGAGCAGAGTTTTTGGCCAGGTGGAGTTCATCTGCATGGTGAATGGTACAATGATACCAGAAAGCACCAATTGAAACAAATCGAGTTAACTCATCTTATTTCATGAACCAAGCGATCAGTTATCACGGGAAGTGGAAATGAAGCGGGGTCCCTCGCAGACTCGATAATGCATTGTGCGGGTGTGGTTACACACTCACTCACACTGCGATTAATGTGTCCACCTCTCACTGTCCTGAAACCATCATGAAGGAAATGCCACTCATTGGTCGAAGCTGTTGGCATCGATAGCCGTCTCGGGAGAAGTCTACAAATCCCATGCAGGTGTTATTTTATAATAGAATGAAGAACTCTTTCTTGCTGGTGAGGTCCTTTGTCGATCTGGCAGATCTGTGCCGGTGGACAGGTAAAATGACAGGACGATGTTAACTAACTTGATGCTAACTGTCGTGGAAAGCAAGGTGAAGCTGATGTTTCGGGCCACAAGAAGAGCATATATCTCGATCAACTTCCTATTGATTTAATCCATTATTTTATAACAGAACCTCCACCTCCACCTTCTCTCCACCTTCCCCGTTTCCCTCTTCCACCTCTTACCCATTTCCCCTTCTCTTTCCCTTTTCCCCACAGCCTTCCTGCCCCTTTCGCCCTCTTCCACTACCCCACATCCCACGCTCCCCATCCTTTCCCATCTTTCCAGAACTCCTTACCCCAGAGGCCGATAAGTACCAAAGGTAAATTTATTTCTCGGATGTCGCAAAATTACATTTTGCATTGTGTGAATTTCATGAATTTTACATTAAAATGTAAACCATCGGGTCAGAAAGTAATTCACTTACAATTGGACACAGGTAATCATGACTGTGAAGTATCCCTATGGGCCACTTAGCCCGAAGAGGATAGACGAGATGAATCATGACCATGAAGCAGCAGGTAACAATCCCTCGGATTGAGTACATTTTAAATAAATAATCATCTGTTCTCCTCGTCACAAACAACTCCGATGGATTGAAAAACAATTGCAGAGCTGTTTGAGGATCCTGGGAGTTTTATGGATATTTGTGTTGTGATTTGTTTATAAAAAGTGTATTTATCAAAATAAACACATTTATAACTGTAAACCATAACGATGAAAACGTAAACGTTAATTGCTGGTTTTTAGATGTCATTATTAGGTATTATCATTATGATAACTCCATTGATCCATTGTATTGGTTATAATGAAGAGAAATTACAAGAATTGTTTAAATTCCCAAATCCACGGTCGGTTTGAATCGGTCGGTATGGCACTCCCCTCATGATCCTGCAATGCCAGGTTCAAATCCCAAATGCCATTTTGGACCTGTGTTTGTATCCCAGGAGAAAGAGAGAGAGTGAGAAAGAGAGAGAGAGCGAGAGAGCGAGAGAGCGAGAGAGCGAGAGAGCGAGAGAGCGAGAGAGCGAGAGAGCGAGAGAGCGAGAGAGCGAGAGAGCGAGGAGAGCGAAGAGCGAGAGAGAGAGGAGATCTGAGAGAGAGAGAGAGAGAGAGAGAGAGAGAGAGAGAGAGTAAAATCCAGGTTTTCTCCTCCACTCACCAGAAACACTGCATAAACCAATTGTTTTCTCATTTTGACCCCAAATCCAGAGCTTGCACATCACAACAGCTAGGAACAAGAAAGGCACTCGGTGGAGCGCAAACCTCCGCCACGCAATGCCTGAACCAGGAGAACATATCGGGCCCAATGCATTTTTAAAATATCATGCCATGCATCATTTTTGGCCCCATCTCTCGATGGTGAAGAATCACTTTAAAAATTAAATAATTCTCGTATCCGGATCCGAATTCAGAGCTTCACTAAAATTGAACAAATTCTTCCTCGTCCCACACCCAATGTGTCCACAAAGTTTCGTCCGAATCCGTCAACAACTTTTTGAGATATGCACACAAACAGACAAACAAGCAAAAGTACAGACACAGCCCCAATGACTGCAAAGACAAAATAAAAAAGGACAACCACAAAAAATAAATATCAGCAGCTATACTCCGACAAATCGGAGAATGACAAAAGAGCAGGAAGATTAAAAAAAAAAGAGCTTGACAGGACAGGGATCGACAAGGAAGGATCTTTGGAGTGGTTACGAAGAGATCAAATTAGTTGGTATGGAGAACGAGTGATCATCAATGCTCAAGACCAAGGACACGACACTAATGTCTTTAAGGAATTCAGGCAGCAGACATGGACGTTGCTTCTCTTAGACAGGGTCTGTGGCCCACTTCGGGGAAGCAATGTTTGTGGCAGGAGTTTTTCCTCTCCGTGTTTCTAGGCGGTTGCACAGCACGGGGTTGTTAAAAGTAAGCATGAATGATCCTTTGGGCCAAGCTGTAAGTGTCGTGCCGCTCGATTGTGAATTTTTCATGGCTTCCACCAGTTCCATATATAACTCGACTATGGCTCCATTGGCAATGTGAGCTGCTTTCTCGAACAACCTGCCCGAAAGGTTCTTGAGCTCAAAGGTTGTGTCGTTGTGCCCAAGGATGAGAGAAAACCTCAAAATGGCAGCACGATTTGAATGCCAACAGCACTCTCGGTTTGATCACAAAAGCCTTTTGGAACGAAAAGGGAACATTTCACTTTCCTCCTGCGTTTGTGCAGAGTCAATGCGAGCAATGAAGTCATTAAAGAATCCATCCCGCAGGTGATTGCTCCAAACTCAGCACCTTTGTGTTCACAGTCAGATCACCGTGTTCCACAGCAAAGCAATCAGGCCTCCCATCGAGCTACCTTGTTACTCTGTTTTCCTTCTTGTCGTCACACACGAGTACCAAGACGTTCAAGAATGCGAACACGATCCGTTCCCAGGTACCACGAGGGCCCGGAAGGGCCGATGACGTGCTATCTCGAGTGCAGGTACATGGAGGAAGCCACATGACAGACTTTGACAACAGACTGCAGTCTGAGACTCAGCTGGAGCAGGTCATTTTTGAAACATCAACGGCTGTCCGACATCAGGTGTGACAGGTGGGCTCTGCCCACGTTTCGGAGTTAATGATGTGGAAAAGCTGCACCAGAAAGCATACTAGTCCAAACCTCCAAATGAGGGATCAGGTGTTTGACAGGCCCAGAGAGGAGCAAAGTAAGTTCACTGAAAGCTGGAACATTTGTTTGCATTCCGGGAACATCACTGCTGAGGGTAGGTCGTGCAAGGTCGGACCAGAGAACGTCCTCCGAGACCAGAAGAGGACCCGTGCTGTTCTTCAGTCGAATATCAATCATGGCCATGCAGTTCTTGAAAAACTTGGGACAAAAACTTCCCCAGTCAACCCGACAATGCAGGGTTAATTGGTGGCATTGTAGTAGGAGTACGAAAAAGCGTATTTGTACACTCATCGTGTCCCATTACACAAATGCAACGAACAGGGAATGAATTTGCTGGTTGTATGTTTCTTCTGACCAGCACCTATGCTGTGGATGCACAAGTACCCCCTTTAGAACATAAGACAGCATCTCAAAATTGGAACAGAATTCTGGCACACAATGGCCTACTCTTTTCTAAAGATGATGTGGGATCTATAATGTAAACAAACGAATGGTAGGTTGCATGCAGCACAACCGGCTTGACTGTTTTAAGGATTGCAACTATCGGCCTGCAAAGCACCAGGACGACGGTTTACAATGGGGTGTGAATGCTCCGAGGATGACGTCTCAGTTACCTGCTGTGGAGCTTTGAGCATGACAACTGCGACTGGAATTGGGGTTCGAGTTATCGACTTGTACTCACCGCTAACGGTTGACCACTTCGTCCAGTCTGAGTGGTGTCCCATGAGCTGTCGAGCTTGAGTGCGGGTGAATGCAGGTCATAAGTTCAATAAGAAGCAAGAAATGGCGAATCACCAGTGGGCCAATTTGGCGTTGTGTCCATGGAATATTGTTACGTGGAAGAGAGGGAGGGGGGGTCAATAGGGATCTGTCAGAGAAATTTGTTTGTTACACGTGACGCTGAGGAGGCAGCATATGTCATTTATAGACAGGGTAGACAGATTCATTAATTATGTATGCATAAATACCTCTTGTAGGTGCAGGGCTCAGAGTGGAATTCCCATCGCAGAGGCACACGTGTACAATTAGGCCAATTACGATCTCCCTGGCCAATATGTGCTGGCTATGGTGACACAGTGGGCTGTAGAGCCCAGAAGAAAAGAGATACTACAATGCTTATTGGGACCACCCCCATGAACTGGACCCAAGAGGGAGACTTCAAGCAGGAGGAAGAAGAGAACTCAGTTCTGACAAGAGGACCTGGGTCCACTGGAGAGGACACAAGGGAGTCCACGAGTGTGCACGTGAGTGAGAACAGGGAGTGCACCAGGAGAGGCTTGTGAGAGAACTCCGTGTAGGAGAGTCTCGTGGGAGGAGCAAGACAGGCTAGTGTGGAGGAAGAGGATGCAGACATCAATAGGAGGAGAAGCCTCGTGTGCAAGGAGGAAAAAGGGGATCACGTGGCCTTGGGGAAGGCCTGGCCTAACCATCGCTGGCCCTGAATCGTAACTGCCTCTTGTCTCCCTCCTAGTCTCTAAAGCGGACACCATTGATTCATGCGTTCACCCTATGCATTGCAGAGAAAAGGGAAGTCCCGCCTGCATGATTGTTGTTTGTGAGAGTGTGAACTGATGGTGCCTCGTGGGTAATATTTGAACTTTTATTTCTCCTCATCTGCACGAATATGTGTGCGTGTGTGCGTGCGTGCATGTGTGTGTGTGTGTGTGTGTGTCTCTGCCATAACTCCAAAACCATGAAACATCGCAGCCTGCAACTTTGTATCCTTACCAAGGGAATGCCAAGGAAGTGCATGAGTGAAAATTGGGTGTTTGGGTTAATTAAAACACATCTTTTGAAGATAGTTAACAGCCTTCTTTAATTATATCCTTTATCAGGCGATCCTCGGCCACCTCACTCTCTGGGGCCTTAAGGCATTTCCTGGGTAACCTCGTTGGGGTCTGAAGCCGCTATGTTTTTTGGCCTGCTCAACCATGCCTTGACTTGGAACAGGCCGCAACCATTTCTTAACGATAAAGTTAAGATAAAGTTTTTTTTTTCACTTTCCTCACTCATGTTATCAAATGCCTGTTCATTATGGCAATGAAGCGCCGAGTATATTGCAATGCTTATAAACACCCAGAGACGCCAGCGTCCGTGGCTTTATTTCATTTATGCCTATGCCATAACCTCAAGAATCTCTTAAAATAAGCCGAATTACAAAATTTAAGCTCCAGAATTGAACTTAGCAGCAGTTCCGACCACTAAAAAAAGTGTTGAATTGTCTAATTCGGACATAGTTTGGACATTCAGACACAGGTATCACTTGCCAACCATCTACTATCTTGTTTGTACCTGTTTGTGGTGAGGATGTTGAGGTCACGGAGAGATTCACTTCCCTTGGCAGTGGAATTTATGTCTCTGCTGGCTGTGAGCCAGAGGTCAACAGACATCTGGGTCGAACCCAGGGAGTCATGGATTCACTGGATCATGGGGTGTGGCACTGTCGGTATCTGTGCAGGAGGATGAAAGTCCGAGTATTCAGGTCCTTTGTGCTTCCAGGCTTGCTCTACGGATGTGAGACTTGGATTTAGATCAGGTATCTGAGTCGGAGACTTAATTCCTTTGGTACCAGGTCTCTTCAGAGAATCCTTGGCGATCACAGGTCAGACCTTGTGTCCAATGAACGGTTGCTGAGAGAGACTCAAATGAGTTCTGTTACCTGCATAATCCATGAGCGTCAGCTGTGACTGGATGCTTTATGAAAAACAACACACAAGACTCGTCATTCAGAACCTTGAGGGCCCCCGAAAGGATATCCAAAGTCTCTACAAAGATGACTGCATCATCTGTGAAATCAAGATCACAGATTTTGACATTCCCAAACGAAGCACTGCAGCTTGATCTCTCTGACATCCTCCCCAGAATCTAGTCCAAACAAGCACTGAAAAGTGTGGTGGCCAGGCCACAGTACACACCCCTGACAAACTCCAGTAACAAATGGAAATAAGTCAGAGATGGTCTCACCATATCTCACAGCACTCAGTACCAGAGTAGAGTTCAGACATCAGATTGATCACTTTTGGTGGCACCCCATGAAGACCAAGAATCCTCCAGAGGTCATCCCAATTCACTGAATTAAATGCTGTACAGAGATCAACATTGGCTGCAAGCGGCCCCTGCCGAAACTCTCGTCTGCGTTCGGTGAGGACCTAAAGTGCAAGGACATGGTCAATTGTTGACCTCTTTTGTGTAAAGCCTGACTGCTCTGGGCGCTTGTGCTCAAGCAGAAGGTGGTGAACCCTATCAAAAATTATCTGAGCAAAGGCCTTGCACTGAGAGCAGCGTCACCCATCGGTAGTTGTTGCAGTCCTGGAGATCACCCTTTCCTTTCGAGAGAGGGACAACAAGGGCCCTCTTCAAGTCAGTTAGGATGATGCCTGTGTTCCAGGCAGAGCACAAAACTGCATGCAAAGACAAGAGTGCAGCATTTCCACCAGCCTTGAGAAGTTCAGCATTCATGCCACAGATCCCAGAAGCTTTGCCCCATTTAAGCCGGTTCACCACAGCCTGTGTTTCCGTCAATGAAGGTGAATCACAGTTTATTGGAAGGTCAGCAACAGGGATAGTAACACCCCTGACATCCAACTCAACAACTGGTGGAGCAGCCTGGTACAACCGCTCAAAGTAACCAGCCCAGTAGGCCTTCACATCGGACTCCTCTGTCAAGAGCCCTCCACCCTCTGCTCTAAATGCAGTACACCAAGGGATGGGCTTGGAGGAACACAATGCGTGAATTCCCTTATAAGCAGGATGAGAATCACTTGACCACAGGTGATGCTCTGCCCCCCTCATATATTCCTCACACATCGGCCTGCTTGTCCACCATCAGCGCACGTACAGTTTTACACCTCAACTCCGTGAACAGCTCAGCTCTAGCATTAAGCCTGACCCTGCAAATCTGGTCAGTGCTATCCAGTGTCCCTTGAGAGACAAAATTATCCTTCGCCCGAAGGTGAATTCCAAGCAACATCAAGGAAGCTGGTCTTGAAGGCACTCCACAACTCTTCAGGATCCCCAAGCACCCAGACCCCCCAAATCTCCACTCGGCCTGTTCGCAAACTCCTCAGCTACCCTCTCATCCTTGAGCTTGCCACCATACAGCCTATGCTGGGATGGTACCATTCTCCCAGATTTAAGCTGCAACTTCAGAGTTGCTACAACAAGCCTGTGCGTCCAGTATTGAGGAATTGAGCACTCCGGTAGACCCTGCAGTTCTGGATCATCCTTCAGTGACCATCAACGAGCACATGGTCAATCTTCTTTGCCACACCGCCAGTGATGGAATACCAAGTCCAGCGATGACCTGTGGGTGCTGAAACCATGAACCAGCCACCCTAAGTCCATGACTTCTTGCAAAGTCAAGGAACTTAGTGCTATTCTGGTTCACAGTTCCAGACCCAAGGGGTCCAACACATGTCTCATACCATCCCTATCAGTTCCAGTCGATGCATTGAAATCCCCAAGATGAGAAGAGTATCTTGCCTGGGGCACTGATCAACCACAGACTCGAGCGTGGCATGGAATGTGTCCTTCATGGCGAGATCACTCTCCTCAGTCGAAGCATAACAGAGACCAGGGAAGTGACACACAAGGAGTGATGAATCCTTAGTCTCATAATATTCTTGTTGACTGGTGTTACCTCAATTATCATTGGAATCAGCTTATTGGACACAGCTACAGCAACTCTTTGGGCATGATAGCTATCAGAGCGACCAGACCAATAGTAGGTGTAACCCCCCGCCATGATCTCACCACTATCCAGTCGCCACAGACTGCTTAGGCAGCACCAACACTCTGCACAGAGTATGGTCCCAATGGATGGATGGATGGAACCTCAGAGAGTGCTGCAATACCGATGTTCAAACGCTTGAGCTCAGATGATGACAGAGACAGGTGATCATCCTCTCTTGGGGATAGCACATTCCAGGCACCCACCCGAAGGGACCGCTTCAGGTTAACCCAAGGAGACTGCTGTCTGGTGGATAACAACTCAGCACCACCCCGACACATACTAACACAATCTGCCCAGGGAAGGTTACCCCCTGGTTTTCCTCCGATCATTAAAGAGTGGGGGTCCCGAAGGCTTTGCCCCAATCCCATCATCCGGTGAGCTGCCCTGTGGAGGGAAGCTTTACAGGAGGTACTCCCTTGGAGTGGATTTTCAATTTTCCTTGCGGTTTACTTGTGTTTTGTGGAGTGAAGGGTTTTATGGTGGCTAGAGAATCCTGCCAGCAATCTCCTCAAGAAAGTAACCCAACTGCAGGAGGACATCTGCAGACACAGTTGGGCACTAGATATAGATGGCCGTTGGCTCACAAGGATCTCCTCCGCCCTTTGACAGGTGTTGTTTTTAATCTAGCTGGGTATCCATATCATACACCCTCCTCACCAGAAAACCTCATGGGGGAGACGGTTTTGTCACCATCAACCCGACCATGGAACAGGTTAGCACAGGTTTGCATGATGCCTGCAGCAAGTTACAGATATAATCTGGACTGACCGAACACTTACCTTGCCTTCCCCTCACACTGACTTCCCTTGATGTATGTGGATGGTGGTTATGTCTGGATAGTCCCTCCCCTCACACTTCATTCCCCTCCCTTTATACTGCATTCCCCTCCCCACCCCTCCTTACTCCACCACTCTCCTTACCCCCCCAATCCCCTCATCCTTGACCCTCCCTCAATCCCTTGCCCTCTCACCTCCTCACCCTCCTCCACCCTACCCTCCTCACTCCCCCATTCCTCCACCCTCCCTCCCCTCATACCCCCATCCCTCTCTATTTTGTTCCATCTCGCTCCACCCCATCCTAATACAGTGCGCATCTTCCCACACAGCTCTCTCTCTCTCTCTCTCTCTCTCTCTCTCTCTCTCTCTCTCTCTCTCTCTTCTCTCTCTCTCTCTCTCTCTCTCTCTCTCTCTTTTCTTTCTGTCTCCAAACGTATCTAGGTGGTGGTTATGCCTGGATGGTGGTTATACCGCACATATATGGATGGTCGTTATCTCCGCACATATCCGAATGGTGGTTATCTCCAGACAGTGGTTATCTCCATATGTGTTTGGATGGTGGTTATTTCCGGAGAGTGGTTATCTCCGGAAGTGTCCAGATGGTGGTTATGTCTGGACGGATCCCCTCACGCTGCTTTCCTTGCCCTCCCCTCATTGCCGCCTTCCCCTGCCCTCACACTTTCCTGTTCCCCTCTCTTTATGCTGCCTTCCGCTCCCCCACTTCTCCTCACTCCCTCACACTCCTCACTCCCCCATTCCTCCTCGCTACCCACTGCTTACTCCCCCCCACCACCTCCTCAGTCTCCTACCTCCTCAGTCCTCCACCCCTCTCTCTCCATTATTTTTTCTCCCCCCCCCCTTATTTATGTCCATCATGCCGACGGTGGTTTATCTCCGGACGTGTCCCGGATGGTTGGTTTTTGTCAGGAAGGACCCTCCACTCACACTGCCTTACCTTGCCCTCCCGTCACACTGCCTTCCCTTGATGTATCTGTATGGTTGGTTATGGCCGGACAGTGGTTATCTCCGGACATATCCGGATGGTGGTTATCGCCCGATGGACCCTCCCTCACACTTTGACCTCAAAAACAAATTTGACCTCAAAAATAATTAGTGTTGAATTCAATGACCCAAATATGCAAATCCTCTTCAAATTTCAAGTCAATCAGTGAAAATTATGGCTTTAGAAATACATCTTAGTTGTTGACCTTGGGCCTATGTTGACCTTTTGACCTCAAAAACAATGTCCTTCTTCCTTAATGACAAACTCTACCATGTGGTTGAAGTTTCGTGAAGATCGGTTTAAAATTGTGACCTGTAGGCGATAAACAGACAAAAAGACAAACAGGCAGATAGACAGACAAACAGACAGAATAACAAAGTCGACCGACCAATTTACTTGAAAATCTTCGATTTTGCAACTAACAAACAGAGAGAGGTGAAAACATAACCTCCTTCACCTTCGGTGGCAGAGTTAACAAACAAATGCTGCATTACAAATGTTTTTTCCAGTTGTAATCTATATATATATATATATATATATATATCAAGGAAATGTATAAATACATTCAATAGACTTCTACTTTAATGTTGCGTCTTGACTATTGTGAGTATCTTGTGGGTTGAACTTTGAACATCCTCAAATGAAAGCACTCCCACGTGCCACCCCATCCCTCGCCCATGCACGCTGCAATGATCTAAAATGGACGGTGGTTGATTGTGCTGTGGAAACACCTTGGGAAAATTGTCATTCTGCACCTGCACGTAATGGTGAAGAAGCACTTGGTCCACACGAATCTGTTAAATTTTAAATCTTCTCGACTTGGGCAAACGCCGGTTGGTAACATTGACAATTATGCAACTGCCTTGGAGGCGGCTTTCACAGTAATTTAACGCATCATGCGATGGCTTTAGGGTTCGAGGAGGCAGGCCTAGTTGGAGTGTGGGAATGGTGCGTGCGGCTGACATTGAAAGGATGATTTGGGTGATGAGGACACTGGGCACGATGTGATGACAGTACAGGTGCCTTATGGGGATGCTGTGTCGAGGCAGATGGCGGTGTGTTGTGTTTGGATAACTAACCCCAATCCACAGTGATGCCTATGCTAAGTAAACCATCAGCGAGAGCCATGGACCTTCCTATTTGTCACCACCTGCCTATTGTCACCACCTGCCGAATGCGGCCTCACTGCTCAGTGGGTAAAAACATCTGTCATAGGTTGATGACTGTCGTCTCGTCGTGGTACCAACCGTTGCAGGCCGATGTGCCTAATCGAGAGGTGTTTAATTCCACGTCTTCATTTCCCAGGTTAATTTGAGTTTAACACCAATTTCCTGAAATACAATGCAGCACCAGTAGTCACGTTCATACCTTTCATGACTCGCGCACACGGTGCAGATGGTGCTAGTAACGAGGTGGATCAACTATAGTCGATGAGCCACTGCAACCCCCCCTCTAGGGAATTTTGCAGAGCATGTCTTTTTGTAAAGTTTTGGCTCGTTCCATTTTTAAATTTACCTCGGCATTGCCTTCGTCATGTTAACCAAAACAACACCTACACACACACACATACACACACACACACACAGCACATTATACTATACTACTACTACAACTATTATAATACTAATACACATAATATACTATAACATAACAACTACTACTATATATTGCAGAGGTGTCCCTCGCTCAGCGAAAACGTCAATTTTTTCCAAAAAAGTGTGCCTTTACTCTTTGACCAATTCTAACATGTTACATTCACCCCAAAATAAATGCTGTTATTTTATTTATTTTTATTTATGTTTTAAATAAATTGTTCGAGGCTCATATGAGATGCTAACACACGACGCACAGGCAAGGGGGCATGGTACAAGAGGGGAGGAGAGGGAAGAGACTAAAACAGTGGGGAACAGAGACATGAGCATCTGTGGAAGGGAGAGGGATGTGGGCGGGGAACACGGGGAATACAAGATGGACATTTACAGTGACTTTCAGGAAGGAAAAACAGGGAATTTGAATTGGGTGCGATGGGCTTTCGTGATTAACGGGGTAGAAAAGATCCGGACGATTTGGATGGGGAAAGACCAAGAGGTGGTGGTGAACAAGCTGTTTTGAAGGCCTGAAGGGAATGAATGGGATTGAACAGAGAGTGAAGGGAGTTGTATTTCCAAAGGCGTGGGGAAAAGAGGAATGAAAGTAGTGAAGTGAGCAGTGATTCGTGATTTTTGGTAGTTTTACCAGAAGGAGGGTTGTTAGGCGGACCTATGAGCACCCTGCGTAATATATTGGTGGGGACA
This sequence comes from Eptatretus atami, assembly GCA_035128595.1. Lineage (NCBI taxonomy): Eukaryota > Metazoa > Chordata > Myxini > Myxiniformes > Myxinidae > Eptatretus > Eptatretus atami. Next base: position 118,334,017 of record CM068963.1, read on the forward strand.
AATCACAGACACAGCAGGGGCGAGACCGTGAGGAGGAGACGGTAGAAGACAGAAAGACCACTGACCAGCCTGCGGTGAGAGAGTGAGAGGTCCAAAGACAGCCTCATCGCAGGAGATACCATTGATCCGAAATGCCTTGTTTCCACGGTTGTGAAGTGAGAAAGTGGGAGGCAGGAGCATTCAGCCCAGAGGGGAGAGCAACACTCCATCAGGCTTGTGACGAAAGCTTTGTCAGTGTCAGGTGCTCAGGTGCCGCCGAGGAAGGACTTTTGCACGACGGAGGCATTCCCAGTAGGCGACTGGCTTTGGAGGCCAGGGTTGGATATGTGGCTTTTCCAGGAAAGTATAGAAGGGTGTAGAATTATATCATTTCTCAATCAAAGAAAAAGTCATATTTTATAATTAAATGGACATAAACGGTAAATAATGCCCTGAATATAAATAACAATGCTGGGTTTTTTTTTCTCAATACAATTAGAACATGCGATATCCATTTAAACATGTCACAATGATCTACTATCCCCATTGCCAATACTGATGGATATCCATAATTCATCCTTAACATTTTAAATATTTAAATTTACATAAGATTTTTCAAATGATACAATTACCCTGGTTTGATGTTTTTACTGATGTTAGCAGCAATAATCATTGACAATGTGTAAGGAATCTCACTTTCAGCATCTGGAGAAAATGGAGTTAGTTAAAGTTAGTCAAGATAACTATTATAAAAGATGGGTAAGGTATTTTTCTCAACCTTGAAAACGATATTTTTTAGATTAGGAATGAATATTTAAGTGTGTTAAACTGCCCAACATATGAATCTGCAACACTTGTTGGACAAGGGTATTTTATGTAATTCACACCTTTTTTTTGTTTACCTTTCATGACCTTTGTTTCCATGGCACTTTGGGAAAATTCCAAATATGAAGTATAAAATGGATACTTCTTCTGAACTTGAAACAATTTGTCGTAGTCTCTGGTAAACCCAAAAAAGCTGGACAAGGATGTAACAGGCTCCGTTATGAAATTAGCAAAGCAGAAATTCCAGACTGTTAAACACTCAACAGCGTGTCCAACTCAGATGCAATTAATTTGAACCTCCGGCCCTCCCTGTCTGCCTACAGTGAAGATATATGTCCTAGGGCGCGAACGACCAGATGCTTATCTTGGAAAAATGCCATGTCCAAGCATTCCTGTTATTAGCGAGTCCTGAATCATATGATGGAGAAAGGTTGAGCAGATCCTTGAATATGACTGCTGTGATGGAGATTTTCATACCTTCAGGTAAGGAATTACAGATTGTACATCATGTTGCCATTACCAAGTTATTGAAACACCATATTATTTCTGCGAGCAAATACAACCCGTCCCTTCACGGAAGAGAATATTTAGGGGGAAGAGAAAGGGGAAGGAGGGTGGAGAGAACGAGAACGAGAGAGAGAGAGGAGAGAGAGTAGGAGAAGGGGGAGGTGGTAGAGTAGTAGGAGGCGGTGGGAGCAAGGGAGGGGTAGGGAGGCTATGAAGGGGGGAAGAGAGAAGGAAGGGGGGTGGGTGCGGGAGAGCGCATGCCTCACCAAACATTGCTATACACTCGTGGGATGGGGTTGTGGGGATAAAGAGAGAGAGGGCAGATCTGGCAGGTGTGACGTCCAGTTTTATGTCACCCGAGAGACGGCAAACACATTGCAATTGATGAATCACGCTACCTGGAAACATCGGGTGATGACAATTTATAGCTGGGATGGATTCAAACCCAGGCTAGACAGCTTAGGAGTGGCGTGTGTACCTCTTGGCTTATCTTGCCATGATGGGGCGATTCATTTGCATTCATTGTACAAACTTGAAAACATTTTTTACTCAATTGTAATCGTCTAATTATTTGACTTCCTAACTCCGGTTGATGTCTCCACAGAGAGCTGAGCCGCTGTATTTGCCATTTGAAGCTGAAAGAGCACTCACCAAATTGCTCAACCACTTTCAAAGCAAACACTTCCAACAAAACGGTTGAGGAAAAACTTTTTAAAACGAAAACATTTTAATTTTTCATATCTATCTATCTACGCTGAAGTGATGAGTCATATAATGAAAGAATATCACGGTAAAAAGAGGAAACATTGGTGTTAAAATCAAATGTGCACATTTTCAGTGAGCAAGCACTACCCGATGCCACCGCATGGAACAACGCCGCGGGCCAGAATTCAGGGTGAGGCGGCCCTGAACTTTATTCAAATCGATCAATTATTCAGTGGACAGTGCGAAATATTGTTAGAGTGCTTGCCAAAGTGGGCTTAGCACTCAAGTAAGCACTCCACAAAGTTGAGGATTTAAGGAACGGCTGGCTACCTTGGCAAGCGATTAGCGATCACCAATTGGTCATATGAACACCATGCACCCTGAGATGCCTGGAATGTCAAGCAATGTCTGAAATGACAAAGGAATACTTTGTTTTCTCGCAGTCGGAACGACTGCTGAAGTCAATAAAGAAGTTTAAATTTTGATAATTGGGCTGAGATTAAGAGATTCTAGAGGTTATGGCATGTGTGGGAAATGAAATAATGCCACGAATGATGGTGTCTCTCGTGGCGCTTGTAAGGCATTTTGCAATGTATCCAGCATTTGTTGCTATGATGAGTTATGGCATTCAATAATATGAGCAGGAAAAGGTGAAAAAAAAAACTATCCGTTAGAAACCATTGCGGCCTGTTCCAAGTCAAAGCATGGTTCAAGCAGGACAAAAAACATGGTGGCTTCATAACCCTAGCAAGATAACACAGGAAACGCCCTTAAGACCCCAGGTGGAGCGAAGTGCCGAGGATCACCTGATAAAAGGATTATAATTAAATAAGGCCGTAATTATCTTTTCAAAATGGATGTTTAAATTAACCCCAAAACACCCAATTTCACTCTTGCACTTCCTTGGAGTTCCTCCCCATCTCCCCACCCCAAAAATGTTTTGGTTTCCTGGAACATGCTGCTCAATGAATGGGGAAGTAGGGAGGGATTTTTTTTTTGGTGGGGGAGGGAATTTGTTTTTTCTTCGGATAATGTGTTAAAAGAACAGTACAGTATTTCAGATTCTACAAACTTTCCAACCCATATGTGCATGTTTGATAGTTGAAAAGATATAGAATTCATTAAACTTTAACATGTTCACCATGAGATACCAAATTAGGGTGTTAATAAACAGTATTGTGTACACGAGTCAGAGGTTAAATGACACCAATTAGTATCTCTCTAAGGTTTCTTTAACCGTGAGCGTTGTGTCTCAGCAGTGATAGACACAGCATTATCATTAACCTGCTCAACAGGCATATGAAGGATTGAAGAATACCAATCCTACATCTCGAAACCTTGTATATTCCACGTATTAGAATAATCCTTTTCCCAGTTGACAAAAATCTTTGGGGCAAACCATGATACCATTTACTCTTCAAAATAAGAAACTCAACCCACCAACATCCATAACTCATGCACTTTTAAATTTAATCTGCATAATTCGGCCAACAAGGATTGTTATATACCACCCCCCCACCCCCCAGACATCCCTCTCTCTTTCTCCCCCTCCCCTCTCCCTCTTTCTTCCCCCTTTCTCCCCTCCACACTCTCCTCCCTCATCCCTCATCTCTCGTGCTTCCAAACCCTAACCCTAACAGCCAAGCGACAGTGGTATTTGCTTGGGTATAACATCAAACGTGTATACTGTTTGCAGGATATTAATCAGCCCCTATCCCCCAACAAAGTACAGGTACAGTTCTTATTCAAGGCACACAACACCAAACTGAGATAAATTAATATTTTGCAATTTTTTCTTACTTTGTACAGAACAGGCTTTAAAATAATTTCAAGAAATTCAGTTCTTGTATGTTAAAATATTAATTTTGTTACACTTCCCTTTAGATTTTATACCGATGTTTCACAATATGCTCGTTCATCATATTCTTCTTTCACAACATACCTGTTTAGTTATTTTTCTGGCGTGGTTAGCCCATTTTCACCAGACATTAATTTACCGTTCAAATGCAGGACCTTTCCATGGAGTCTGACATCTTGTGTGTCTTGGTGATTCACATCTGGCACTTGAAACGAACACCAAATGTCTGCACGCGCAGCCATGGACTTCTGTCCAAAAGTCTTGGGAATGTCGATCCAGGGCTCCCTACTTTGAACAAGACACCATCTAGGTCGGGTCAAAATACCACCTGACCATAAAATTGCAACAAAAGGTTTTTCAGTGGTTTTCTTCCTACTGGATATATGTATCAACAGAAAAAAAGCTGATCTACCAAAATCTGACATCCGTAAATGGGTTAAAAACAGTCATTTTCAAGGATGGCCGCCACCGCGGCTTTTGAAATAACTTAAAAACAGCTATAACTTTCTTCAATAATGTGTTGATAAAACTAATTGGTTGGTTCTGTCTCTATTTAAGGAATGCAATCCACTGGTGTCAATAAAAATTTAGATCTGATCAGTATTGTAACATAAATCCAAGATGGCCGGCAATATAATTCACGAGTGCAAAATCAATAAATTTTCCATCTGAACCAAAATCACTGAACACCTGGTGCCAACTGAAACATTTATTTGTGACATTACATCAATGGCAGGTTTAGATTAAATTTCAGTCCTCTAGTTCCTCAGAGGCTGATTAGTGGATTGTCACAAACGGTCACTTTGGCATTGATCCACATTGCAGAACGACATGGAGCCCCATTTCTTTCTGCAGTCTGCAACGGGGCTTTGTCACAAGCTGTGGATCTCTCTTCT
>CM068963.1:118338811-118352957 GCA_035128595.1 Eptatretus atami
GTCTCCTCCTAGTCTCTAAAGCGGCCCCATTAATTCATGCGTTCACCCCTATGCATTGCAGAGAAAAGGAAGTCCCGCCTGCATGATTGTTGTTTGTGATTGTGAACTGATGGTGCCTCGTGGGTAATATTTGAACTTTTATTTCTCCTCATCTGCACGAATATGTGTGCGTGTGTGCGTGCTGTGCATGGTTGTGTGTGTGTGTCGTGTGTGTGTCTCTCCATAACTCCAAAACCGAAACATCGCAGCCTGCAACTTTGTATCCTTACCAAGGGAATGCCCAGAGTGCATGAGTGAAATTGGTGTTTGGGTTAATAAAACACATCTTTTGAAGATAGTTAACAGCCTTTTTATTATATCCTTTATCAGGCGATCCTCGGCCACCTCACTCTCTGGGGCCTTAAGGCATTTCCTGGGTAACCTTGTTGGTCTGAAAGCGCTATGTTTTTTGGCCTGCTCAACCATGCCTTGATTGGGACAGGCCGCAACCATTTCTTAACGATAAAGTTAAGATAAAGTTTTTTTTTTTTCACTTTCCTCACTATGTTATCAAATGGTGTTCATTATGGCAATAAGCGCCGAGTATATTGCAATGCTTATAAACACCAGAGACGCCAGCGTCCGTGGCTTTATTTCATTTATGCTATGCCATAACCTCAAGAATCTCTTAAAATATCGAATTAAAATTTTAAGCTCCAGAATTGAACTTAGCAGCAGTTCCGACCACTAAAAAGTGTTAATTGTCTAATTCGGACATAGTTTGGAATTCAGACACAGATACTTGCCAACCATCTACTATCTTGTTTGTACCGTTTGTGTGAGGATGTTGAGGTCACGGAGAGTTCACTTCCCTTGGCAGTGGAATTTATGTCTCTGCTGCTGTGAGCCAGGGTCAACAGACATCTGGGTCGAACCCGGGAGTCATGGATTCCACTGGATCATGGGTGTGGCACTGTCGGTATCTGTGCAGGGGATGAAAGTCCGAGTATTCAGGTCCTTTGTGCTTCCAGGCTTGCTCTACGGATGTTGAGACTTGATTTAGATCAGGATTCTGAGTCGGAACTTAATTCCTTTGTACCAGGTCTCTTCAGAGAATCCTTGGCGATCACAGGTCGGACCTTGTGTCCAATGAACGGTTGCTGAGAGAGACTCAAATGAGTTCTGTTCCTGCATAATCATGAGCGTCAGCTGTGGACTGGATGCTTTATGAAAACACACACAAGACTCGTCATTCAGACCTTGAGGGCCCCCGAAAGGATATCCAAGTCTCTACAAAGATGACTGCATTATTGTGAATCAAGATCACAGATTTTGACATTTCCCAGAAGCACTGCAACTTGATCTCTCTGACCTCCTCCAGAATCTAGTCCAAACAAGCACTGAAGTGTGGTGGCCAGCCACAGTACACACCCCTGACAAACTCCAGTAACAAATGGAAATAAGTCAGAGATGGTCTCCATATCTCACAGAACTCAGTACCAGAGTAGAGTTCAGACATCAGATTGATCACTTTTTGGTGGCCACCCATGAGACCAAGATCCTCAGAGGTCATCCCAATTCACTGAATTAAATGCTGTACAGAGATCAATTGGCTGGCAAGCGGCCCTGCCGAAAACTTCGTCTGCGTTCGGTGAGGACCTAAAGTGCAAGGACATTGTCCATTGTTGATCCTCTTTGTGTAAAGCCTGACTGCTTTGGGCGCTTGTGCTCAAGCAGAAGGTGGTGAACCCTATCAAAATTATCTGAGCAAAGGCCTTGCACTGAGAGGAGCGTCACCCATCGGTAGTGTGCAGTCCTGGAGATCACCCTTTCCTTTCGAGGAGGACAACAAGGGCCTCTTCAAGTCAGTTAGGATGATGCCTGTGTTCCCAGGCGACACAAACTGATGCAAGCGAGTGCAGCATTTCCACCAGCCTGGAGAAGTTCAGCATTCATGCACAGTCTCCAGAAGCTTTGCCCATTTAGCCGGTTCACCACAGCCTGTGTTCGTCAATGAAGGTGAATCACAGTTTATTTGAAGGTCGCAAACAGGGATAGTAACACCCTGACATCCACTCAACAACTGGTGGAGCAGCTGTACACACCGCTCAACGTAACCAGCCCAGTAGGCCTTCACATCGGACTCCTCTGTCAAGAGCCCTCCACCCTCTGCTCTAAATGCAGTACACAAGGATGGGCTTGGAGGAACACAATGCGTGAATTCCCTTATAAGCAGGATGAGAATCACTTGCCACAGGTGATGCTCTGCCCCCTCATATATTCCTCAACCTCGGCCTGCTTGTTCCACCATTCAGCGCAACGTACAGTTTTACACCTCAACTCCGTGAACGCTCAGCTCTAGCATTAAGCCTGACCCTGCAAATCTGGTCCGTGCTATCCAGTGTCCCTTGAGAGACCAAATATCCTTCGCCCGAAGGTGAATTCCAAGACATCCACGGCAACTCAAGGAAGCTGGTCTTGAAGGCACTCCAAACTCTTCAGGATCCCCAAAGCACCCAGACCCAAAATCTCCACTCGCGCTGTTCGCCAACCTCAGCTACCCTCTCATCCTTGAGCTTGCCCATACAGCCTTGCTGGATGGTACCATTCTTCAGTTTAACTGCAACTTCCGAGTTGCTTCAACAGCCTGTGGTCAGTATTGAGGAATTGAGCACTCGGTGACCCTGCAGTTCTGGATTCATCAGTGACCTAACGAGCACCTGGTCAATCTTCTTTGCCACCGCCAGTGTTGGATACCAAGTCCAGCGGGGACCTGTGGGGCTGAAACCATGAACAGCCACCCTAAGTCCATGACTTCTTGCAAAGTCAAGGAACTTGTTGCTATTCTGGTTCACAGTTCCAGACCCAAGGGGTCCAACACATGTCTCATAACCATCCCTATCAGTTTCCAGTCGATGCATTGAAATCCCCAAGATGAGAAGGGTATCTTGCCTGGGGCACTGATCAACCACAGACTCGAGCGTTGCATGGAATGTGTCCTTCATGGCGAAGATCACTCTCCTCAGTCGAAGCCTAAACAGAACCAGGGAAGTGACACACAAGGAGTGATGTCCTTAGTTCATAAATTCTTGTTGACTGGTGTTACTCAATTATCATTGGATCAGCTTTTGGACAGCTACAGAACTCTTTTGGGCATGATAGCTATCAGAGCGACCAGACCAATAGTAGGTGTACCCCCCGCCATGATCTCACACTATCCAGTCGCCACAGACTGTTAGGCGCACCAACACTCTGCCAGAGTATGGTCCCAATGGATGGATGGATGGAACCTCAGAGAGTGCTGCAATACGATGTTCAAACGCTTGAGCTCAGATGATGACAGAGACAGGTGATCATCCTCTCTTGGGGTAGCACATTCCAGGCACCACCCGAAGGGACCGCCTCAGGTAACCCAAGGAGACTGCTGTCTGGTGGATAACAACTCAGCACCACCCCGACACATACTAACACAATCTGCCCAGGAAGGTTACCCCTGGTTTTCCTCCGATCATTAAGAGGGGGTCCGAAGGCTTGCCCATCCCATCATCCGGTGAGCTGCCTGTGGAGGGAAGCTTTACAGGAGGTACTCCCTTGAGTGGATTTTCAATTTTCCTTGCGTTTTACTTGTGTTTTGTGGAGTGAAGGTTTTATGTGGCTAGAGAATCCTGCCAGCAATCTCCTCAAGAAAGTAACCCAACTGCAGGAGGACATCTGCAGACACAGTTGGGCACTAGATATAGATGGCCGTTGGCTCACAAGGATCTCTCCGCCTTTGACAGGTGTTGTTTTTTTCTAGCTGGGTATCCATATCTACACCTCCTCACCAGAAAACCTCATGGGGGAGACGGTTTTGTCACCATAACCCGACCATGGAACAGGTTTAGCACAGGTGCATGGTCCTGCAGCAAGTTACAGATAATCTGGACTGACCGAACACTTACCTTGCCTTCCCCTCACACTGACTTCCCTTGATGTATGTGGATGGTGGTTATGTCTGGATAGTCCCTCCCTCACACTTCATTCCCCTCCCTTTAACTGCATTTCCCCTCCCCCACCCCTCCTTACTCCACCACTCTCCTTACCCCCTCCCTCAACTCCACTCCCTCCTCACCTCCCCTGACCCTCCTCACTCCCCATTCCTCCACTCCCTCCCCTCACTCCCCCCCAATCCCTCCTCTATTTTGTTCCATCCTCGCTCCACCCGCATCCTAATACAGTGCGCATCTTCCCCACAGCTCTCTCTCTCTCTCTCTCTCTCTCTCTCTCTCTCTCTCTCTCTCCTCTCTCTCCTCTCTCTCTCTCTCTCTCTCTCTCTCTCTCTCTTCTTCTGTCTCCAAACGTATCTAGGTGGTGGTTTATGCCTGGATGGTGGTTATATCCGCACATATATGGATGGTCGTTATCTCCGCACATATCCGAATGTGGTTATCTCCAGACAGTGGTTATCTCCATATGTTCTTGGATGGTGGTTATTTCCGGAGAGTGGTTATCTCCGGAAGTGTCCAGATGGTGTTATGTCTCGGACGGACCCCTCACGCTGCTTTCCCTTGCCCTCCCTCATGCCGCCTTCCCCTGCCCTCACACTTCTTTCCCTCTCTCTTATGCTGCCTTCCGCTCCCCACTTCTCTCACTCCCTCACACTCCTCACTCCCCATTCCTCCTCGCTACCCACTGCTTACTCCCCCCCACACCTCCTCAGTCTCCTACCCCTCAGCCTCACCCTCTCTCTTCATTATTTCTCCCCCACCCCCTCTTATTATGTTCCATCATCCGGACGGTGGTTATCTCCGGACGTGTCCGGATGGTTGGTGTTTGTCAGGAAGGACCTCCACTCACACTGCCTTACCTTGCCCTCCGTCACACTGCCTTCCCTTGATGTATCTGTATGGTGGTTATGGCCGGACAGTGGTTTATCTCCGGACATATCCGGATGGTGGTTATCGCCCGATGGACCCTCCCTCACACTTTGACCTCAAAAACATATTTGACCTCAAAAATAATTAGTGGTTGAATTCATTGACCCAAATATGCAAATCCTCTTTTCAATTTCAAAGTCAATCAGTTGAAAATTATGGCTTTAGAAATATCATCTTTAGTTGTTGACCTTGGGCCTAAGTTGACCTTTTGACCTCAAAAACAATGTCCTTTTCCTTAATGACAACTCTACCATGTGGTTGAAGTTTCGTGAAGATCGGTTTAAAATGTGACCTGTAGGCGATAAACAGACAAACAAACAACAGGCAGATAGACGACAAACAGACAGAATAACAAAGTTCGACCGACCAATTTACTTGGAAAATCTTCGATTTTGCAACTAACAAACAGAGAGAGGTGAAAACATAACCTCCTTCACCTTCGGTGGCAGAGTTAACAAACAAATGCTGCATTCAAATGTTTTTTCCAGTTGTATCAATATATATATATATATATATATATATATATCAAGGAAATGTATAAATACATTCAAATAGACTTCTACTTTAATGTTGCGTCTTGGACTATTGTGAGTATCTTGTGGGTTGAACCTTTTGAACATCCCTCAAATGAAAGCACTCCCACGTGCCACCCCATCCCTCGCCCATGCACGCTGCAATGATCTAATTGGACGGGTGGTGATGTGCTGTGGAAAACACCTGGAAATTGTCATTCTGCACCTGCAACGTAATGGTGAGAAGCACTTGGTCCACACGAATCTGTTAATTTAAATCTTCTCGACTTGGGCAAAACGCACGGTTGGTACATGACAATTATGCAAATGCCTTGGAGGGCCTTCACAAGTAATTTAACGCATCATGCCGATGGCTTTAGGGTTCGAGGAGGCAAGGCCTAGTTGGAGTGTGGGAATGGTGCGTGGGCTGACATGAAAGGATGATTTGGGTGATGAGGACACGGGCACGATGTGATGACAGTACAGGTGCCTATGGGGATGCTGTGTCGAGGCAGATGGCGGTTGTTGTGTTTGGATTACTAACCCCAATCCACAGTGATGCCTAATGCTAAGTAAACCAATCAGCTGAGAGCCATGGACCTTCCTATTGTCACCACCTGCCTATTGTCACCACCTGCCGAATGCGGCCTCACTGCTCAGTGGTAAAAACATCTGTCAAGGTGATGACTGTCGTCTCGTCGTGGTACAACCGTTGCAGGCCGATGTGCCTAATCCGAGAGGTGTTAATTCCACGTCTTCATTTCCCAGTTAATTGAGTTTAACACCATTTCCTGAAATACAATGCAGCACCAAGTAGTCACGTCATACCTTTCATGACTCGCGCACACGGTGCAGATGGTGTAGTAACGAGTGGATCAACTATAGTCGATGAGCCACTGCAACCCCCCCTCTAGGGAATTTTGCAGAGCATGTCATTTTTGTAAAGTTTGGCTCGTTCCCATTTTAAATTTACCTCGGCATGCTTCGTCATGTTAAACACACACACACACACACAACACACACCACACAACACACACACACACACATACAACAATACATACACACATACATCACACATCATCACAAACACAAACACACACTACACAATATATTGCAGTGTCCCTCGCTCAGCGAAAACGTCAATTTTTCCAAAAAGTGTGCTCTTTGACAATTCAACATGTTACATCACCCAAAATAAATGCGTTATTTTATTTATTATTTATTTATGTTTTAAATAAATTGTTCGAGGCTCATATGAGAGCTAACACACGACGCACAGCAAGGGGGCATGAGACAAGAGGGGCAGGAGAGGGAAGGACAAAACAGTGGGGAACAGAGACATGAGATCTGTGGAAGGGAGAGGGATGGGGCGGGGAACACGGGAATACAAGATGGACATTACAGGCTTTCAGGAAGGAAAACAGGGAATTTGAAGGAATGGTTGGGTGGATTAACGGGGGTAGAAAAGATCGACGATTTGGATGGAGGAAGACAAGAGGTGGTGGTGAACAGCTGTTTTGAAGCCTGAAGGGAGAATGGGATTGAACAGAGTGAGGAGTTTATTCCAAAGGCGGGGAAAAAGAGGAATGAAAGAGTGAAGGTGAGCAGTGATTCGTGATTTTGGTAGTTTTACCATAAGGGGTTGTTAGCGGACCTTGAGCACCCTGCGGAAATATGGTGGGACAAATCACAGACAACAGCAGGGGGGCGAGACGGAGAGGAGATGGTAGAGAACAGAAAGACCACTGACCAGCCTGCGGTGAGAGAGTGAGAGGTCCAAAGACAGCCTCATCGCAGGAGATACCAATGATCCGAAATGCCTTGGTTTCCACGGTGTGAAGCTGAGAAAGGTGGGAGGCAGGAGCATCAGCCCAGAGGGGAGAGCAACACTCCATCAGGCTGTGGACGAAAGCTTTGTCAGTGGTCAGGTGCTCAGGTGGGCCGAGGAAGGACTTTGCACGACGGAGGATTCCCAGTAGGCGACTGGCTTTGGAGGCCAGGTTGGATATGTGGCTTTCCCAGGAAAGTATAGAAGGTGTAGAATATATCATTCTCAATCAAGAAAAGTCATATTTTATAATTAAAGTGGAATAAACGGTAATATGCCCTGAAATATAAAATAACAATGCTGGGTTTTTTTTTCTCAATACAATAGAACATGCAATATCCATTTAACATGTTCACAATGTCTACTATCCATTGCCAATACTGATGGAGATCCATAATTCATCCTTACATTTAAATATTTAAATTTACATAAGATTTTCAAATGATACAATTACCTGGTTTGAATGTTTTACTGATGTAGCAGCAATCATCATTGACAATGTGTAAGGAATTCTCACTTTTCAGCATCTGGAGAATAATGGAGTTAGTTAAGTTAGTCAAGATAACTATTATAAGATGGGTAATTGGTATTTCTCAACCTTGAACGATATGGTTTTAGATTAGGAATGAATATTTAAGTGTTTAACTGCCCCAACATATGAATCTGCAACACTTGTGGACAAGGTATTTATGTAATTCACACCTTTTTTTTTGTTACCTTTTCATGACTTTGTTCATGGCACTTGGAAATTCCAATGAAGTATAAAATGATACTTCTTCTGAACTTGAACAATTTGTTCGTAGTCTCTGGTAAACCAAAAAAGCTGGACAAGGATGTAAACAGGCTCCGTTATGAAATAGCAAAGCAGAAATTCCAGACTGGAAACACTCAACAGGTGTCCAACTCAGATGCAATTAATTTGAACCTCCGGCCACCCTGTCTGCCTACAGTGAAGATATATGTCCTGAGGGCGAACGACCAGATGCTTATCTGGAAAAATGCCATGTCCAGCATCCTGTTATAGCGAGTCCTGAATCATATGGATGGAGAAAGGTTGAGCAGATCCTTGAATATGACTGCTGTGATGGAGATTTCATACCTCAGGTAAGGAATACAGATTGTACATCATGTATGCCATTACCAAGTTATGAACACCATATTATTTCTGACGAGCAAATACAACCCGTCCCTTCACGGAAGAGAATATTAAGGGGGGAAGAGAAAGGGGAGGGAGGGTGAGAGAGAACGAGAGAGAGAGAGAGAGAGAGAGAGAGAGAGAGAGAGAGAGAGAGGAGAAGGGGAGGTGGTAGAGAGTAGCGAGGGGTGGGAGCAAGGAGGGGTAGGGGAGCTATGAAGGGGGGAAGAGAGAAGAAGGGGGTGGGGGTGGGGAGAGCGATGCCTCACCAAACATTGCTATACACTCTGGGAAGGGGGTTGTGGGGGATAAAGAGAGAGAGGGAGATCTGGCAGGTGTGACGTCCAGTTTTATGTCCACCCGAGAGACGGCAAACACATTGCATTGATGAATCACGCTACCTGGGAAACATCGGGATGACAATTTATAGCTGGGATGGGATTCAAACCCAGGCTAGACAGCTTAGAGTGAGCGTGTGTACCTCTTGGCTATCTTGCCATGATGGGGCGATTCATTGCATTCATTGTACAAACTGAAAACATTTTTTACTCAATGTAATCGTCTAATTTATTTTGACTTCCTAACTCCGGTGATGTCTCCACAGAGAGCTGAGCCGCTGTATTGCCATTGAAGCTTGAAGAGCACTCACCAAATTGCTCAACCACTCAAGCAAACACTCCAACAAAACGGTTGAAGAAACTTTTTAAAACGAAACATTTAATTTTTCATATCTATCTATCTACGCTGAAGTGATGAGTCATATAATGAAAGAATATCACGTAAAAAGAGGAAACATGGTGTAAAATCAAATGGCACATTTTCAGTGAGCAAGCACTACCCGATGCACCGCATGACAACGCGGGGCCAAATGCAGGTGAGTGGGCCCTGAACTTTATTCAAGTCGATCAATATATTCAGTGACAGTGCGAATATTGTAGAGTGCTTGCCAAGTGGCTTAAGCACTCAAGTAAGCACTCCACCAAAGTGGTTGATAAGGAACGGCTGGCTTGGCAAGCGATTAGCGATCACCAATTGGTCATATGAACACCATGCACCCTGAGATGCCTGGAATGTCAAGCAATGTCTGAAATGAACAAAGGAATACTTTGTTTTCTCGCAGTCGGAACGACTGCTGAAGTCAATAAAGAAGTTTAAATTTTGAAATTGGGCTGAGATTAAGAGATTCTAGAGGTTATGGCATGTGTGGAAATGAAATAATGCCACGAATGATGGTGTCTCTGGGCGCTTGTAAGCATTGCAATGTATCCAGCGATTTGTTGCTATGATGAGTAGGCATTCAATAATATGAGCAAGGAAAGTGAAAAAAAACTATCGTTAAGAAACCATTGCGGCCTGTTCCAAGTCAAAGCATGGTTCAGCAGGACAAAAAACATGGTGGCTTCATACCCTAGCAAGATAACACAGGAAACGCCTTAAGACCCCAGGTGGAGCGAAGTGGCCGAGGATCACCTGATAAAGGATATAATTAAATAAGGCCGTTAATTATCTTCAAAATGGATGTTTAAATTAACCCAAACACCCAATTTCACTCTTGCACTTCCTTGGAGTTCCCCCCATCCCCCACCCAAAAATGTTTGGTTTCCGGTAACATGCTGCTCAATGAATGGGGAAGGTAGGGAGGGATTTTTTTTTGGGGGGGGGGGATTTGTTTTTTTCTTCGGATGTGTTTAAATAGAAGCAGTACAGTATTTCAGATTCTACAACTTTCCAACCCATATGTGCATGTTGATAGTTGAAAAGATATAGAATCATAAACTTTAACATGTCCACCATGAGATACCAAATTAGGGGTAAAACAGTATTGTGTACACGAGTCAGAGGATTAAATGACACCAATTTAGTATCTCTCTAAGGTTTCCTTTAACCAGTGAGGTTGGTCTCAGCAGTGATAGACACAGCATATCATTAACCTGGCTCAACAGGACATATGAAGGAATTGAAGAATACCAATCTCTCATTCATCATCCCTGAAAACCTTGTATATTCACGTATTAGAATAGATCCTTTCCAGTTGACAAAAATCCTTTGGGGGCAACCATGATGTACATACTCTTCAAAATAAGAAACTTCAACCCACCCAACATCCATAACTCATGCACTTTAAATTTAATCTGCATAATCCGGCAACATAGGGATTGTTATATACCACCCCCCCACCCCCCAGACATCCCTCTCTCTTTCTCCCCCTCCCCTCTCCCTCTTTCTCCCCTTTTCCCCTCCACACTCTCCTCCCTCATCCCTCATCTCTCTGCTTCCACCCTAACCCTAACAGCCAAGCGACAGGTGGTATTTGCTGGTATAACATCAAACGTGTATACTGTTTGCAGGATATTAATCAGCCCCTTCCCCCAACAAAGTACAGTACAGTCTATTCAAGGCACACACACCAAACTGAGATAATAATATTTTGCAATTTTTCTTACTTTGTAACAGAACAGGCTTAAAATAATTTTCAAGAAATTCAGTTCTGTATGTTAAAATATTAATTTTACACTTCCTTTTAGATTTTATACCGATGTTCACAATATGCTTCTTCATCATATTCTTCTTCACAACATACCTTTTAGTTATTTTTCTGGTGGTAGCCATTTTCCACCAGACATAAGTACGTCAAATGCAGACCTCATGAGTCTGACATCTTGTGTGTCTTGGTGATCACATCGGCACTTGAAACGAACACCAAATGTCTGCACGGCAGCCATGACTTCTGTCAAAGTCGGGAATGTCGATCCAGGGTCCATTTTCTGACTTTGAACAGACCACCGATCTAGGTCGGGTCAAATACCTACTGACCCAAACAAATTGCAACAAAAGGTTTTTCAGTGGTTTACATTCCTAGGATATACTGATCAACAGAAAAAAAGTCTACCAAAATCTGACATCCGTAAATGGGTTAAAACAGTCATTTTCAAGATGGCCGCCACGCGTTGAAATAACTAAAAACAGCTATAACTTCTTCAATAATTGTGATAAAAACATATTGGTTGGTTCAGGTCCTATGGTTTTAATGGATAGCAATCCACTGTTGTCAATAAATTTTAGACTGATCAGTATTTAACATAGAATCCAAGATGGCGGCAATAATTCACAGAGTGCAAAAATCAATAAATTTTCCATCTGAACCAAAATCACTGAACACCTGTGCCACTGAAACATTTATTTGTGAAATTACATAATGGCAGGTTTTAGATTACAATTTCAGTCCTCTAGTTCCTCAGAGGCTTGATTAGTGGATTGTCACAAACGTCACTTGGCATGATCCACATGCAGACGTACATGGAAGCCCATTCTTTCTGCAGGCTGCAACGGGGCTAGTGTCACAAGCTGTGGGTGCAGTTGTAGCAGTGTTCATCTTCAGAAGAGTGTCTGGTGAGCATTCATGGCAGTCATGATAAGGATAAAATCGATTGTCTTCAAGTCCCGCACCCCAGTCCAGAGGATCGAGGTCACCTGCCTCCACCGTAACCTATGCCCCGGTCTAACTCGAGACAATGGAAACTTTCGGTAGAGGATCTCGTGGGACAGATCGTTCAGCTGATGTAAACGAAAAAATCTAGCACAGCGACCTGCTTTTGTTAATATCTGTAATCGCATGGTGCCAAGACGAAACTTTGTGCTCGTGCCCACCAAATTATAGACCGGCCATACGCTTGTGCTGCCAAAGTCTTCTTCTTCTTTATTTCATGCGTGGGTGACGCTCTCCGAAGTGAAATGTATGCTGGCACAGAACTGGCAGGCCTGATCAATCTTCCACGAGTTCTGGGAAAGAACTGAGTTTTTTCCCCAATGCTACACCAACGAGACTTGAATTCAAATGCTGTGAAGGCTCAGGAATAATGGATTGATTGCACAATTATTCCAAAAATCTCGTATCGGATTGATGTCATAATACTTTTCAGATGCTTCTTGACCTGAGTTGTCTGATCTGAAATAGGGTTTCGAGTGTTTCATCTGTATAGCAGTAACTGTAGCAAAAGCATGACAATCAAAATCTAGGTCTCACTCCAGATTAGTGTGGTGGAAGCAGAAATTGTGCTGGTGTACGGCGTCTTGCAATGTTCCACATCAGCGCCCTCTGCTGAATGAAGTGCAGCCCAGTTTTCTCAGCTGATGCACACTATGATAAGTGATCAGCGTTGCTTGTACTGCACGACACATAGAATTCATCATCTTTGCTCCGTCAATCAGTTTCTCCTGTGAGTCAGTCGGATAGGCTGTGGCTTTGTCCCGTCTCTGCTGAGTGTTATCCTTTATCGAAGGCCTGCACTCATAGCCTCAAAGACATACAGTTGCGGTCACATAAGTGTTTGGTTGTGAAGTCCGCATATCCTGGCTATTTTGCCTATAAATTAATCATCCCTTCTTCACTTGAGACTTGTGCAGCAAGGATTCACATCAAGAACTACCTTCAGTCTTAAGTGTGCCTGAAGGTGTGGTCAGGTATCTCTTCACATCCAGATAGCCTGGTACGTGGTCATATGACGGTTGAGCGGAGTTGAGGTTTGGTCGGCCTTGCCTCAAGATCTTGTTGTCCTCAAGGGGATGGAGAGTACATGGACTGAGCTCAAAACTCATTCAACGTCCCAGTGACAAACACTTATCTGGATACCACAGGGAATCCATGGGAAGAACAAGGGACATGCATCCGATGGTTCTGTGAGGAGCACCTGGAGAGCAATTAGAATTCCCAGGGTCTTTGCTTTCTCGTGCTACTGTCCTTGATGGGAGAAGGAAACAACACAGTTGTTCCAATCATTCTCTCGGGATGATTTTGTCCACAGCCTCAATTCATGCTGCAGTGAATGTCTCGGCTTGCCACGATACAATTGAAGTTTCCTCCAATGATAGACATACAAGGAAGATAAGGAAGGTTGAAAATGCCATTCAACTATTGTGCTATCCTTCGAGCAGAGGTCGAATGCAATAGTCTTATCAATTCTGGCACCAATTTTGCTTCTTATGGTGTCCGCGTGTTGCGGTAGTGAGATATTGAAAGTCCTGATGGTGACCGTTGACTAGAGATGTTAATGGGGCGCTCCGACATTGTCCACAGAAGCTAGGTGTTTCCTCTGGTCACTTACTGGCATGCGTCAACGCACCGGGTGCATCTTTAAGTATCTCATGAGTGTTGTTCGATGACTAGATCACAAAGCTGAGGCTTCCCAAAACTGTTTTGTTCGCCAGATCACATGGAAACCATTTGAAACGATCTCAATACACAATACTGGGTGTTTGCTCTCCCCCCAATTCACCTCTCTTGCTTAAGAAGATAAACGGACATTCGGTTTGTTCTGTCAGCTGCTGCAAATATTGGCAAGGCATCAGCAACAGGGCTGCAAGTGATCCTTTCCAGACCAGCGATCTGCCTGGATCATGCCCGAGAGTATGGAGCATTTTTCTGATAACCCAGCAAGCTACTCGTGGGATGGTGCAGCAAAGTTCAGATTTCTTTTTCAGTCATCAGTGATCTTCCATATTGCAGCTGATCTTCAGACTTTCAGGAGATGTCACCCGTTAGCAAGGGAAGTAATTTCTCAATCTCTTCTACTTGAGCATGAACTCAGGGATTTTCTCCCTACGATGCACAAAATTCGGAGGTAGACACTTGCTCACCAGTAGATGGCCTCGGAATGCCCACTGAACAGATTTTCCGGACATCATATGAACTACAGCATTTTCATCGTATACCAGTTCCAGGATGTTTTTGAGTTCTGTTCCCGCCATCAATGTGCCTATTGCTCCAAGCAGATTCATG
>CM068963.1:118416107-118428904 GCA_035128595.1 Eptatretus atami
GGTAACTCACAATTAGCTCTCGGCTAATGGATTACCCCAGGTGCTGGGTGACAACAAAAATTGATTCTCCTCCCATGCTGTCTAGCCGAAGAAAGCTGCATAAAGCAACCAGGAAATCGCACAAAGTAAAGCCCTTTGCTGTTCAATGCTTACCCGAGTTCTCGACAGTAGATTAAAGTCCGATGGACTGACCCTTCAGCTTTGAGTAGCGGCAAAGGAGACAGGTATTATCGATTATATAAAGGAGGGGACGAGGAGGATATTGATAGAGATAGATTAAGATTAATGATTCAAAAAGATAAAAATTGTACAGATGATTTTCAGCAGACAGTCGTAGGACAGGAGCATAGCCTGCGTGTAACGAAGAGGAGAGTTAGACGGTTATCAAGGTACGGGTCTTCCACTCACCCCCCCCCCCCCCCCCCCCCCCCTTTTCCCCCCCCCCCCCCCCCCCCCCCCCCCCCCCCCCCCCCCCCCCCCCCCCCCCCCCCCCCCCCCCCCCCCCCCCCCCCCCCCCCCCCCCCCCCCCCCCCCCCCCCCCCCCCCCCACCCCCCCCCCCCCCCCCCCCTGAGAGTAGTTATCACGGAATGGTCTTACCTGAACGGTAGTGCAGCAGGAAACAGCTAGATCCAGTCAAATTGAGCATATAGATGGCTACCTGGAGGCATCATAAATCGACGTGGTACAGGGATACTTGGCAGGACATTTTATGTATTTGGTGTGGATGGGTTGAATTTGGTGCATCTGTGTTGCCGTCATGTCCGTGCAGGGTCTTGATTTTAGGTGCATGTGTGTCGCAGGTGTTCGTGTACTTTCTCACCAGCGAGCACCTTCATCAATCCCCCCCCTGGCGAAAAATCAATTAATTAATCGAAAAAAAAACCCAGATGTCTCGGGCGTGCCACATGTCTCATTTTCCAATCATTGCCTCATCCCCCCACGAAATGAGGTCATTTGATGGATTTATTCTGTCTTGGTGCTTGGTGTCGCGTGCAGGCATGATGTGCCGAATGGCCTCCTCAGACTTTCTGGTTCCTTGGTCTTCCTTCTTGTGTAATTAGGAATGCGTTAATTAACTGAGGTATCGTGCAATGATGGCACCCTTTTGACAATGCACGTTTAATTACACTGGATTTTGGGGTCACATGTCCTGCCTGTTATTAAGTCATGATTGCACATGCAAGGGTGGTGGGGAAGATGGATGCCATAAAGTGCTTCGGGTTTCGAGGCAAGTCAGCTGCGCTAGCCCAGGTTGCAGAGAGCCTGCTCTTCGTGGGTATTGGACTGATGAAGAATAATGCATTTCCACGGGTCGATGTATTTCAGTGTGACTGTCCCGTTGAAATGCACATCACAACGACCCATCGTTGGACCATGAGGGACACACAATCACATCACACGAGTCATACCGTGCACCAAGACATTCCCACGTGTCTGCCGCCCAGCTTCGTTGAATAAACAGTGCACACGCATCTCATTCCTTTACTGGTTCGAACAGGTGCAGTGCGACAGAGGGACAATGGCGAGCGGGCTCATCTACACGTGTCCCAATCCTCGTGGACAAAATTCACCTTCTTTCTGAGGCTCAGCTTCCTCTGGTTGGTTTCAAGCTGCACAGAATCGGCGGACTTGAATCCCTGTGCACGTGAATCATTTCTTGGATCTATTCGGAAACCATTGGTTGAGGCCTTTTGGAGCAGTGGCATACTCCATTACGTTCCTTAGGACCCATGTCTTGTGGTGCTGTTGAAACGTACCGGACCTATTGCCGTAGTGTTTGCCAGCCGCGTTGTCGGCACGGTCC
The DNA here is from genome assembly GCA_035128595.1 of Eptatretus atami. Taxonomy (NCBI): domain Eukaryota; kingdom Metazoa; phylum Chordata; class Myxini; order Myxiniformes; family Myxinidae; genus Eptatretus; species Eptatretus atami. Next base: position 118,417,913 of record CM068963.1, read on the forward strand.
CGGAGGTTAGCAGTACCTTTCCCAAAGAATGACGCCCTGGCTCAGGTGGTCCAAAGACCTTTCTGGCTGTCAGACACATCACCAGCGATGAACACGTGACACCACGCGCCCATTTTCACTGTTATGTTCACTGACTCTCCACGAGCTCAACTCACCAAGCGTGTGAACCCGAAGAGAGCACGAGGCCAGGGAGTCACAACAAGTCACATAAATACATTTAACCGCAGACACCATTCCATCGCAATTCCGAGTGATAACTTTCAAACTATCCATTTGCCAAAGCCATAACCCGTGAATGCTAGCTTCGATAACTCGGCGGATGATCGGGGACACAGGGCTTGAGCAGATTGTAAACTCTTCACTCGACGTGAGAAGTATCGTTAACGAAGGTCGAATCTTCTTTTCTTCTTTTTCTTTCTTTCTTCTTCTTCTTCTTCTTCTTCATTCTTCTTCTCTTCTTGCGTCATGCTCGGCCGTGGACGTCACAGCTGGAAGTCGTACCGCCATATTCGAGTGGTACGGTACAGACAGTGAATCAAACTCAAACAGGATGAATAATTTTCGATTTTCCACAATTGTGCCGAGCCGAGGCACGAGTCGATGCGTCCTTGGTGGTTGTGGAGATACAACCTAGATGGTTTCGTGGCTACACAATGGCCAAAAGACCCGAAAGTTTGCCAGACATTTGTTGCCAGACCCTACCCTACCCTAACCCTACCCCAACGCTACCCTCCCGAACTAAACCTAACCCTAACCCAACGCTAACCCTACCCGAACAGCTACCTACCCCAAACCCTACAGCTAACCCTACACCTAACAGGCTAACCTAACCCACCCTACACTAACCCAAACAGCTAACCCTACCGCTAACCCTACACCTAACAGTACCCTAACCCAACCCTAACAGCTAAACTAACAGCTACCCTAACCCCACCTAACACCTAACCCAACCAGCTAACCCTAAAACGCTAACCCTAACCCTAACAGCTAACCCTAACCCCAACCTAACGCTAACCCTAACCCCTAACACCTACCCTAACCCACCCTAAACACCTACCCAAACAGCCTAACCTAACGCTAACCCTAACCCCACCAACAGCTAACGCTACCCCAACCCTAACGCTAACCTAACCAAAGCTAACGCTACCTACCCTACCCTGTTAGCTGTTAGGTTTCTGCCGCGTGATACCCAGTGGTGGGATCGGCCGACAAAATGTTCGGCTTTTGGTGCTCGGACATTTAGGCCTGTTACGAAACGACAGAGATGGCTCAATGTTGTTTATCTGCAGGATTGAGAGAGACTTCATCCCCATGATTTGAGAGGAGAAACAGACGTCGTTCGAAACTGTAGCACTTCTCTACCCAGCTACCAGGCCACGCATAAGTAGCGGACCATACCGCCTCGCATCCTCCATAATTTCCCATCAACCTCACCCAAACAATTAACCCCACCACCCCACCACCCCTCCCAACTGCACCACCCTCGCCCCCTCCACTGAGGGCAGGACTCGACACGGAACGACCAGGGAACACCACAATGGCGTCCCGGGAAAAGGTATGAAAATTGGGGATCATCCCACAACATAACAAGAACCTTGGTCAGAAACATACAAGACAGGGTGGGATTAAAGCATTCGTCACCATTTTGTCCGCGGTGTCGGGTGTGCGTGGGCAGGTGTCCGTGCTGTTTCGTTGCCGTGTCGTACCTGTGTCCGTACCGTGACGTGCTGTGTCCTTGCCTCGTCGTGCACGTGTCGTTTGTGTTTTGTGTCCCGGTGCCGTATTTTCTGCTGGGAGTCGTGTAACTGATTTATCAGTTGATACAAAACCCCCAAAAATGTCAACGAACAGAAAAAAAGCACCTGGCTTTCTCTTCACGACACTCCATCGTCGCCATCTTTGACTGAATCGCTCTCATAAGGCTCGAACGATCGTCTCCACAAACCCCCGAAAGCGTTTTTTCATCACCGATTTTGTCTCCAGAGTTTCTTCGAAATTCCCGATCAGTCAACATTCACCGAGAACTCAGAGTTGCTTCACTGCGGTGGAATCGGCATTTCGGAATCGAGCTTTGAAAGGCCCCGTTTCTCGATTCGAGCCGACCATCTTTGTATCGAAGCTGGGTTCAAGGTGTGACGTCACTGTCAAAAATCGGAACAATCGACACATTGGATTTTTTTTGGGGGGGGGGGGGGGACACTTTCTGATCGACGAACAAATTCTTTTTTTTCAAAAATTAATATTTTCAATGGTTTCAGAATTTAATTTTAATTTTTTGCTTTTGGGTTTCCCTTTAAGTCTCTGTGAGAGTAATAGCGACATTGAAAACCCCCAAAGAGTACAAATGACAAAACACAGCGGAGAATACGCCAGTGGGTGGTATAAAAATACCTCGATCGATTGTTCCGTCATCTGTCCGCGACATTGACGAGACGAGCCTTCACCAGAAGCACGAGTTCTTTATGTACATCATTGTTTCTCAAGGTGGGGCGCGGCATATTTTGGTGGGGCATGCAGGATTCAGAATTAATGGAATCAAATTTCTGATCGCTTTCATAGCTTTGCTATGATTTTCCCTTCTTGGTTGACTCAGCCATTTCGGCTGGATTTATTGATGATACCAGAGCAATACCAGAGGAGTTTATGCGAGGTCTGCAACAAGATGAGGTCTGTGCAACTTTTTTCAGATCAAGGAACCATGATGTGGATGTCTTGAACGAGAGCGAAAAGAAAATACCAAACTCGACCACTTTGCAAGGAGTATTGATAAATTTTCATCATCTTATTTGGTCGAATGTGGATTTAGTGTTGTTTACCGATTTGCTGCAAGCTACAGAGAAATCGATGGAAATCACGAAACAGGGGTGATTTAAGGCTGAAACTGACAAAAACTTGGATTTCCTCGAATCCAAACTCTGCAGCCAGCGTCGAGGGGCAGGGCTCCCATTGACGTCAAGTAGCAATTGAATAAAAATTTGCAATAAAGTTCTTAATAAGCCTTTATACTATGCAGTATCACTGTAGTTGTCTCCAATCATGGTGGGGTGTCCTATTTTTTTGAAAATCAAACTGGGGCCTGGGACACAAAAGGTTGGAAACACTTGTTCGACATCTGATTCTTGTCTTCAAAGAGTCCACGAGACTTCTGGCAGCTGCACGTGGGTGACATCCCCAGGTACCCCAACCATGAGTTCACTGTTTCTTGCGTTCTTTCTTATGACTGTATCACCAGATGTCCAAGGGAGGCGTGATGTCAGGGAGATCTGCTCTAAAGGAGCTTCAAATGGTCAGGATGGACCAACGCCCCTCTGACGTCCACCACATGATAAACAATTGATCTACGTCATTTGATGCGTACCACGCCCCTTCCCCGGCTTTTCACCCTTTCGGGGGGCTATTGGGCGTGCCGAGCCGAGGCGGGTGGACACCGCTATGAAGCCTTGACCCGGCTGGCTTCTGGATCTGGGGCCTGGCAAACCTTTGAAACCCCTAAAACACCGTTTATGCACCGACCTGGAAGGCGTATCATATTTTACAGCATTTTTGTTTTTTCCATCCAGGTGTTACCTATGTCTCACTTTTCGCCCGTCCTTCAATCTGTCTCCGACCAGCGTCTCGATTGCCTGCTGTGGGAAGGTCCAGTGGGTGGATGTTCGCCCAAGGAAGCTGAACTGGGTCAGTATCCTGTGCTGGAAGAGTTTGCCAAAGACTTTGACACTGGGAACCGCTCTCCCATATCAGCATTTCATGGTCAGCATGGTACAGTACGATCTGGGCGTGTCGATGTTACATTTGTATTTACCTCCTTGTGTTTGATGGATCAGTGAAGGACACAGTGTGCGATCCAATAACTTGCTGAAGCTGGTGCTTGTGTTGAGCAACAATGGCTGTCTGTCGCATTGAGCAACCTTGCCTCTGCCTCACTTGCCCAGGCTTGCGTCTCGTTCCCTGCGGTCGGACTCAACAATCCACATGAATTGTTTTTGGGGGGGGGAAGGGGGAAAAAAAAACCCACGGTCCCTTTGAATCTTGTTGACCATTGCACATTTGCGCCTGGAATCCTGCCAGAGCAAACTGTGTTCCGGAAAACTGACCCTTTCTCCTCCGGGGGTTAAACAACCAGATCTGGTCACACTGGTTGTACTCACTCAAGCACATTGAACACATAAACACATTCGTATAAACCAATAAAGCGCTGAGCGGAGTATCCGTCCCACCGCGAATTGTTACAAGCATGCCAACACATTAATTCACGCACTACCTTGTATTTTGGGCGGTGTATCGGCAACTGACAGCTCTGTGATAGGCAAAAAAAAACAACAACGCCGGTCCGTGCACTGAGACAAATTACATACCTACTGCTTTATTTCAAACACGTGACCTTGCACTGTAAAATTGGCGGACAGGAAACTCGTATTGGAAATGTGGGACATTGCAATACCCTCCAAACCTGGAGCGGCGCTACACGATACACATTTATACATAGAGAAAATTGCACTGCCGCCATTCACCCCCCCCCCCATTACCCCTCAAGACCACCGGCAAGCATAAAAACACCCCTTTCCACTAATTGGGGTCATGCTGATCCCATGTCCCAGTTTGGATGTACTCAGCCAGAACTGTCGGAGCGACTTACAATCACACTCAACAAAACAAAGGAACAAACAATAAACAAACACCGTCATTGAATATAGTTCGGATACATTAACTGTTAGAATGTTTTAAAGGTCCACAGAATCAGAAAATCATGCTTGGTCTCATGAATAGTTGAGCTTTCACTCGACACTAATCGGGTTCTTTTCTTGAACGATATGTTGAAAGGAAGATTTTAATGTTATTTGTTGCCCTTTACGCTCGATTGGCCCCGCCATCCACATGAGTCATCTAACCCGGGTTCACTCCATGCACGGTCTTAACAGCACCTTCCACATAATGTTTTGACTCTCGTCGTAATCTGGTAGATTCTTGATCAGCGAAAATTATTCGGCAATTCACTTTCGGACGAGGTCTGACGTTTTGGGGTTCAGGGAGAGATCCACTCATGCCTTATCGCAGCGGGCCACCGGAGGTCGCTTAATTTGCAGGGAAAGGAATTTATGACCTAAGGTTGATAGGAGTCTGGAACATCACCTTAACCGCATAAATTTATGCTCGACTCTGTTTCAGCCAGACTTTCACACCACACATAATTAATTTATGTCAAGAATCCCTTAATAAGGACCTCAATCGGATGATTCTATTCCACTGAATACCATCTATGAAGATTTATTATAGTGCTTTTGAGGCCAATTCAAGGATTTCTTGACTCATAAATGGAGTTTAATTGAGTGGGTTCGCTCTTAATAATTATCGGTACTCGGCTGGAGAACAAACGCTCTCAATGCAAGTTCAGTAAATATAGGTCATATTTACACTAAAAATAAAAAAACCCCCCAAGCCCACTAACCCTTATTAATAATCAATACTTTGTTCAAACCGCCAATAGATGTAATAATTATGTCTGTATTGAAATACATTTTCATAAAAGGTTATAACAATACCATTGTGCCTCTATGCTAAACAATTACTTTTCTTTCACGTTCAATCATAATCAGTTTATTTGGCAACATTTTATATCTTTTATTATCACCTTAAACCCTCATGCTACATTTTGGGAATTTGCAATCCACACCGCTCAGTCCGCCACACCATTTGGGATGATGATTTAGGCATCAACGCTTCCTTTACCCATTTGAAACCGATTTTGTTGTCAGTCTGGAGGTACAAACATTGCAATATGTGTGGTGCCTATGTAATGTCTTGTCTTGGTCAGCCCACCTCGACCAACGTCGTTGCTGTACGTGACCTTGAAGACGTGGTTATGTATTTTCCCATTGGTACGAGGCGTAATATTGCCACATATACTGACTACATACTACTACGGAGCAAAGCAGTCCGAACTTGTTCAGACATGTTCTCTTTTGATATCATCTGAACATAATAACATACTAAACATATAATATTATAATATTGAAGTTAACCATTGTAAAAAAAAAAATTAACTCTCAAATATGTATTGTGACATTGGATTTACAATTTTTTGCTGCAACTAAAATCCTCCGCCTGTTGTGTTAATATGATTTTCAGATCGAAATGAGCAGCTCAATTGATTCGAAGAAGTACTTTCACTCAAGGTACAAACTTGGTTGTTGTCCCGGTTGTATTTGGGTGTTCTTCGTAGCATGGGCTTCCTCATGTTGCTTAATAATGGATGAAGGACATTAAAGGATCTTGAACTTAACCATACAGCGATATATAACTATTTGATTTTGATAAAAAAAGCAAGCCACAACAGGACCGTTCTTCACTGCCTTCCACTTGATGCTCTTCTTTTCGGAGAGAGAAATGCTGTGCATGTCGCGAGTGGAGGCCCAGTCACGGGTATCGTCTCCACCATCTTCTCGACGGATACTGGTGGTGACTGCCTGTCTTAACGACCGTCTCCGGCATTCCGCAATCAGTTGCGAATCGCTGTGGCTGATGCAGCGCTTCAGGACCGACTCTGGAGCCACGCCAGGGACACCATTGTTACTGAGCGGTCTCATTTAACCCCCATTCTTGCTTCGGTTCTCACTTTGTTTGCCCCCCCTCCCTCCTCACTAATTATTAGGCTTTTATATACACACACACACGTACACACATGGACCAGGACTTCCTTTTAGTTAATGCTGACTGGCGCGGACTTCACATTGTTGGGAGGCTTGGCACTTCACCGAGGCCGAAAACAGAGGGGCATGGAAAGGATGGTTGGCATGGGTGCTCCTTTGTATCTCAGACTTTCAGAAAGATGCCTTGCTAGTTAACGATCTTGTGGGAGGCTCACACCACCCGCACACTGTTAATGTTAAACCATTAAATGCGGATCACCAAATTAAATTGCGGACTCACCAACGTTGATCAATGAAATTTTACAGGATCTGGGCATTCTCGGACGGTCAATCTGTTGGTTTGTTCCTAAACATGGTTTGCTCACTTAATCGAATGCACCCACTTAATATCCATAAACCTGTCTGGGGTTATTCGAACTTTAACATTCCATTGCTGACCATCCTCCCCCCGTCCCAATCCCCACAGTAATGGACGATGCTGTTTCATTTCGACTCACAAACAAGGGCTGCCGTCCCACAACTTCCACTGGATCAATATGGGTTTTCAAGCGCGCAAAAGTTCGGACAGGTGATCTCACATTGTTCAGCCTCGACCCCCGAGTGTCAATGTTGCTCCAGGCAGACGGTCGACGTGTGCTCAAAGGACACTCCGATAGTGCAAGGTCGGCGATATCGCTTTGAAATTGTCACTTTCGCGAAAAGCACACAAACTCTCGTGTGGTCTTTATCAATTAAGCACCATCTGGCAACCACCAGAAAGGGTTTCTTTGGTCATTTCGGACAGAACATTTCATTCCACCCATTGGTTGCACTGTTCTCTGACGCACCCATTAAATAACTCACAATCGCCATTTGATCCCTTAAAGTTTTCCTTCGTGTAAACGACCCAAGAGACAGCTAAAAGATTTTGAAGTTAAACAGTGAGTTTATTTCAGAACTCTGTCATCCGGTTTATTCAGTTTGTGCGGAGTTCAGGGCCACCTCAACTCACAGTTGAGAGGTGTTCGGCGACTCACCATGCTTTCCAGTACGGGGATGGCGGGAAGAGCAGCCATGGCAACCCAAACTGATGCTGCACTTAAGATTCTAGTTTCCCACAGTTGGGTATAATGGGGTTAAGACGTGTTTCAGGCCTCCCCTCTTTTGGAACATCCTCCTCAGTGGTTGTTTCAGCATGGTGGACATTTTTCCATTTGACTACCTGAACTATACATCTTTCAGAGTAGGCTAGTTTTGGCATTCAGGATACTGGATTTTAATATTGAGGACGGAGAGGTATTGGATCTTCCCCTCACCTCATTCACCAAGGTTGTTACTGCCTCACCTCAATCCCTCGAACATTACCCCGGGTTGTCAACCTTTACTCTTTGAGTGGATCCTGTTGGAAATGAACAGTTTGTTTTGTTTTCGCTTTGAACCTGTCCCCGCATTCGATTCCATTAACAGTCAATGGTGAGGAGACATTTGTTTGCCGCGCTGTATCGGTAAAGCTCCACATGGTGTTCGTCATGAGAGGTGGAGGTCACCTGCAGGTTCATTGCCCACTGTTCTTTTGAGTCCCAAGAAATAACTTTCCTACAAAGGTGCGTCCGCCACATTCATGTCGTTGTTCATGGGATGAGTTTGCAACAGCGCTTGTCCATCGCGTCGTGTCTGCCTTAATTTTGTTACGTTTATCTTGAATTGTCGATTGTGTTTAACATCGATTTTCGATCATCCCCGATTTGATCAGGTCGCTGTCCTCCCCTTGGCAAACAGCTGTGTACGCATGTACTGTGCATGCCGACTCCACGCCTATGTACTACGCACGATGGAGAAATAACCTCGTGACCTCAGATTTAAGGTGCCTTCTGGGCGACAGTTTCTTTTATTTTCCTCTTTAGGGGGAGAGGAGGGTGTGGGTGGACCCGGTGGTCATGTAACATGTGGGTTAAACAAAAAAGAGATTTTTGAAAGTAATTAAAAAAACCACACTATGGCTCCGAACACGTGGAGCGTAATTTTTTTCAAATCAAATTTTTTCTGTGAATCAATTTATCCTGAGCTTGACCTCAACATTTTCATACTGATCGGATGTAGCGATTCTACATATGCATTATGGGGGATCTTTCAATTAAAATTTTTTTTTTTTTTTTTTCCCCCCCACATTTCATTACCTCATGCAGAGTAGTTGCCGTGTGCCAAGTTTCAATTTTGCTTCGTGCGGGTTTCAGGATTTTATTTAAATATCGGCATCAATTGGGGGGGAGGGGTGGGTATGGGGATGTATGGGGAGATGTATGCTCACTGTCTTCTTCTGAATGTGCGGTCTTGCGGTTGGAGTTTCCCCGTCTCCCAACCGTGCTGCTGCACAACCGACGCTGTCCTTATCCATTGGCTGAGGCTACCGGAGCCCTTACGGGTGCTCAATGACGTCACGGGAAGCTTCTCCAGAATATTTTGTGTGAGGAGACGCAAAACCTCCTAGTCACAGATCATAACCTTGAGTGGTCGATAGCAGGTGCAGGTAAATTCAGGTGATAATAAGGCAATCCAAAGTTTGCCAGCATGCCAAGCACCGTTCCAATTCCGTTAAAATTCTGCAGTGGCTGCAGGGCTTGTGCACATCTTAGTGGGCCTTTGGGGTGTGACTTGATTGCTGAACACCTGTCCTAGGGATCACATATAATGGAGGATATGCCTAACGATGCATATCCCAGGGTTATAGGCCGGCAAAAACATAGAGTATCAGGCAAGACTTAGGCTGGCGAGGTGTGTCCACTTCTGTGGCATCTATGTTTTGGGAGCAGACTTGTAGTTTCCACGCTTTTGGATTTTGAATAATATTAATTTTCATGAACACGTTTCATCGTTATACCCAGCGATTGTTTCTTCAGATCTTGCACGTTTTTCGACATGAATGTTCCAACAAAATAATGTAAATAGTTTCTTATACAATTAATAAATCCACAGTAATGTGAACATACATGGAATCTTGATGTTTAATATTCGCACATCCTCGCAGATTGGATTGTCGCAGGACTCACTCGGTATAAATGTGAGTTTATCTTCAAGCAATTTTGTTTGCGCATAATACGTTTGGGTGAAGTGTCAAAATTCCCGGTGATCATTGGCCGAGTAAGCCTAGACACGTGAGAATAATAGAAGAACCTGCACAGAGTTTGAAAAACTTACAAATCAACCCAGGATACTTACAAACACATAATGAAATAACCTGACAGTTAGGATTCGCGCGCAGTGTCCACGCGGGCTTCGGTGCTGCATGATCTAAAAGAGCCCACGAGAATTCTAAAACTCTGTTTGAGACAACAAAGAAATTGAACAAAGCTCTGGAGTCCAGTGATGACTGTTTGATCGCATTTCAGATGGCATCAGCTCGTAATCACGTTTACCGAAAAGAAACAGAGGTGGATACTTTGAGTCCTGGGAGGACTATGTTCCATCTCTTCAAACTCGCAAATGGAGATAACAACTAATGACACACACACACACACACTATCCCAAGCTGATGAGCATAAAAAGGGAGCAAACTGATCATTCTTGTACATTGCTTATTTCAAGCCCACGCACACGAATCCAAAAGCAGGGTTAAGCAATTGGTTCCCTTTGTCTGTCTGTCTGTCTGTCTGTCCCGTCTACGAACGTTAGTTCATGATCGAGGAGCAACTTGAATTCCATTGAAATATTATATTTTGAACACGAATTGAACATGAATCAAAAAACGAACCTGTACTTTAGCAGTACTTTGGCCCTGAATTGTCCTGATCGCACATGTGTAGAGAGGAGTGAGATGACTTTTGTAATCTGTCTGCCGGTCTGGCAGTCAAACAAGATTGAAAATCATTACAAACAGGAAACGTACTGATTTTAACGAAGTCATAAAGGACACGAACAACAGACACAGAAAACGAATGTAACATGTTAAATAAGGTGGTATTAATATACACTGAGTCAATGGCGGTAAACTTCTGAAAAAGTTTTTCTCTACCACCTTTAAAATACCGTATTTATTTTATTTCTATTGAATACTTCAACACTGCAGAACACAAATTGCCTTATTGACACTTTCAAAACCCTTCTGTTTAGCAGTATGTGGAGAAAATTTTCAGTGCTTTATGTCATCACGACCAATCAAATTTGCCGCTTGTAGACCCTGCCCATGTTGTTGTTTCTCAAGGCTGCATGGGGTAAGGTGTTCTAGGAGCGCTCTCATATCAAATGTACAGTACTTGTTGATGTGTATTATTGGAGAGTTTTGGTATACAAAATGGAGGTTCATGGAAAAGCAAAGAGACAAATGGTAAAATAGCAAAATACAGACAGTGGGGTGACGAGAGAGAGAAAG
>CM068963.1:118433328-118452658 GCA_035128595.1 Eptatretus atami
CAAAAGAGAAGATCTTCTTCACAGTCGGAAGAAAGAAGACTATCCTTGTTGAGAGTTGTTATCGTTTGACGAAGTCGCTTTGGGCAAGATCGTTCAAGTGTCCGAAATTACCACATTCAAACATTTCAGGGGTCAGTGGTTACGTGGACTTGTAATCATGATTTCAATTTTGAGTTTTAAAACGATTATTAGTCTTTCAGCGTTAGAGGGAGAAGCACCACATAGACTTGTCTCCGAAAAGACATCACATGCTTCGTCGATCGTCCTGTACGTAAAGTAACATGGTGATCTGAGAAACCACGTACCATAACGAATAATTCGGAGATCAGTGTCTGATTTTCAGAAAGGAGGAGCGTTCGAGATAATGACCTTCACGGCCGGTGTGCGAGGAGACGAGCACGAAATGTCCGTCGTCTGTTGATAGTCGGTCGATACGATTTCGTGAACCAGTTCTGTCTCAGACACGAAGATTACCACACGTTTGTTCATTCGTGAGGCTGCACGACTTTGTCAGTACCGACTATGTTTCCCGTAGCGATAACGAGATCTCGACGCTAACGTCGTCGGGTGCGACACAGACGACGCATGTTTTTTGTTAATGCTAAATGCCGAATAAGAAGTCATATTTATGAGGGGGAGGAGGGCGATTGTCTCGTGCAGTAATTAAATACGAGCGAGACAGGTTCCAAAGGGATAAACACGCTACAGTGAGGAAAAAAACGATCAGTTGAAGCCCGGATGGGCCGCCAACTAAAAGCTATCCACAAGAAGTGTGGGCTCTTTCTCTCTCTATCTCTGGGAAAAGGTATGCGAGGAGAAACAGGGGATGGGAGGGGAAGAGATGAACGAGAGGCAAACCGTGAAATACAAGGACAGATGGGCGGGGGCGGGTGGGGTGACGAGGGCGAGGGAAGGCGGATCGCGAGTCTAACGAGAGGGAGGGAAGAGGGGAGGGTGGGAGACAATACGATGCGTAGAAGGAAACAAAGGAAGGAGGTGAAAAACGATGCCAAAGGGGATAGAAAGGCGAAAAAAACAGGCAGATCACAGCTCACCAAGACCACACAGCCGCCATGACACTCGACTCACCAACGCCAGGAGAGGAGAGGGAAGAGGAGAGGGAGAGGAGAGGAGAGGGAGAGGGGAGGAGAGAGAGAGAGAGAGAAGAGAATATTAACCCGCAGAAGTGGGATAGGTGTCATTGCAACACACAAACAGATTAACCCCCAAGAAGATGGGAAGATTTAATGCACAAACAAACAAACAAAAGACTGTCATGGGTGTCCGATGACATGAGATGGTAGTACAGCTACTTTTGTAAAGCTCTGGAGGGAAGCATGGGATGACATAAGATGGTAGTACAGCTCCTTCTTAAAGCTCTGTAAGGAAGCATGGGATTGAACCATCTTCAATGTGGAAAACGAAATAAAAGAGGAGCAACAGAGTTTAGGAGTGCAATCACCCTGGATTTTGGAAGTTTAACCAAGAAGAGGTTTGTGGAAGCACAAAGGCACCCTAAAGGGGCCGGAAGGATTGTAGGGCTGAGAGAGCAGAGGGAGTGAGACCGGAGGGGAAGTGGTTAAAAAACACACTCCAAAAAACAGACACCAGCAACCCGCCTTCGATGTGAGAGCAATCGGCCTTGTGCTTCGGCGTCATGGTGGGAGATGCCAGTGGGAATATCATCCTATGTTATGGTGTTGCAACACATAATTACCTCCGTCACCGAAGGAGGAAAGAGGTTATGTTTTCACCCCGTCTGTCTGTTTGTCTGTTTGTCCCTTGCAAAATCGAAGGGTTTTCAAGTATATATTGGTCAGTCGATTTTGGTATTGTCATCTGTCTTTCTATTTGTTTGTGTGTCAATCGCCTGCAGGTCACAATTCTAAATCGATCGTCATAAAACTTTACCAAGTTGTAGAGGTAGTCTCAACTGAGAAGCCTATTGATTTTGACGTCAAAGGTCAAAGGTCATCTTCAGGTCGAATTTCTAAAATCGTCATTTTTCATCTGACTGACTTGAAAGTTGAACAGGATTTGCATATTGTGTCGCTAAATTTAGAAACCAACTATTTGAGGTCAAAAGGTCAAAGGCCAACTCAAGGTCAAACTTCTAAAATCATCAAATTTCATCCGATTGACCTGAAGTTTGATTAAGATTGTCAATTTTAATCTTAATGAAAAGGACAATTTGACGTATCTATGGTAACCTTTGGAGAGAGGGGTGGATTTTGCAAGTATCGTGCTCTTCACGACGTCTTTTTCTTGTTTGTTTGTTTGTCTGTGTGCAGGATATCTCCAAAAGTTGTGGACAGATTCAGTTGAAATTTGGAGTGCAGGTTGAGTGTGTGACAAGGACAAACTGATTAGATTTTGGTGAAGATCCGGATCTGGCGACTATAGTTTTTAAAGTGATTCTTCACCATTGAGAGATAGGGCCAAAAACGATAAATAGCATGATATTTCAAAAAATTATGGACGGATTTGGACGAAACTTAGTGGAGACGGGTGTGTGACGAGGAAGAATTGATTCAATTTTGGTTAAGATCTGAATCCAGATCGGGATCTGAAATTAAAAAAAAATTAATTGATCTCCACCATTGAGTGATGGGACTAAAAACGATATTACATTACACCTCAAAGAGTTGTGGATGAATTCGGACGAAACATGGTGGACAGGTTGGGTGTGTGAAAAGGACTAATTGATTCGATTTTGGTGAAGATTCGAATTCGGATGCAAGAGTTGGTAAAATTTATAAAGTGATTCTTCACCATGGAGAGATGGGGCCAAAAACGATGTATTGCATGATATTTCAAAAAGCTATTGGGCCTGACTTGATCAGGCATTGCGTAGCGGAGGTACGCGCTCAACCGAGTGCCATTCTCGTTTGTGGTTCTAACTACACTCGCTGGAGGAGAGGATATTGCATTTGGGTCAGTTCGTTATTTGGCCAAAAAATATAATCTTTCGACAAGTATGTTGTTCGCTTCCGTTTGTTTATGACTTGTCAAAAAAGTGTTGTTTTTTGTGACAAGTGCGTTTGATCGCTTTCGTTTGTTACTTGGCAAAAAAAAACTTCCTATGAGAGATTTTTCATTTGTTTCTTTGTTTGTTTGTCTATCTGTCTGTCTTTCTGTCTGTCTGTCCGCTCGCTTCCGGTCCAAACGGCTCAACCGTTCATCCTGAATTTTTCGGAGATTAATGTCACCGACCCTGTGACGGGCACGCATTGAAGTTTCGTAAAATTCGGTCGACCACAAAGATCTACAGAGGCCAATAGGCCAATTTGAGCCATATTTTCTAAAATCCTCAAATTTCATCCGATTGAATTCAAATTTGAACAAGATTTGCATATCAGGTCAATGAATCCAACCACCAATTACTTTTGAGGTTGACATCGGTAAAAACGTCAACATAGACCATGAAGGTCAACCCAATATAGGCCAAATTTTAAAATTGTTTCTGAAATTGTCGATTTTCATCCGATTGACTTGAAATTTGAAGGCCATTTGCATATCAGGTCTCTGAATTCAAACACCTATTAATTTTGAAATCAACATAGACCAATAGGCCAATTTGGGCGAAATTGGGACATATTTTCTAAAATCCTCAATTTTAATCAGATTAACTTGAAATTTGAAGAGCATTTACATATCAGGTCACTGAATTCAACCACCTATTACTTTTTAGGTAACCTTAGACCAAAAGGTCAACATAGGCCGAATTTCTAAAATCCTCAATTTTAATACGATTAACTTGAAATTTGAAGAGCATTTTCATATCAGGTCGCTGAATTCAACCATTTATTAGTTTTGAGGTAAACATAGGCCAAAAGGTCAACATGGACCAAAAAGTCAACATCGGCCAAATTTTCTAAAATTGTCAATTTTCATCCGATTGACTTGAAATTTGAAGAGGATTTACATATCAGGTCACCGAATTCAACCACCTATTATTTTTGAGGTCAACATACACCAAAATGGTCAACATAGGCCAAAGGTCAACAACTTTGTTAGATTTCTAAAATCCTCAATTTTCATCCAATTGCCTTGAAATTTGAACAAGATTTGCATGCCAATGAATTCAACCTCCAATTATTTTAAGGTCAAAAGGTCAACATAGGCCTAATTTCTAAGATTGAAAGATGGGCCAAAAATTATAATATATATATATATATATATATATATATATATATATATATATGTACATATCATGATATCTCAAAGAGTTGTGGATGAGTTATTACAAAATTAGGTGGACTTGAATTCTTTAGGTGACAAGAACAAGCCAATTCGATTTTGGTTCAGATCCAGCCGATCAATGGGATACAAAACGTAAACTCTTCAGCCTGGCAGAGGTAAGTGCTCTTCCGAATGCCATTATATTTTGTTCTGTTTTGCCAAGTGTTACTCCAAGAGTGATTTTTCATTTGTTTGTCTGTCTGTCTGTCTCTTTGTTCGCACAGAACGTGAGTATGTGTATTAATTAGATTAGACCCTTCAGAACCTTAAGAACCCTTTAAGACTCTTAAGACCCCAAAGATTTCTCAGGCCCTTTATAACTCTAAGACCTATTATGATCCCTAAGATCATTCAGCACCCTAAAACCCAAAAGATCTTTCAGACCCTGTTACACCCTTTATAACCTTTAAATCTCTCAGACCCCAAAGACCCTAAGATTATTTTCTACCCTTTAGACCTTCACATCTTTCAGACCCTTTAATACCTTGTAGGTCCCTTTGACCTTTAAACACCTTTTAGACGTTTTAACATCCTTTCGATCCCTCTAGACAATTCCAACCATTTAGACCTTAAATCACACCCTTTTGACGCCTTTGACATTTTAAGACCCTTTTGACCCTTGAGACCATTTGCACCCTTTAGATTTAGACCCATTCAGACCTTTTCAGACCTTTACAACTTGATCATTTAGATCTTTCATTTGCAATCAACGACCTTTCATTTAATACACCCTTCCATTTATTTGCCACACAAAAGTCCTGGCGAGGGTTTGCAATGTCTGATTGCTCTTTTTTGTTGAATCTGCAAATACCGATGAGAACTTTGGTCTTGTCAAAGACTGCTAGCTTGCCTTAAGGGACACGGTGTGGTAACGAGTGGGGAAAAAACAATTTGTACCCCCCTCTCATGACTATGAATATCAAATATGTAAGCACTAAGGCTGCGAACAGCAACTAAACATCAATCAAGGTAATCATATGACACAATGTGTTGTAATGCAACGGACTCTCCATAATTTGAACATACTTTGTAGAGATTACTCATATTGACGATAATTCATATTTACATCCACACCCACTCCACAATTTGTGTGTGCATATTCATCACGTATCAAAAGTGCACAATATGGTGAATCGGGATTAATGAATGGGAGCGACGTGCCAGTGAGGCGTCCATGTTGGCCCGTGGAGATGTTTATTCATCGCCATCCTCCATAACACCTTCATGGACCTCCACGGCGGCCTCGTTTGCGGGTAAACATCTATTTACATCTTATTGTGTTCAATGTCAGGTTCCACGGTCCGTCGTCATCGTGACTTAGTGGAAGATCGGGGTCAGCTCCCTCTCCAACTGGAATGTCTGAATTGTATGTAGAATGTAGAACCCAGGCCCGTCTGAATTGGCAGATCTATGCACATTGAATAAACAGGAGTTTACAGTTTGTTTTGTTGTGAATACATTGGTTTTGGTTTATTCCATTATGCCATCGAGCATTGAAATCCCAGCTGATGTCTTTGAGCACAAGAGATTGCTCTCCTGAAATGGCAACATTAAATTCATTGATTTGACTTAACAGCATGAGTTGATTTTTTTTTTTAACACGAGGTGAAATCACACCAGATAATTGAGTAACATATCAAGGTTAAAAGTTTAATCCTTTTCAAAAGGATAAAACTTTTGACTCGGTGTCATCATGGTTGGAGCGTTCATTCTGAGTCTGGGAGGTCGGCGGTTCGAACTCGACTCCAGCTGAGTCAAATCAAACACTTTGATACCTAATTGTACATGCTGCATCCTCGCTTGACACTCAACATTTAGAACAGGCAAGAACATGGATAAACCCAGTGGGTTGGTATTGGTATCCATGGAGAGGAAAATTCTCCTTAGCTGTCCCACTGAATGCAGTGAGATAAGTGACGTCATAAAGGTGGCACTCACAGTGCCATCTGGAAGTTATGTCGGTTTCCCTAAACGCAACGGCTATGATTACCGGTTATCAAATCTGGTGTTGTCCATGTACGGTGCCTTCAGAAAGTATTCGCACACCTTGACTTTTTCACATTTTGTTGTGTTACAGCATGAATTAAAAATGGATTAAATATTTAAAAAAATGTTCATCGATCTACACAAAATACCCCATCATGACAAAGTGAAAAAATGTTTTTAGAAATTTTGACAAATTAATTGAAAAATAAACACAGAAATATCTAAGTTATAAAAGTAATCAACCCCCTGAATCAATCCTGTTTTAGAAGCTCCTTTGGCAGTGATTACATCTTCGAGTCTTCTTGGGTATGTCTGTATCAGCTTTGTACATCTGGATTTGGGGATTTTCTCCCATTCTTCCTTGTAGATTTGCTCAATCTCTGTCAAGTTGGATGGTGAGTGTCGATGAACAACAATATTCATGCCTTTCCACAGATTCTCAATGGGATTAAGTCTGCGCTTTGTCTCGGCCAATCAAGGACTTTCACATTTTTGTTCTGAAGCCATTCCAGTGTTGCTTTGTCTGTATGCTTGGGGTCATTGTACTGTTGCAATGTAAATCTTTGCCACAGTCTACGATCTTTTGCACTCTGAACCAGGTTCTCCTCAAGGGTTTGCCTGTATTTGGCTCCATTTATTGTTCCCTCTCTTTTTACAAGCCTCCCAGTCCCTGCCACTGAAAAGCATCCCCATAGCATGATGCTGCCACCACCATTCTTCATGGTAGGGATGGTGTTAGATGGGTGATGGGCTGTGGTTGGTTTCCGCCATACATCGTGTTTTGCATTCAAGCCAAAGAGTTCAATTATCATCTCATTAGACCACAGAATCTTTTCCCTCATGCCCTGAGTCTTTCACATACCTTTTTGCAAACTCCAGGTGTGCCGTCATGTGTGTTTTTCTCAGGAGTGGTTTCCGTCTGGCCACTCTCCCATGAAGCCTAGATTTGTGAAGTTCCGCAGAGATTGTTGTCCTTCCGGCAGGTTCTCTCATCTCAGCCACAGAACTCTGCAGTTCTATCAGAGTGGTCATTGGGTTTGATGTCACCTCCGTGACCAAGGTCCTTCTTGCCCAGTTGCTCAGTTTGGTCGGACGTCCAGCTCTAGGAAGAGTCTGGGTAGGTCCATATTCTTTCCATTTCCTACTGATGGAGCTCACTGTGCTCTTCGGAACTTTAAATACTCTATAAATGTTTTTATACCCTTCCCCAGATCTATGCCTCCTCACAAATCTATCTCAGAGTTCTATGGAGAGTTCCTTGGACTTCTTGGTGGAGTTTCTGCTCGAACATCCACCGTCAACTGTGGGACCTTATATAGAAAGGTGTGTTTCTTTCTAAATCATGTCCAATCAATTGAATTGGCCACAGGTGGACTCCAAACAAGTTGTGGAGACATCTCAAAGATGATCAAAGGAAATTAGATGCACCTGAGCTTAAGTTGGAGTGTCATAGCAAAAGGGTTGAATATTATTGATGTAAGATATTTCAGATTTTCATTTTTAGTTAATTTGTAAAAATTTCTTTAAAAAAAAAAATTCCACTATGTCAGTATGGGGTATTTTGTGTAGATCAGTGAAAAAAATTTAAATTCAATCCTTTTTAAATTCAGGATGTAACACAAGGAAATGTGAAAAACTCAAGGGGTGTGAATACTTTATGATGGCACTGCATTTGTCTGCACATACGTACATGCAGGATTTGTGTTAATAATAATAATAATCATCATCATAATAATAATAACCATTCCTTCCACACCATGAGGCGGATATGGCTGCCAAGGCAATTTCATTCGCTGAAGAGTACAGTCCTCGATGGGTCGCTTCATTGGCTGAGGAGTACCACCCTGGACAGGTCACCACTCCGACACAGGCTACTCAAATGGCTTATTACCTCAGTGAGCCAGTTCAAATTTTACCTACCTCGGAAGGATGACAGGCTGAGTCAACCCACCTGGTGTTATTTCTTTCAACGGAAACCAAGGGCTTGAACTCAAGACCATAAAATCTTAAGACAGCCACCTTTACCGTTAAGCCAACACCAGGCACACAAATTGTGTGTTACAGCCCCTCAATGAGACTAGACCCTAGGCTGAGGGAAAAGATAATTACACTGGTCGGCAAAATCGACAATTTTTTTCTCTCATCAAAGATGTCAAAACATGTTTCGAGATCGAGACCAGTTCGGAAAGCTGATTCCAAATCTGTTTTCGGTTTTCTTCTCACACATCTGGTTGTTGAATTATTAGTGTTGTTAACTACAGCACAATTTAGGTTGTAAAGACCCCCCCCCACAATTAACTTTGAACAGCAATTCTGAGAAGACAGTGAAATGTTCAAGGCAAATGAAAGGTGGACTTCTGTGTTTCGAAAGGGCATTTGTAATGGACAATGAAAGACAAGGGCCTGGGTGATAAAATTCCCTCATCCTTCAGGAAAGATTTCCCTTAAGGTCATTCAGTTCAGCCTAACCCTAACACTGTGATTCCTTTGCGAAGGATTTCCTTGAGGGATGCTGCATAAACAACCTTAAGGAAATCCTCAAATAAGGATTTCCTTTCGGGGGAGGAGGTCCTTAGGAGCCGTTACTATACCCACCTATAACTATCTAGTCCACCTATAATTTCTCCCAAGAGATATCTAGCACACCTATAACTTGTCCCAAGAGATATCAAGCACACCTATAATTTGTCCCAAGAGATATCGAGCACACCTATAACTTGTCCCAAGAGATATCAAGCACACCTATAATTTCTCCCATGAGTTATCTAGCACACCTATAATTTGTCCCAAGAGTTATCTAGCCCACCTATAATTTGTCCCAAGAGATATCTAGCCCACCTATAATTTGTCCCAAGAGTTATCTAGCCCACCTGTAATTTGCCCCAAGAGATATCTAGCCCACCTATAATGTGTCCGAAGAGATATCTAGCCCACCTATAACTTGTCCCAAGAGTTATCTAGCCCACCTATAACTTGTCCCAAGAGATATCTAGTCCACCTATAATTTGTCCCAAGAGTTATCTAGCACACCTATAATTTGTCCCAAGAGTTATCTAGCACACCTATAATTTGTCACAAGAGTTATTTAGCCCACCTGTAATTTGTCCCAAGAGATATCTAGCCCACCTATAATTTGTCCCAAGAGTTATCTAGCCCACCTGTAATTTGTCCCAAGAGATATCTAGCCCACCTATAATTTGTCCCAAGAGATATCGAGCACACCTATAACTTGTCCCAACAGATATCTAGCCCACCTATAACTTGTCCCAAGAGTTATCTAGCACACCTATAACTTGTCCCAAGAGATATCTAGCACACCTATAACTTGTCCCAAGAGATATCTCACCCACCTATAACTTGTCCCAAGAGTTATCTCGCCCACCTATAACTTGTCCCAAGACATATCTCACCCACCTATAATTTGTCCCAAGAGATATCTATCCCACCTATAATTTGTCCTAAGAGATATCCAGCACACCTATAATTTGTCCCAAGAGTTATTTAGCCCACCTGTAATTTGTCCCAAGAGATATCTAGCCCACCTATAATTTGTCCCAAGAGTTATCTAGCCCACCTGTAATTTGTCCCAAGAGATATCTAGCCCACCTATAATTTGTCCCAAGAGATATCTAGCACACCTATAATTTGTCCCAATAGATGTCTAGCACACCTATAATTTGTCCCAAGAGTTATCTGGCACACCTATAATTTGTCCCAAGAGTTATCTAGCACACCTATAATTTGTCCCAAGAGTTATCTAGCCCACCTATAATTATACAGAGTGTTCTAAAAAGACCCGGACAATTTTGGTTGTTAACATATTTAGAACCACAAAATGATACAAAGATACCCTTTGGTTTATCTGACACAGAAAGTCAAAGTTTTGTTCACACCATCAATACACTTCAATGTGAGCTCCGTTTGTCATGCACAGGACATCAAGGCAGTACATGAGTTCTTGTCATGTTCGGCTCGGCATGTTTACGTCCACCAGTGCACACACAGCTGTGATCCGAGAATGAAGATCCTGCAGGTTGGTCACCTTGGTACTGAGACAACATCTTTGACAAACCCTGGGTTATGTCTGGGGATCGTGGGGGCCAGGCCGTTGGTTCATCTCAGCCAATCCAGCAACCTGGAAATTTTTCATTCAGGGCGGCTTGAACGACTATGGCCCATTGAGGTTGAAAAATTATATCAGGTTGCAGGTCTTCAATCTCTTGAGAGATGAATCCTTCCAACATGTTCAAGTAAATTGTTGAGGTCACTGTATCCTCCACAAAGAAAAACGGACCCGACAAGAGGTCATGGAGAAGGTCACACAACACATTGACCATGGAACTATCGCATATGTGTTCAATGAGCATGTGGAGGTTTTCAGAGCCACTGATCCTCACATTGTGCCGGTTGACATTCCCCGATACTTGAGAGGAAGCTTGGTCTGTGAACATGACTTTTTTCAGCTAATCTCTGTCATTGTCTGTGTGATTGAGAATTTCCAAGGAAAATACCTTGAGTTTGGGTCCATCATTTGGTTTGAGTTCCTGCAGAATCTGCCCCTTATACACGTAAAGCTTCACAATTTTATGCACAATCCTGTGTGCAGTGGTGGTTGGTCGTCCCAGTTCTCTGGATGTGAGTCAAATTGGTTTTCTGGAACTTTGTTGAAATGATTCACACACTCGTTCAATGTCTGCTGTACTTGTGCTTGGTCAACCGGTCCTCATCTGTTTCTGACAACTTCCAGTCTCCTTAAACCGCTTGTACCCCTCTCTGATACCAGTCTGCGATGGTGGATTCCTTCCATACCTTGTAAGGAAATTACACTGAACTTGCGTGTCGGATCTCGGCTCGATGAACCATTTGACGTACTGATCTTTCGACTGTGGATTCGCCGTTTTACATTAAACCAGATCTGAAAATAAAGAAAACTTTATGAGTTGCTGTATCATATAAAACAAAGGGTATTGTTGTCTCATTTGTGGTACTAAATATTGTTGTAGTTCTGTGAAGCCTGCACTCCCCCCAAGGCAATGGCACCCAACATATAGCAGTCCTGAGACAGTTATTTCATTCGTATTTGTTCAGATAGCCCTTCCATTATGTCTTGTGGGTACATGGGTCAAGATGCGTTGCGTAGGGATTTTAGTTCGGTCTTTAATTCCATTTGCTATTCTTTCATCTATTATATTTTACTCAACATAACACAAGACCTCTCCTTCATGCAAGCATGCATGCCACAGACCACACCGCACAGCGACAGCCTCATTACCATATGCGTGCCATTTCCCCTTTCAAAATGCACACCATGACCCAACAAACGTTTCACCGCAGACCATCATCGTACTTACCACGATGCTACAACCTTCGTACTACAACCACACCACCTTCTAAAAATCCCCACAGTAACCTACGATCGACCTCCTTGCCACAGCCACGACAACCACTTCAGCCTCCTCACCACAACCACTTCAACCACTCCCAATGCTTCAACGTCCTTTCCTCAAACACCATAGCGCTTCACCCACATCACCTCAACCGTGATGAGGCACCGCGACCACAGTCGGCACCCCGGACGCTCACTGCCGTCCTTTGGGATGCCGGGGAATGGAGGGCACGACGGAGCCTACAAGTTGGAACATATTGGCATGTAGATCGAAGCACAAGAATGCGCTGGGGTCCGTTCAACATCAGCTGGGTAACCTGGTGCTCCGCTAAATAGCGACCCTCATTTGGAGCCCAGTGCACATTAATGGCCGGCGCACTCCCAAAAACCCACAGCTTGTGTTACCCTCGGAGATCTGTTACGTGGCTGAGTTTGGAGGTAAATGAGGCCATTTTTGGCTTCGGAGTCTGGTGGGTCAGGGCTACTTCTCGGAGAGGCATCTGCACGCCAATATGAGTGCTCGGATACGACTACAGGGCATTTTGATCTGATTTTTGGTTCCTCGTTCACCCAGGCTCTATAAAATAGGTGCAAAAGAGCCAAGCAAGCAGTGGCTGAGTCATTGCTGAGGAGTCGCCGAGTCATTGCTGAGGATTCGCCGAGTCATTGCGAAGTCATCGCCAAGTCATCAGCGCTCTGTTTCAAATTTGTTCCGCAGCCAATATTTGTTCTGCTCAATCTCCGTTAGCATTTACATTGACAGACTTTCTCACAAGCCACGTTAAGTGATCATCTCACACGTTCTGTCTCTCCCATCTTGTCTCTTCTGCTGTGAACGCACAAATACTAAAAAAAAAAAAAGCAACTACAGACATGCACTCCTTCACTCTTCTGCATTACGTTTGCACCTCATTTACACCTCATTTGCTCCTCCCACTCACACATCATAGACACCCAGTTTACTTCTCTCCTTCCCCTCATAAGTGAGTGGGAAGCGTGGGCCCGTCAGCCATTCCGGATATTGAAAGAGGTCGTAAACACCTCAACTGCCTCTCATCTTTCTGTGCTCTCTAATTTCCTCGGGCGTGTGTCTGATAGCACCTGTTATATTTGATTAATGATAAGATTGTAGACGTTTAATATCAGTTTCACCCTGCCTTGTGTCTTCTTTTTTGTAAATAATTGCATTTCTTTTGCCACACCTCATCAATCATTGCTTTCCCCTCATGTACACCTTGTTTATTAAAACCATTTATTATTGTGCCCCATGACCTTTCCACGCCCTTGCTTTATGAATAAATTGCCCTCATTGTAAATGTATCCACCTCGTTCTGTCTTTTCCTCCATTGGTCCAGCATAATCTACACGTTAGTCAAGCCGGGAAGTTCAACCCCATTAATTGGCTCTTATTAGCCAGTGTGCACTTGGTAGCTCAGCTCGGCTGCACCTGATACAGTAAGTTCCACGCAAGTATGCCTCGAGGGCACGTGACCCCCTCCCCCCTTCCCCCCGCTTGGTAAGACTGTCCACAGGTAAGGTATTACTTGGAGTAGTGTAACCCTGTCTGGATTGGCAGTACCAATCGGCATTCGTGGTTGCTTATCAACCCGTCGGCGTGCGGAGTTATATGTGTCTGGCAGCTGCAGGACCGGGCGTTTGGGAGGGACCAGAGCGCTTTCCCTCATGGCAAACCTCGAATCCCGGATCTGTAACAATATATCAAGAACCAAAGTTGTCCAGGTCTTTTTGGAGCACCCTGTATCTGATGAAAATGACTTCTTGGCCAGTGTAATTAATCACAATAAACAACTTGTATTGCATTCCCATCAGGAAACACATGGCATCGTTCGGGAAAATGTGGGACACTGGATGGAAACGACATGGAAAAGGAGGAACATCTGTACGAATTCAGTGACGTGGTCAAGGTGACAAAAAAACATCATTTTGTCTCTTTATGGATCAGTGAGTAAATAATGGGAATAACTCGATACGAGCAGCCCATACTGTAACTCAATGAAACAGCAGCAGGTGGACTCGTCCTACACTGATGTGACCTGTGCAACCAAGTACCGTACGGTGACTGTCTATTCAAGTCAGTGTAAGAAATGCTTCCGAGTGCGGTTTGCAAATGACAGTGCCTGAGCATTGCGGTGGAATAACCGGCTGAAAACTGTTCTTTTTTTTTTTTGCAACCATACTCTCTACAGAGAGTGTTGGTGCTGCCGAAGCAGTTTCCTGGGCTGTTGGGCACAATCCTGGACAGGTCGCCACTCCGTCGCAGGATACTCGAATGGCTCAATTATCCCGGCAAGCTGGTACTCAATTTGCCGACCTCGGAAGGATGAGAGGCTGAGTCAACCCCCTGGTGTGTATTAATTCAGCGGCCGACGGGGCTTGAACTCAGGACCCTTGGTTCCCAAGCCGCCACCTGAACCACTGAGCCAACACCAGACTTATAAACTGTTCTTTGAGAAAGTACATTTAGTATAAGGTATTAAACTGTTGTGTGCATAATTTCAGACGGGTTTTCATACAAGTGAGTTATGTGTGACCAGCTGATATAATCAGACCCGGTCTACTTTGACTACAACTATGACTACTACGACTTTAAGGGCCACAATTATTCCCACCTTTTTTGTGCGGGTCCGCTGGGGAACGTTTTTGCCCAAGCCTGCTGCTCGACTGAAGGTGATTTGGACAGCGTGCAGGGGATAATTCGCCGACTCCTAGACAAAGATCCCATGAGATCTTTAACGGACGTGAACGACCGTTGCCTACGGCGGCTCCTTGGGATCAACGTCCGTCCGGTGGATGGCACGCACACATCGATCCCTCGCCCTGCATTTGAAAACACTACGATGACAGTTTGCAGTTGGGTCTGGATTCAAACGCAGGATAGACAACTCAGAGGCAAGTGTGCATATCCCTCCAGGAGTCGAGGACATCTACCCAAGGAGCGCAATTAGATTCTGTCTACTCGGACGCAAACCCAGCTGATGTGGACGCATAGACAAGTACAGTAACACACTTAAAGAACCTAAACACCATCAACGAATAAACTTATGAACGAATCCCTTCCTTTCATCACTTCTTCCAGCTCGTTAACCGGAGACGGGCACATTTTTCACAAACTTCCGAGGTATTAATCAATACTTGGTGTTTGAAAATCGGCTTGTTCGTGTCATTGGAAATACGAACAGCACATACCTAAGATATCCAAACATTTCAAAGAAAAAGGGACAATAAAGCTCAGTCAAGTCATCATTATCAGTGGGTTCCTGCTGCCTCAAGGAGAGCTCATTATGAAACGAGCACAAAGACATTTTCACAGGGAGCACAGTCTCTCGAAAGCGCTGTGCGTAGGTGGCAACACGCTTGGACCTGGATCCATCAGGATTACTGGCTGACCGCACGGTGACGGGCACATCTTTGCAATGTAAGAAGGTAGGCTCCCCAGGAGCAGGACAGCGTGGGAGTGATTATCACTCAGTCCCTGGCGTCTCATGCCATTACTCATTGTGAGGCGTGCGAGCCACGGCCTGGTTCTATCATTCCACGGCGTGTTTAAACGAGACGGATTTGCATCGAGCCCAGGCAAGCTCGAGAAGATTGCACGTCTGTTCAGGAGTGCAGCTACAAGTGTCGATAAAACAGCTCATTTGTTGTTTGTCAAATGCTTTATAACCGGCATTCACGCAATGGTAGAAAAACAAGATGGCGGCCTTGGTGTTGATCTTATTAAATAAATAATTGCTCGTGTCGCCACGTAAACTCAGGCCACGTTCGTTAGTCACACAAATTTACTTTATTTTTTATTTTTGTTACCGGCATAGCTCTTACAAACCATTCCTACAAAACTCTGAAGAAACTGTCAGTCCTGGGGAATTTTGATTGAGTTCTGGAGAAATCTCTCCAGGGGGAGACGTTTCCCTCCCTCCCCAATCATCTCACTCCTTAACATTTACATGTACCACCGAGGTCCTCTCGCAACTCAAACAATCATCGCTCAGGAATTCTCATATTATCGACTATAGAGAGGTCATAGAACACGATACCCCGCGCAGTGTTCAGGTAGATACAGGAGGGCCTTGCCGTTCGCCGGGGTTACATTCTTGAAAATCCCCGTGAACCGCAAACTTAGGGGGTAATGGGGAAAATATGGTTAGGGACTTTATTGCTGAAAGCACGGCTGTGCAGCTGATGCAGTGCCCACTTCCAGTAAGCTGGTACTCACTGTGCCGACCTTGTCAGGAGACAGGCTGAGTGAACCCACCTGGTGTTGTTTAACGGATTGACAGGGGCTTAAACCCAGGATTCGAAGATCTTAAGGCAGCCACCTTCAAGTCAACACCAGGTTTATTATCTGAAATGAAGAACATAAAATGAAGTTTATTTTCTTGAGTTATTAAGATCATCAAACTTACCTTTAATAATAATTATGATGTTAAACTTTCACGCTATGCTCCTCATCTTTATCTTATTTCAACCTCCTCACTTCAAAACGAACAAACAAACAAACAAACAAATATTTTCACTCAAAAAAATAAATCACCAACTCATTCTGCCTCCTATTTCCTTCCTTGATTCATTCTTTGTTGGGTGGTCGCTAGACTACCGTTATTCTCAGGTTTTCCGTCTGTCTGTATGTATGTAATGGACAGCTCTGGAGGCCAGAGGAGTCAACCGATTTTGATGAAACTTGACTGGTAGGTTCATACCAGGATCTAGTTGTATGCTTTTGAGCACCGTTGCTGTGGACGCCACCGTTGCCTAGCAACGGGACTTTGAAATTTTTGAAAAATCCTTTAAAAAAAAAAAATCGAAAATCAAAAATCGGCTTCCGTGCTTTTATGCACACTATCATCAACCTCTTTGTCAAAAATTTTCAGCCCGATCCGTCAAAAACTGTATGACTAGTATGCAATTATATAGCGACCACCCAGGTCGCCTACCGGCTTGTTTATTCATTCTCATTACCTCCCAATTGAACCAATATTCGTCATAATTCAGTTAATTTGCTTCTGACTTTAAAAGCTTTGAATAAAATTTTATAACGTTTCATTTGCCTTATTTCAGGAAAACCCCACATGCACAGGTTCTTCTTCTTCATAAACACCCCACACGTTCTTCTTCTTCTTCATAATTATTTACTGTCTGTATCACAAACACCCAGCGATATCAAACAAAATCATGCGATATCACATGATAACAAATGAAATCATGTGACATCAAACGAAATCACACGATATCACACGATAAGGAATGAAATCATGAGACATCAAACAAAATCACAGGATATCACACGATAACAAATGAAATCATGTGACAACAAACAAAATCACGCGATATCACACGATAAGAAATGAAATCATGTGACAAACAAAATCACGTGATCATGTGACATCAAATGAAATCACGCAATATCACACGATAACAAATGAAATCATGTGACAACAAACAAAATCACGTGATCATATGACATCAAATGAAATCACGCGATATCACACGATAAGAAATGAAATCATGTACATCAAACAAAATCACGTGATCATGTGACATCAAATGAAACACACGATATCACACGATAACAAACGAAATCATGTGACATCAAACAAAATCACGCAATATCACATGATAAGAAATGAAATCATGTGACATCAAACAAAATCACGCGATATCACATGATAACAAATGAAATCATGCAATATCACACGATAACAAATGAAATCATGTGACAAACGAAATCACGCAATATCACACGATAAGAAATGAAATCAAGTGACATAAACAAAATCACGTGATATCACACGATAACAAATGAAATCATGTGGCATTAAACAAAATCACACGATATCACATGATAACAAATGAAATCACACGATAACAAAATGAAATCATGTGACAAACAAATCACACGATATCACATGATAACAAATGAAATCATGTGGCATCAAACAAAATCACGCAATATCACACGATAAGAAATTAAATCATGTGACATAAAACAAAATCACGTGATCATGTGACATCAAATGAAATCACGCGATATCACACGATAAGAAATGAAATCATGTGACATCAAACAAAATCACGTGATCATGTGACATCAAATGAAATCACGGATATCACACGATAACAAACGAAATCATGTACATCAAACAAAATCACGCAATATCACATGATAAGAAATGAAATCATGTGACATCAAACAAAATCACGCGATATCACATGATAACAAATGAAATCATGCAATATCACACGATAACAAATGAAATCATGTGACATCAAACGAAATCACAACAAATCACAGATAAAGAAATGAAATCATGTGACATAAAACAAAATCACGTGATATCACAGATAACAAATGAAATCATGTGACATCAAACGAAATCACGCAATATCACACGATAAGAAATGAAATCATGTGGCATCAACGAAATCACGCAATATCACACGATAAGAAATGAAATCATGTGACATAAAACAAATCACGTGATATCACAGATAACAAATGAAATCAAGTGACATCAAACGAAATCACGCGATATCACACGATAAACAAATGAAATCATGTGACATCAAACGAAAATCACGCAATATCACACGAAATCACACGATATCACACGATAACAAACGAAATCATGCGATCAAACAAAATCATGTGATGTCACACGATAAACAAAATCATGCGATAGCAAAGGACATCACGCGATATAACATGATAACAAACGAAATCATGCGATATCACATGATAACAAACCATGAGGCATGTTATCAAAAGAGTAACTGAGTCTGCGATGAAGGGCAGCGTGGGGCTGTAAGGTGAGACGGAGATGTGTGGTTGTGTATTCCTCCGAGCCAGACCACGATAGAGTGAGGGATCAATGCCGCGATCCACGATCGGCAAATTTTACCACAACCATTCAACCACGATCGGGGCGGGCCTGCTGTATATCGATGTATCAAACATGGTTATTTTAAGTATTCTGAAGGGGATCTGTGTTCTACAGTGTTCAAGTATATAATTCAACTTAAATAAAGGTTTAAAAAGGTGTAAAGATGTATAAATAAATTAATTCCAGGATTTACTACCATTTTTTCCAGCAGCTATGACAACACCCTACCTAACACGTTTATCCTGTTGTGGAACCCGGCTTGCGGGGGCACTACCAGGGTGGTGGTGTCCCCGGTTCTCCCCGGAGTCACCGAGAATCGAAGCTGTCGCACATGAATAAGTCCGTGTCGCCATGGGTCACCATCTCTATAGTCGATAAAATCGACCACGAATGCCAACAATTTAACCACGTGACCCAGTGTCCTCCATCTGATTACCATTTAACTGCAGGACACACAGTCTCCTTATCAGGGAATCGTGCCCTCAGCGATTGTGATACTTTTATCTTTATTGGATCTTGATTAAGGCGGCCGAGCTCACCGCTAGCACAATTCCGGACTGATGTGAGAGCCAATCTGTTGGGGAATTATAATCTCCCGGCTCGGCTAATGTGCGGACCATGGGGGACCAATGAAGGAAAAGAGGAAAACGAGCTGGGTACATTATTACTGTTGTAGGCCGGGCGTCGGCGGTGAGCACGACTGCTAGGTGGAGCAATACAGGCAGCTCCACCGAACACCCGGTATTGAGATCGTGCTCCTCGGAGAACTCCGAAAGGCACGGGTCCCTTACAGGACCGTGAATCGCCAATAATTCGG
>CM068963.1:118477269-118491618 GCA_035128595.1 Eptatretus atami
TGTGTGTGTGTGTGCAGATACGTGGAGTGACGTGTACGTTCGTGTGTAGGTGTCAGTGTTGGCGATTGGCACAACACGGCACGACGGTCGTATCGTGCTCGAGTGGATCGAGGAGTCCTCCGTTAAATGCCATTTTAAACGTCCCGCATCAGAGTGCGCAGTGCGGCAACAGCGACTGTGCACTCGTAATGCGTGTTCGGTCTGTTCGAGTCAATCCCCATCGCTCATCACGTCCTGCATCAATGCATGGCAGTGATGCCGCTTCCCTCAACACAACGTCAAGTAGGAAGCTATCAGTCGGAATAAACCAGTGCACATCAACTTGGAACCCCAATAGACGGTTCCTTTCTCCATCTCGCTCGGGTTTCGGGAGATCGCGTCTGGCTCACAAAGATCAACCGAATGATTACCTGGGAAACCAATTGGTGTTCGGAGTGAGTGCAGGTGCTGCACCCAAGCGATCACACCGTGACCTTTAGGAAAATGCATTCTCGTGCAAAGGCCGAAGGTCTGATGAGCTGTTCGCATGTTGTTTTGATCGCGGTGTTTGGGTCAATCAGAAAAACGGAAAGCATTATAACTCTGAGAGGTCATGCATGACCTTTAGTGTTTCAGAAAGAAAAAAAAAAAGGAAACTATCAATTCCTTGAGATGTAATGACCTTGAGTTTCAGGGAAAAGGAAACAATCAATTCCTTGAGATGTAATGACCTTGAGCTTCTGGTAAAAGGAAACAATCAATTCCTTGAGATGTAATGACCTTGAGTTTCAGGGAAAAAGGAAAGTATCAACTCGTTTTCAGGTCATTATCTTTATCAGAAAATCGGAAAGTATCAACTCCTTCGGATTGGCAGAAAGATACAGATGGCCATCTCGTGGTGTACAAAGCAAGCAAAAGGCGAGTCCATCTTGTCCCACAGGCCAGCAAACAAATAACTGACTTTACTGAGAATCAGTTGAACGGTTTATTTGTTTAAAAACGTTTCTCTCTTCCTCGTTAGGATCATCCAGGGGAAGGCGACGGAGAGCCGCAAGGTGTATGGGTCCATAACAAGGAAGGTCAAACTTCTTGGTCCTCTTTCAAAGCATCCATCATTGCCAAGCAAGTGAATGGCATGTGATTACAGGAAACACTTCTCACCTCATCACTTCCACGTCCTTTGTTAATCGTTTCAAGAATTTACAGGACTTGCACATCTCCGGAAACCAAGGAAAGTGTACAAAAAGGAACACTCAGTTATATCAAATGGAAATGTCCTCCATGAAGAGCTTATTGAGGTGTAGTTGAAAAAAACAAAAACGACGAGAGCACACTGTCTTTGCATGCATATGTATTATATATATATATAATATATAATAATATATATATATATATATTATATATTGTGTACAGTGCCCTCCATAGTATTGGAACAGTGAAGTCATAATATATATTATTGCTCTACTGTATACTCAAGATAATTGGATTTGAGATCAAAAGATGAATATGAGGCAAGAGTACAGAGGGTTTGCTTTTCTTTCTTGGTATTTCCATGCATATATTGTTTTACCATTGTACTGTAGAACAACAACACTTTTTATGTTCAGTCCCCCAATTTTAGGTAACCATGAGTATTGGAACAGATTAACTGAAAGTAAATTAAAGTAGTATCATAGTTAGTACTTGCTTCCATATCCCTTGCGTGCAATAACTGCATCGAGCCTATGATTGACTTGGCCAGGGCCACTTGGCAGGGACTTGGCCTCTCCCCTACCATTAAGGGATTGTTAAGGACTGCCGGTTTAATGTGAATTTAAAAGGCTTCGCAGAGCATAGTATAAGAATCCGATTCGGAGTGAGCCGACCGCAGGGATGCAAAGGTCGCTGCATGTAGAGCATGTATGCATGTAAGCAGGCCTTGGCCAGGTAGATAGTATGGGTTTCAAATGCTCCACCTGGTTTATGAAAGACCTGGCAGTTAAAAAGAAAATGTTGCTGTTTGGGTGTGATTTATCGCCCTTCCCTTCCCCTCATGCTGTCTTGCCTTCCTGCCCCTCACACCACCCCTTCCCTTCCCCTCTGGCACCTTCCCTTCCCCTCACATTTACCTCCTCTCAAACCTCCTCCCCTGTACACACCCTATGGACATCTCCGGGCAGTCTTTATGCGCTATATGACATGCTGTTTTAACGTACCCCATTTTGTTAAATTTGACCACCCACACCCTTCTCCACACGTCCACTACCAAACACCAGTTGAGAACGCTCCCCCTCCCCCCCCCCATTTCCCTCCTTCAAACAGAAGTCCAGAACCCCATCCCCTCACACTTACCTCCTTCAAAACACCACTCCCACTTCCCCTCATCCCTCCCCATCCTCCTCGCTCCAACCCTTCCCAGAATGTATCGGGATGTTTGTGAGGCGTCGCTTTCCCCTTACCTTCCTCGCTCTTCCCCCCTCCTGGCTTCCCACTTCCTCACCCTCCTCTCTGCCTCCCATCTCCCCCACCCCTCCCCCCCCATCTCACTCCTCCTCTCTCCCCTCCCTCCTTTAATTTTTTTTTTTAATTGATTGGGTTGTTGGTCTTCAATCTGTGGGAAGGCAAATCCTTCCAACATGTTCAGGTAAATTGTTGAGGTCACTGTATCCTCTACAAAGAAAAATGGACCCACCGAGTGGTCATGGGGAAGGCCAGCCCACACATTGACCTTTGGACTATCACGTACGTGGTCAATGAGCACGTGGAGGCCCATATCCTCACATTGTGCCGGTTGACCTTCCCCGATGCATGAAAGGAAGATTCATATGTGAACATGACCTTTTTTTAGGTAATCTTCATCATCGTCTGTGTGATTGAGAATTTCCAAGGAAAATGCCTCGAGTCTGGGTCCGTCATTTGGTTTGAGTTCCTGCAGAATCTGCACCTTATAGGTGTAAAGCTTCACTATTTTATACACAATCCTGTGTACAGTGGTGGTTGGTTGTCCCAGTTCTCTGGATGTGAGTCAAATTGGTTTTCTGGAACTTTGTTGAAATGATTCACACACTCGTTCAATGTCTGCTGTACTTGTGCTTGGTCAACCGGTCCTCATCTGTTTCTGACAACTTCCAGTCTCCTTAAACCGCTTGTACCCCTCTCTGATACTAGTTCGCGATGGCGGATTCCTTCCATACCTTGTACGGAAATTACACTGAAGTTGCGTGTCGGATCTCCTCTCGATTCGCCGTTTTATTTTACATCAAACCAGCAGACCTGAAAATAAAGAAAACTTTATGAGTTTCTGTATCACATAAAACAAAGGGTATTGTTGCCTCATTTGTCTTATTAAACATGTTAACCACCAAAGTTGTCCAGGTCTATTTGGAACACCTGTATTTGCTCGACCCTATTTATAAAAACGAAAAGGTTGGTCGGTCGGTCCGACCGTATATGAAGCCATGTGACTATATGCCGATTACTCACCTCTTGTTTGAACGTTAGTTGTGGACTACACGAAAGTCTATAAATTACATACTATTGGAATGTGCCTTTCGCAGTGAAGCCGCGTGACGATATAATATGTCTAATAATTACGTACTGTTTGAATGTAACTTTTGATGCTTTAAACTGCTGAGATCCCTTCGACCATTGAAGACCATTTAAGAACCCCAAGACCCCGAGGACCCAAAAGACCCAGATGACCCAAAATTCCCCGACGACCGAAAAGACCCAAAACACCCCGAACACCCCCAAAAAACTCAAAAGTCCCCAAGGACCCAAAAGACCCCGAAGACCAAAAAAAACCCTTAACACTCTTAAACCCCTTCGACCTTAACATCATTTAGACCCCTTACACCCCTCGGAAAGATTAGACAGCTTAGACCTATGACCATTTCGACCACTTAGACCTTATTATATTACAAATAGATTTCAAAGAAATATATCACCACCAATATTACAAATAAATTTGTGCAAAATAAATGTTTGTATGATGATTGGTATAAATCATGACAACACAGCAAATCTGTGACGTCAATCTCTGCAACGACGCGTGGAGAGGCGAGCATAGCGAGCCGACCCACGCTATTCATCAACAAAGATGAGCGAGCCAGTTCCAGATGCAGCCATGCAAGCCCAAGGCATGGCACTACCTCCTTCATGCTTCACAGATGAGGTAGTGGTAGTATACTTTGAGTCAGATGCAGTTCCTCCTTTTCTCCACACTTTCACCTTTCCATCGCTTTGGTGAAGGTTTATCTTGGTCTCCTCTGTCCATAAAACGTTGTTCCAGAACTCTACTGGCTCACCTCTGTACTTCTTGACAAATTCTAATTTGACCTTTCTCTTTTTGGTGCTGATGAGAGATTTGCATCTTGCGGTGTAGCCTTTGTAATTTTGCCGTCAAAGTTTTCTGCGAAGGGAAGATTGTGATACTTTCACCCCTGCACTCTGAAGGTTGTTGGTGATGTCACTGACGGTTGTTTTAAGGTTTTTCATTGCAGTTCCGACGAGTTTTCTGTCGTCAACTGGCGATGATTTCCTTGGCCGACCTGGCCGTTATCTATTGCGAAGTACACTAGCAGTTTCTTTCTTTTTCCAAGATATTTCAAGTTATTGTATTTGCTATTCCCAACATTTGTGCTATGGTTCTAACTGAATGCCTCTGCTCTTCAAGCTTCCAAATTGCTTGCTTTTATTTCACAGACAGTTCTCTGGTCTTCATGTTGATTTATGCCTACCGACTCCAAAGGCAAACTCCCACAGCTAAAGCAAAGGCTAAAGCCAAGACGAGACATTCACAGCTCTTTTGTGTGTGAACAATCAATGCAACAAGAAACACCTGAGCAACAAGAAACACCTGTCAGTCATTTTTTCCAATACTTATGCTTACCTAAAATGGGAGGACTGAACATAAAAAGTGCTATTGTTCTGCAATGGTAGAACATATATACATAACAATACAACGAAATAAAAGCAGACCCTCTGTTCTCTTGCCTCAGATTCATCTTTTGATCTCAAATACAAATATCTTGAGTATATCGCAATCATAACAAATTTGATTTCACTGGTCCAATACTTATGGAGGGCACTGTATGTGTGTGTACGTATGTGTGTATGTAAATGTATATGTGTTATGTATGTACGTATGTGTGTATATGCACAGTGTATATGTATGTTGTTGCGGGGTTCTGGCACGAGTGCGCTTGAGGGGTTTCTCTCTCGGACCCACCGCTCGATCACTGACCCTGAAGCTGCAAGCCACGGATAACTCTGCAGCCCAACATGTTGCAAAGCAGACACCGGTTGGAGCAATTAGATCTAAAAGGGTCCTCCCGCCTAACGTTGTGTTACCTATTGGTGACCGGAAGACCTCAACTAGGGAACCGCACTCTCAATCTCCCAGCCCTATTTACTTATTAGGTACGGCCAAGCAAAACTGTGGGTGGAGAGTTGGCTATCTCAGAACGAATCAGTGGGGTACAACGTCCCATCTATCTAATATGTACATGCTATGACGAACCAATGAATGAAAGGACAACCGGGCAGGTTTGAAACGTTTACCAAATTTGAGAAAGCACATATTTACAATCAATGTGCAAGATAGGAACATGCGGAGATCAAAGACGCAAAGAAAAAGCAATTACCCCTCACACATAAGTTCCCCTTAAAGGTGGTCCCCTGATATGCAAAACTTTCTGGTTATTTATATATTAACTTGACCTTCCTAGTGAAGAAATCACCCATGTATTTTTTTAAATTAAAAATGGGATAATTAGAGCAATATTTCGATCATTTATTGTGCTTTTCACAATTTGCTATGCCCCACCCCTAAAAAAAGTTGACTTCAGCGAATCGCAGCGTTGACGTCACATACAGAAACTCGCACAGAGTGGATTGACTCGAGATCTCTAGAGTCGAGACTCTAGACTAGTCCGATAAATCCGTCGTCCGTTCGACTAGGCCGATAAATCCGTCGTCCGTCCGACTAGGCCGATAAATCCGTCGTCTGTCCGACTAGGCCGATAAATCCGTCGTCCGTCCGACTAGGCCGATAAATCCGTCGTCCGTCCGACTAGGCCGTTAAATCTGACATGCTGTAGCTTTCTTTTATTACTCTCTTTTTTTTCATTGTTTTCTACTGGTGCTACACGACGACAGTAGGAATAAAATAAATAAAAATGCAACAGAACGTCAGATTTATCGGACCACTCGGGACAATTGTGTCACAAGGTGTGTTCTGCACACAAGTTTTCATCGTATCCGGACAGCGAGATTTCTTCGTTTCATGCGCGGAGAGATACGGCCGATGACATGCGCCGGCCTTGTTGTTATTAATTCGCCGCGGAGAAACATGTCCGCTGCGCTGTTCACATCACCTCACTAAAATATTTCTGATATCGAGCAGTATGCAAGTCGAATTTACATTATTGAATTACGAATAGGATTTAGTCTAACTAGTTGTTATTTCCGAGTCTTCCTTCGATGTCCTCCGATCATCATGAACTCCGGCAATTTCATCGCCATTTTCCTCTGCTTGTCCTGCTTCGGGCTCGAACTGGTAAGGCCGTATTTCATTTCCAGCTGGCTGAACTTCACTCCTGCGACTACGTTATCCGACAATTCTCCATGTGATTCAGACCAAAATCCTTATTTTTCTCACATCACTGTCGTTACCAGACAAGTGAAAGTCCATGTCATCCATTATTCAAAACCAAATGTTCGATTTTTTTTAAAGCAGAAATGAACGAAGCGTTTGAGTCGACCAATCAAATGTGGAAACACACAGAAAGCCAATAGAATCACGTAGACCACCAACCCGAGTAATTTACATGCAGCCTTTTCATGCTGTAGTGATGTCATGTGGGTTACGCCCCTTTCAGGAGAATTTTTAGGGGCGTTCCGAAGAGGTTTGTTTTTTTAATTTTACATTTTACCGAATGAGTATTGTGAAAAAACATTGTCAGATCTGAAATCACTATGAAAAACTCCTCTAGGACATATATAAATGAAATTTCAGTACTTTTGCATGTCAGGGGACCTTTAAACACTCTTAATTACCTAGGGACGGACAGGCATGCCAGACTCACACTGGGGAAGGCAGAGAGGAAGAAGAAGAAGAAGAAGAAGAAGAAGAAGAAGATAGAGGAAAGAACATGGTGTGGTTGCGGTCCTTCACTTACCCTACGCAAACAAGCAGACTTGCGTTGGTCAAAATTATAGGGAAGGGAAGGGAAAGGAAAGGGAGGGGAAATGCATGTCGGTGCGGTGTCGAAGCATCGTGTGTTGCTGGAGTCCCCGCACCTGAGGGCCTCGTGCTTCATTAGCCCAAATGAATGGGCAAATAGGAATGGTTTGTGAGCAGGAACGGTTTGCAGACAGGAATAGCTTGTGGACAGGAACAGCTGCAGCTCGTCAGGGTTCAGACAGATGGCAGAGGCTCTTCATCCGTTCACCCGCCTGCCTTTTATTGAGGGTGGCACGAAGCGTGGTCGCATTGCTTTGACACTGTGACCACCTGTCGTCTGCTCATTGGCCAATGTGTGGCCATTATCCTGGAATGGCCTCTGTGTCCAGATTCTTTGAAGAAAGAAAGTTCCAGGCAGCTTATCAACTGAGAGGTTTGAATCACTTTTCACTTTCTTCTCAGCACTCCAAGTGCGATGGTAAAAACCATGCTTTTCCCTCACCAAACTACACCATTCTGCCAGACAGGGAAGAGAAAAATCCCGGCACCCCTCCAGTGGAGATGACGCAACACACGGGCAGAGCAGAAATATGCATGAGGCAAAACATGAACATGCATGAGGCAAAACATGAACATTCATGAGGCAAAACATGAACATGCATGAGGCAAAACATGAATGGAGCACACATATACATTTTACATTCAAACATGGTTACATCACAGCCATAGCTTCAGAGGGTTGGACCAACAACTGTGCCACACTCCCCTAGAGAGTAGCTTTGGCTTCTCAGTCACTCTTAGCATGGACCACGCAGGAACTGCCTCACGTGATGATGACAATCGCAGTGCAAATGATCCTTGAGATGCCGATCAACCTGCTGCAACCATGTGGCAAGTGGTCAGTCCATTTGCTTCCTCCACTCACGAGGCACCCTCGCTCAGAGAATCTGGTGAGCAGGATCAGCATCAGGAAATCCAAACAGTCGCAGCTGACACTCACGGACTATACAGGTAACAAATCTCATCTGATTCTTTCTCAGCAAATGCTCATTGGACACAAAGTCTGGCCAGCAATAGCTATGGATTCTCCGAAGAGACCTGGTACCAAAGGAGTTCAGTCTCTGCCTCATATCCTTGGTCAGAGTCCAAGTCTCACATCCGTAGAGCAAAACTGGAAGCATTAAGGACTTAAAGACTCGGACTTTCGTCTTCATACATAGATACCAAAAGCACTCCATGATTCAGTGAAGCCATGACTCCACAGGCTCAAACCAGAGGTCTATTGAACTATGGCACACAGCATGCGGAGACATGAATATCACTGCCAAGATAAGTGATCTCAACATCCGCACCAAAAACAAGTACAGACAAGATAGCATCATCCAAGATCTCATTGAAAGCCTGGATCTTAGTTTTGACCCAAGACACCCATAATCCCAGCAGCTCCAACACCTCATTCAGCACCTGGAGGGCCCCCATCAGGATATCCAGAATCTCCGCAAATATAACGACATCATCTGCAAAATCAAGGTCAGAGATCTTAACATTTCCAAACGATGCATCGTTGCTTGATCTCTCTGACATCCTCTCGAGAATGCAGTCCAAGCAAATGCTGAAAGTGTGGGGTCCAGTACACACACCTGATATACTCCAGTAACAAATGGAAATAAGTCAGAGATGGAATCATCACAACTCACAGCACTCTCAGTACCAGAGTAGAGTTCAGACATCAGATCGATCAGTTTTGGCAGCACCTCAAGAAGACCAAGGATCCTCCAGAGTACATCCCGATTCATTGAAGCGAACACGATGAGGAGGTCAACATCGGTGGTGGCGAACCCTATCAATAATTATCCAAGCAAAGACCTTGCCCAGCACTGAGAGTAGCGTCACCCCTCGGTAGTTGTTGCAGTCCTGACGATCACCCTTCCCTTTCCAGAGAGGGGCAACAAGGCCCCTCTTCCAGTCAGTTGGGATGATGCCTGTGTTCCAAACAGCGCACAGACCAGCAATAGCCTCGTCCAGCCCTCCACACTCGGAAGCAGCCACATCACTCCCAGAAGAAGATTCTCTGACCTCATGTGGAGACTGACTGACTCAAGGCTGTGGTGGAGACTGACTGGCTCAAGACTGACTCAAGACCGTGGTGGAGACTGTGGCAGAGATTGACTGTGGCAGAGACTGACTGGCTCAAGAATGACTCATCCTTTTGTTGCTATTTTATAGAGCCTGGGTGAAGAACGAGCTAAACGTCAGATCAAAACGCTGACCTCAACATCCACGCAGATGAGAGCAACCGAGCGCTCCCATTGGCACACAGACACTTCCCCGAGAAGTAGCCCCGCCCAGTGAGGGTCCGAAGACAAAAATGGTCTCATTCACCCCAAAACTCGGCCATGCAACGGAGCTCCAAGATCAACATGGGGTGCTGGTTTTTGGGAGCACCCTCCGGCCATGAACATATGCTGGGTTTCGAATG
The DNA here is from genome assembly GCA_035128595.1 of Eptatretus atami. NCBI lineage: Eukaryota > Metazoa > Chordata > Myxini > Myxiniformes > Myxinidae > Eptatretus > Eptatretus atami. Next base: position 118,486,893 of record CM068963.1, read on the forward strand.
AGGGTCGTTATTTAGCGGAGTGCCAGGGATACTCAGATGACATTGAACCCCAGTACATTCCCCAGAACCCCAGTACATTCTTGCGTTCTGAGCTAAGTGCCATCCAAATCGGGGCGGGGGGGGGGGGTGTCATGTTGTGTTTTCCTGATATCCTTAAAGGACTGTGGTGAGTGTCCGGGGTACTGACTATGGTTCCAGTGTTCGTAGCGGTTGTAGTGAGGTCGGGGAAGTGCTGTGGCATTTGTGGTGAAGAAGGGTTGGAACGGTTGTGGTGAGGAGCGGAGAGTATTGTGGGGATTTTTAGGAAGGCGTTGGTGTGGGTCGAATGAAGGTTGTAGCATTGTGGTTCGAGTACTGAGGAGTCTGAAATGAAACGTCCGTTGGGGAATGGCATACAGTTTGAACAGGGCCACTGCGGCACATGTTCATGAGGCTCTCTATTAACGTCACCGCTCGGTCTATGGCATGCATGCTTGCTTGCTTGAAGGAGACGTCATGTGTGAAAAGTAAATTAAAATAGATGAATGAAAAAGTAAATGAAAATAAAATTAAAATCGATAAAAGACCTAATAAAAAAACCCTCGCAATGCATTATCCCATCACCTTCATTCATTCATTCCTCTTTTTCCCACCTTTGGAATAAACTCCCACACACTTTTCAATCCCATACTTCCCTCCAGGTCTTCAACAAGCTCAAATGAGCTAATCCTCGTCCTCTTAATGATGACGTCATAAAAACATATGACGTCATTGTGATGTATCAGGTTTGCGATAAATTATCTTTGCTAATGCCCGGCTTGATTCCCGCAAACAAAATTCAAACAGCTTGCCTAGTTTCGGAGATAAATGTATAGGCGATTTCAATTAGCGGCGATATTATGACGTCAACTTTTTTTCTAGAAGAATTTCCAAAATTGGAGATGGTTACTGCCTCGTGCGTGGGCTTTCTGCATATGCATGGCAAGTTTCACGAAGATCCGATGAAAACTCTGGGTTGTGAAACAAAAAAATATCAAAAATAGGAATGACGTCATAAGAATTGATATGACGTCATAAAAATTGATATGACGTCATAGTGATGTCATATGTGCGGTAATTCATCTCTGCTAATGCCCTGTTCGATTCCCGCAAACAGAATTCAAAAAGCTTGCCTAGTTTGAGTAATTTTTTAGGCGATTTCCATTAAGGCGCTGTCACACCTTGACGATTTAGCCAGCGTATGCCGACTTATGAAAAATTTGGTCTAAAACGCTGGCACACGTCAAATACGTTATGGGTAAGTTTTGTATACTTTAAGAGCACGCTGAAAAACACTGCCATACGTCGTAGTACGCTGGCTTTCATTGTTGTACTTTGCCGTTGTCCTCAAATTTTAGCATGCTTGAAATTTTACGACGTATGCCAGCGTATGACTCACACGTTCCGCTACGCTGGCCATAAGTTGCAGGTACGTTATGCGATCGTGACACACCGACACACGTTACTTGTAAGTTACTCATAAGTCGAAACACGTCGAGGTAATGATTAGCGTACCCGAAACTTATTTATAACCTATGAGTAACGTGTTGTAGGCACGTTACCGATCGTTGCACACGTCGAGGCACTTATGCGATCGTTGACACACGTCGAGGCACGTTATTGTAAGTTACTCATAAGTCGAAACACGTCGAGGTAATGCTTAGCTACCCAATACTTATTTCTAACCTATGAGTAACGGTGCTTTGAACCTATGTGAACGTACCTGCAACGCATATTGACGTATGTAGACGTATTTGATTGACGTCTTCCAGACGACCACAGAACTTACTGAACGTGTTTCTAATTTACAGCTACCGTATAATGGCGTATTGCAGCGATTAAAAAAAACAACAACAACAATAACTTCCGATATTTCGTCACGTGCCGTTACGTCACGTCCGATTGCCTCTTCAGTTTGCTCATCTTATTCTTAGTTCCTCCTTGTGAATATTTTCTGTTTGAGGATATTGTCAGTCGACGTCGAAACTTAAAACAAATGTCCGAATAATATTTTAAAATTCGTGATAGACTAAAAAAAAAAATAATATAAAAAAACAAACAACAACAACTTCAGATATTTCGTCACGTGCTTCACGGAGCCAAGGAAAAAAAGAAAATGTGCCTTGACGAGAAAATAAGTTTCGGGTATGCTAAACATTACCTCGACGTGTTTCGACTTATGAGTAACTTACAAGGAACTTGTGTCGACGTGTGCCATGATCGCATATCGTGCCTACAACTTATTCCCAGCGTAGCGGAACGTGTGAGCCATACGCGAGTACGTCGTAATTTTCAGCATGCTTGAAATTTCACGACGTACGAGACGTACCACGAATATGACAGCGTACTTCATCGTTTTTCAGCGGTACTCTTAACGTATACACAACTTACCCATAACGTATTCGACGTGTGCCAGCTTGGTTCGGCAAATTTTTCATAGGTCGGCATTGCTGGCTAAATCGTCAAGGTGTGACTGCGTGGTACACTTTCAATTTCAGGCGGTTATGATTTAAATCGGCGTGCGGCAGGTTTTAACAGGCTACGCCACGAGTTCGTTGGCGATACGTGCAGGCGCTATGCTAAGTATAACTATCGTTGGGCATAGGTTGTGAACGCCGACAACAGGCTAAGCATTCGTTGTATATGTTATCTATAGACAACGAAACGTTCTGTGCCCGTTACTATATGTTATGCTAACGACCAACACGTTGAATACGACCAAAACCTTAAAAAAAATCAAAATTTCAGCGTACCCAACGTTTTACATACATTTTTATGCGTTGCCATTGCTGGCTAAATCGTCAAGGTGTGACAGCGGTTTCGGAGATATTTTGACGTCATAACTTTTTTTTCTTGGAGGATTTTCAAAATCGGAGATGGTTACTGTCTGCGCAGGGTATTTTTACATATATGTGCCAAGTTTCAGGAAGTTTCGATGAAAACTGTAGGCTGTGAAACAAAAAAGTCCACAAGAAGAAGCAGAAGAACACATGTGAGTAAGACTTAGAGATCCTCTACAAGGACCTAAAAAACAGCTGTTCACCAACCTAGTCTATGTTCCACAACCACCTCTTTAAATTCCCTGCTTTCCTTCCTGAAAGTCCCTGTCGTGTCCATCTTGTTTACCCGTGTACCCCACCCCACCCTCTCGCTTCCGCATATCCCTCATGTCTCGATTCCCCACTGTTTGTGATTCCCTCTCCCGCCCCTCGTCTCCTGCTCACCTTGTTATTACGTTCTGGTGTTTGATCTTATAAGAACCTTAACAGTGTGTGTGTGTGTGTGTGTGTGTGTGTGTGTGTGTGTGTGTGTGTGTGTGTGTGTGTGTATCAAACCCCATTAGAAAAGGGAAGCACTATCTGAAAAGGATGCTCATGAAATAACTGCCTGGGGATCGCTATATGTTGGGTGCATTTGCCTTGAGAGTGGCAGTTTCGCAGAACACAACATATGTTATAAGTGTGTACGTACGTGTGTAGGTGTATGATATGTATGTACATACATGTGTATGTATATGTGTCTATGTGTACATACGTGTGTACGTGCGTGTGTTTGTGTATGTGTACGTACGTGTGTATGTATGTGTGTATGTACGTGTGTATGAATATGTATATGTATATACATACATGTGTATGTATATACGTACGTGTGTATGTATATGTATATATGTGTACGTACGTGTGTTGTTATGATATGTATATATATATATATGTGTACATTTGTGTGTACGTGCATGTGTGTGTGTGTATGTTATGTACGTATATATGTATGTGTGTACGTACGTGTGTATATGTGTGTACGTATGTGTGTACGTACGTGTGTACGTACGTGTGTAACATATGTATATGTATATGTATACATACATGTGTATTGTATATACGTACGTGGTATGTATATGTATATGTATATATGTGTGTACATACGTGTGTCTGTATATTATATGTATATACGTACATGTGTATGTATATATATTGCGGGCCGGGGTCGGTGAGAGATCACGAGGTGGGAAGCTACGTCGATTCCCACCAGACTCCCTGGAATTGTAGGCCGTCGCTCACGGATAATTCCGTGACGCGCGGGTCGCTTAACTAACCGTGGACGCCAATAACTCAACCATGTGACCTCGGGTCCTCCCGTCTATGGAATCAGGTTACCTAATTAACCACGCAGTTTAACCACCGGGAACCACGCCCTCGTACGCCTTGTCTGAACCGGATTACTCTACCGGATCGAATCACCTTCCGGATCGTGCAGCTGAGCGACACTGCCAAGGACGTACCGGCTTGAAGGAAAGGATCGTGGGAATAAAGACCCGGCTAAACTTCGTCCGAACCATGCTGGACCAATGAGAGAAAAGACAAAGGCGAGCTGGGAACATTTCTAATGACAATTATTTTATTACAGCAAGCGAGGAAAGCATGTGGCACAACAAAGATTTATTGGTATGTAACGCAGGGAAGAGGAGAGAGGTGTGGGTGTCGGCAAAAATACAAGCAACTTACTAAAGCAGACACAGTGCCGACTTGACGCGGATGATTAATAGTAACAACAAATAAACAGATCTTCTACAGGCTTACTTAACAGACAGGTGCCAGCACACTCAGACACGCACACAGAAAAAGAAACCCCAATGAAAAGGGGACTTTTGCAGCCAGGGAGGGAGGGGGTTGAGGTTATAGCTTTCGGTACCTGGGCGTTTCGGGGGAGG
>CM068963.1:118494463-118505558 GCA_035128595.1 Eptatretus atami
GATGATCGCATATTCTGCCACAACTTATTTCCCAGCCGTAGCGGGAACGTTGTGAAGCCATACGGCGGAGTACGTCGTAAAATTTTCAGCATGCTTGAAAATTCACGACGTACGAAAGTACTCACGAAATATGCTATGGACAGCGTTACTTTCATCGTTTTTCAGAGCGTACTCTTAAACGTATACAACACTTACACATTAAACGTAATTCGGACGGTGTGCCAGCTTGGCTTCGGCAAATTTTTCATTAGGTCGGCATATGCTGGCGCTAAAAATCGTCAAGTGTGGATTGCTGGTTGAACACTTTTTCAAATTTCAGGGCGGTTATTGATTTAAATCGGCGCTGCGGCAGGTTTTTAAACAGGCTACGCCACGAGTTCGTTGGCGATTAACGTGCAGGCGCGCGTATGCCTAAGTTTAAAAACTAATCGTTGCGGCATAAGGTTGTGAACGCCGACAACAGGCAAGCATTCTGTTGGTATATGTTATTCTATAGGGAACATAACGGAAACTTCTGTGGCCCGTTACTTATATGTTATGCATTACGGACCAACACGTTAGAATCACGGAACCAAAACCTTAAAAAAAATATATCAAATTAGGCGTACTGCCAACGTTTCATTTTACATACCATTTTAATGCGTTGCCCATTTGTCTGGCTAAATCGTCAACGGTGTTGACAGCGGTTTTACCGGAATATTTTTACGTCCATTAACTTTTTTTTCTTGCGAGAATTTTTTCAAAATCGGAGATGGTTACGTTCTGCGTCAGGGTATTTTTTACATAATAGTATGTTTGCCATAGTTTCAGGGAGTTTCGATGTAAAACTGTTTAGCTGTGAAACAAAAATCCACACAGAGAAGCAGTAAAGAACAACAATGTGAGTAAGACTTAGAGATTCCTTCCACCAAGGGGAACTAAAACACTGTTCACCACCATTGGTTCTTATGTTCCCACAAACCGCACCTCCTTTAAATTCCTCTGCTTTTTCCTTCCCTGAAAAGTCCCTGTCGTGTCCATCTTGTTTAACCCGATGTACCCCACCCCCACCCTCTCCCTTCCGCATTATCCCCCTCAATGTCTCGATTCCCCACTGTTTTGTGATTCCCCTCTTCCCGCCCCTCGTCTCCTGCTCACTTGTTTATACGTTCTGGTGTGTTTTGATCCTTATATAAGAAACCTTAACACGTGTGGTGTGTGTGTGTGTGTTGTGGTGATGGTGTGTGTGTTGTGTGGTTGTGTGTGTATCAAAACGCTCCATTTAGAATAAAAGGAGCCTATCTGAAAAAAGGAGCCGATGCTCATGGGAAATAACTGCCCCTGGGGTCGCGTATATGTTGGGTGCATTTGCCTTTGAAGAGTGCAGTTTCGGCAAAAGAAACCACAAACAATTGTATTTAAAGTGTGTACGTTACGGTGTACGGTGTATGTATAGTATCGTATCAATACATGTGTATGATATATTGTGTCTAATGTGTACATACGGTGGTGTGCAACGTATTTTTGGATACGTGTCTTTGTGTAGTGTTGTACGTACGTGTGTATTATGTGTGTATGCTACGTGCTGTATGTATATTGTATGTATATTCAACATGTGTATGAGCTATACGTACGTTGTGATATTATGTATAATATGTGTTACGGTACGTTGTGTTTTGTAGTATGTACTTATATATTATGTCGTACATGTTGTGTTACCGGTGCATGTGTGTGGTGTACTGTGTATGTACGTTATATATGTATGTGTGATACGTCACGTGTGTATATGATGTGTCACGTATGTGTGTACGAGTGTGACGTACGTGTGTACACAATGTATATGAATGGTACTATACATACATGGTTATGTATATACGTACGTTGAGTTGCTTTGTATTATGTTATTGTAAATGTGATGTACATACGTGCTAGTCTGTAGTATTATATTATAGTACGTATATGTGTATGTATATACTAGCGGCCGCGGGGTGGGCTCGTGGTGAGAAGATCACGACGGGTGAGGGAAGCATACGTCGATTCCCAACGCAGGGGACCTCCGTGGAATGTAGGCCGGTCGCTCAACGGATAATTCCGTGACGCGGCCGGGTCGCTTAACTAAACCAGTGGACGCCATATATAACTCAACCATGTGACCTTCGAGGGTCCTTCCCGTCTATGGAAATCAGGGTACCAATAACCACGCAGTTTAACACGGGGGAAACCCCACGCCTCGGTTACGCCTTGTCTGAACCGGATTACTCTACCGGGATCGAATCACCTTTTCCGGATTCAGATGCAAGCTGTAGCGGGGACACTGCCCAAGGAACGTACCGGCTTGAAGGAAAGCGATCGTGGGAATTAAAGACCCGGGGCTAAAAAACTTCGAAATCCGAAACCATGCTGCGGGACCAATGGAGCAGAAAAGACAAAGGCGGCTGAGGAACATTTCTAATGACAATTTTTATTTACAGCAAGCGAGGAAAAAGCATGTGGCACAAACAAAGATTTTATTGCGCTATGTAAACGCAGGGAAAAAGTGAGAGAAGGTGTGCGGGGATTGCGGGAAATAATACAAGCAATACTAAAGGCAGACACGTGCCCGGATCTGGACGCTGAATTATTTATGTAACAACAACAATAAGACTCTCTTAACAGGCTTACTTAAACAGGACACGGTTTCCAGCACACTCAGGACACGCACACAGAAAAGAAACACCCAATGGAAAAGGGACTTTTGGCAGCCAGGGAGGGAGGGGGTTGTGAGGTTAAGCTTTTCGGTAACCTGGGCGTTTCGGGGAGGATGCTCTGTGGTGGGTACCTGACAATTAGTCGGTGTTCTGGCCACACGTCCAACGTGTGGAGATCGTCGTTCTGAAGAGGAGCTTTGGTGTGAGAAGGGATGACTCCAGAGGGCCGAGGGGTGGAGCAGTTAGGTGGGACCAGGCAGGAGGCGTTCGTCAAGGGCGAGACGATTTGGGAGGTCCAGGAAGGGAGGAACCACTCCGCGTGAAGAACACCCACACCGAACACCAAACACTTCTAATTTCTCCAACGGAGAACTTCTCATTCCTCCACGGGGATTTCTCCGCTCCTTTATAGCAGGCCGAGGCTCGGGTGGAGGGGCCAGCCCGAATCAACGTTCATCGCCCGAGTTGGGCGTTGCGACTTGGCTCTGACCCCTCACGTTGGTCTTCCCAAGCCTGGGCGGGCGGTTTCGGGTAGACTGGTGTGCAGCGGCCGACCGTTCTGCGTTGACTTCAGCATCATGTCTGGTTTCGGGTAGATGTTGATTTGGACCATGGTTAGGTAGACGAGACGGACGAGACGAGACGACTGGGGCACAGCGAGGCAGAAGGCATCGTGGATCGTCACACGTGGTAAATGTGGGGACGAGGGCAAGCGAAGGAAGATTTACCAGGAAAGAAAAAGGTGGGGAATGAAAATAAGCAAGGGAAAAAGATTTGATTAACCCTAACTATGTAGCCCAATCGCACGCACTCCTCTCGTCTTCCCACTGAAACAAATACGAAAGGGTCTATCCACCACGATATTTAATGGCATAAAACTGTCTCGGGACCAACCTATTCTTTTGTATGCATGCAGTTCCAAGAACCGCCAATACGTACGGTGTGTATGTATTGTATATTATAATATAGTGTCGTAACGTTACGTACGTTGTGTATGTACATGTTATATATACGCTACATGTGATGCTATAACGTTATCGTGTGTAGTATATTCAAATAATATGTTTGTGTACAATCGTGTTGTATGTATATACGTACGTGTGCCTGTATAGCTAATATATGTGTGTACATTCGTGTTAGTTGTATATACGTACATGTGTACTGTTATGTATTATGTTGTACATTCGTGTGTGTGTGGTATATGTATATGTGTGTACGTACGTGTTATGTATATGTATACATGTGTGTACATTCGTAACATTCGTGTGATGTATAGTACGTACGTGTGTAATGTATTGATATACTATATATTATATATATATTATATATATATATAATATATATATATGTGTGTTACATTGTGTGTATTGATATGTGTTTGCATAATATGTGTGGTTACCGTACGGTGTTCTTTATATGTTATATTGTGTGTATATTTTCGTGTGTATGTATATATATTGACGTGTGTATGTTATAATGTATATTATTGCTGTGTACATTTGTGTGTATGTAGTGTAATTACATATCGTGTGTTATGTATATGGTACTATAACAATGTGTGTACGTTACGTCGTGCTCTGTAAATATATATATGTGTGTACTATTCGTGTGTTATTGTGTGTATGTTATATAATAATATACTTGGTGTGTAATATTTCTCGTGTGTATGTATAGTGTTATATATGTGTTGTCCGACGTGTGTATGTTATACTGTATATTGTTTGTACATTCGATGTGTATTGTGTATACGTCACGTAGTGTATGGTATATGTAACTACTAGATATACATATTATGATACATATATATGGTACGTACGTTGTGTCCTGTTAAGTATGCTTATAAGCATTATGTGTGTACTGTACCCGTTGTGCTTGTGCTATGAGATTTATTAGCGTACATTTTCAAATAAAAATTAAGACTTGGATTGGCTCCTGGACCTATTTTAAGTGGTGAAAGCTGCTTCAATATCTTGACCAAAAAGGTTACTCTTTGCCTGCCCACCCAATCATCCAATCCACCAAAAATGAAGGACAACATAACCTATCACAGTTAGTTTCTACGATAAATGGATAAGGGTGCACGAAGTGCGTTTGCGTGGCGTTGAGAGATATGCTTTGTGGCCTTTAAGTACGATGGAATGTTACCTTTTGACTGCCTGAGAGCCCCTTCGACCTTGCAAACCCTTTAAAGACCCGAGGACACAAAAGAAACCCCAGATGACCCAAAAAGACATCAACATTAACCCAAAACTCCCTGAGGACCCAAAAGTTTCTGAGGATCCAAAAAAGATCCATTTGACTCCAAAAAAAGTTCCCCGAAAGTACCCAAAAGACCCAGATGAAGCCTTATTGACGAAAAGAGCCCCTGAAAAACCTAAAAGACCCCGAAAGGACCAAACGACCCATAAGGACACAAAAAGACCCAGAGGACCAAAAAATACCCTGAGGACCCCAAAGGACCCATAATAGGGTCTAACAGGCGTAATTTCCACAACTTGTATTAAAGGGTGATTCTAAAGGATAGTAATGCGAAAAGATGTAATTCTAAACAGTTATAATAGGAATTATTAAAGTCGTAATTATAAAGTGGTTATTCTAAAGGGTAATGCTAAGAACGGCGTTAATCTAAACGGGCAAGCTAGAGGGTAAGTGGAAAGGGGTAATTCCAAAACAGTTATAAAGGGTAATTTTAAAGGGTACTTCTATAGGTTAATTCTAAACAGTTAAAAGGGTTAATTTTAAAAGGGAATGCTAAAGGTTAATTTCTAAAACAGTTATAAAGGGTAAATTTAAAGATTATTCTAAGCAGTTATAATTCTAAAACAGTTATAAGGGTAGATTTTCTAAAGGGTAATGCTAAGGGTAAGTGCTTTAAGGGTAATAGCGGAAAGGGTAATTTAAACAGTTATAAAGGGTTTAATTTTAAAGGGTCAATGCTAAAAGGTTAATCTAAAAACGAGCTCATAAAGGGTAATTTTAAAGCGGTATTCTACAAGGGTAATTTCTAACACATTACTATAAGTATGGTAATTCAAAGGGTAATGCTTAAAGGGTCTTTAATTCTAAAGGGTGGTCAATTCTAAAAGGTTCTAAAGAGGCTAATTCTAAAGAGTTTAATTCTAAAGGGTAAATCTAAAAAAGGGTGATGTCTCATAAGGTTGATTCTAAGTCTAATTCTATAGGTTCTAAAGGGTTTAATTATTAAAGAGTTCTAAAGCTGGTAATTCTTAAAGAGTCGAAGGGTAATTCTAAAGGGTAATTCTAAAGAGTAATTTCTAAAGGGTATTCTAAAAGGGGTGATTCTAAAGGTGATTCTAAAAGGGGTAATTCTTTATAGAGTTCTTTTAAAAGGGGTGATTCAAAAACAGTTCTAAGGGAATTCTTAAAGGTTCTAAAGGTTATTCTAAAGAGTTCTAAGATAATTCTAAAGAGTCTAAGTAATTCTAAAAGTTTCTAAGGGTTATTTCTAAGGGTAATTCTATAGAGTTCTATAGGAGTTCTAAAGAGTCTAAGGGTAATTCTAAAAGATAATTCTTAAGAGTTCTAAAGTAATTCTAAAGAGTTCTAAAGGATAATTCTAAAAAAAAAGGAGTCTAAAGCGTAATTCTAAAAGAGTATTTCTAAAGTAGTTCTAAAGGGTAATTCTAAAGATTTACTAAAGCGGTAATTCTTAAAGAGTTTAAAAGGGTAATTCTTAAAGAGGTTCTAAAGGTACTTCTAAAGAGTTAATTCTAAAGGGGTCAAAGGGTTAAGGGTTATTCAAAAAGGGTCTAAAGGGGTCTAAAGGGGTCTAAAGGTAATTCTAAAGGGTTTCTAAAGGGGTTCTAAAGGGTAATTCTAAAGTTATAAAGAGGTAATTCTAAGTATAAAGGGTAATTTCTAAAAGTGTATAAGGTAATTCTAAAGAATTTAAAGAGTAATTCTAAACAGTTTTCTAAAGGGTTAATTCTAAACAGTTCTTAAAGGGCAATTCTTAAAACGGGTTCATACTAAGGTTGGTAAATTCTAAAGAGTAATTCTAAAAAGAGTTCTAAAGGATAATTTAAGAGTTCTAAGGGTTCTAAAGGGTAATTCTAAAGCAGTTATTCTAAAGAGTCTAAGTAATTCTAAGGGTAACTTCTAAGATTCTAAAGGGATAATCTTAAGATTCTCTAAAGGAGTATATTCTAAAAACAGTTCTAAAAGGGTTAAATTCTAAACAGTTCATAAAGGGTGTAATTTAAAAGTTTCAAAAGACGGCCTCACGGATAGTAAAGGGTAATTCTAAAGAGTTCTAAAGGGTTTCATTCGTTTCTAGGCTTTGCCCATTTCATATTAAAAATGCCAAACTGAACCGCTTCCTTCAGACACGGGTGCGATTTTTTTTTATTAACATCATGATAAAATGTTCTCGCTCAATCACCCCCAACCACGCAAGCCACCAGCCTTGCATTAATTTGTGATCAACATAGACAATCTCTGAAATTAATGAAGTTCTCATGAAAATAATGAATTATTTGAACGATAACATTTGGTTGCATTGGGGGATAGTGGAGAATTTAGAATTTAAGGTTTGTGGCAAGGTGAGAGCAATCTCACTGCAGAGCCCTCCATTATCCTTACGTTGTACCAGGGGAGATGATAACCGAATGCAGTACAGTACATCAATATTCAGGTTCCGCCCTTCTCCACGCCTCCAAGGCCACCCCAGAAGCATGATCCCGCCCTCACATCTCCGAGACCACCCTAGTTTCCCCTTTCTCTCCCACCGACTGTATGCGGTAAGTGGAAGGAACAACAAGGTCCGTTGAATGAAATCCTCAGGCAAATTAAATAGACAATGGTAATCAACACACACTTTTAACTGCAAGCTTGAAGGCACACATGTGTGACCATTATATATATATATATAGTGTAGTGATAGTGTTGTGTTGTGATTGTGTAGGTAGTGTGGGTTGTGTGATCTGGATTTTTTGTTTTTAGAATCTGTGTGTGTGTGATGTGTGTGTGTGTGTGTCGGTGTGCGGGTGTGTGGTGTGTGTGTGTGTGTGTGATTGAAGTCCGTTTTTTTTTTTTTAAAAAAACCAAGAAGTGCGAGCAAAACAAACACCATCGCATGGGGAGGGAGGAGGGAGGGCTCTCCATGGATTTAATCCCAGACTGGGAGGAAGAAAGGCAGCTTGAAGGTCAAATCAGGGATTATCTTTATTTCGCTTTTGCTCCGAATGTTACAGTCGGTGTCTCGACCAAGTGTATGGCATCACATGCTCAGAAATACCCAACAACTCTGCATCTCCTCAAGGACTTCAACTCCTACTTGGACCCCTAAACTGGGCACTCAGCACATGCTCTGCGGTCTCCAAGCCAAACATCACCTTGGGGGGAGGGGTCTCTCCCAAGAGATTGATCAGAATGCAAGGGTGGGTCGTATACTGTACTATGAGGACAATTACAATGTGTTGTGCAGTATACAACCATTTATGACATGGAGATGACGTACAGAAAGGAGTTGCAAGCACAGTATAATTAGTGATCAGAGGGACTGCATTATTGTCGATTCACCGAGACAGCCACGTAGACTGACGCCACCTAATGGAAAGCCAGACGTTGCAGCTAAATGATTCTCAAACACCACCACGAGCAGTGCAGTTCGTTGTTGTTCGATGATATCGCTGTTTGAAATTGTTATTGTTCGTTAGTGACATTGTTGCTTGATGCAACGTTGTTCAATGACGTGTGTTGGAGTGGTGACCTGTGCAGGATTGTAACCCGAACCAAGAAACTGCTTCGACGGAACCTCAGCTCTGGATGATGATGATGATGATGATGATGATGATGATGATGATGATGATGATGATGATGATGAGTAGTTGTTTGATGATGTTATTTCACGACGTTGTTGTTGATGTTTGGCAAACATGTCTGAATGGCATTTGTTTAAAAATCCGTCCAGATTGTTAAATCACCACCATAAGGTGTGTTTGAACAGCTGATGCAGTGCCCCACCGGTGTGGAGCAACTGAAGTACAGGGGAATTGGAACATGTCCATGATGTACCAAAAGCTTTGACCATGAGTTATTGCACACAACCATCACATATCATGTGTTACACAACATCATAGAATTGTATCTTACATGCAATGCATAACTTACGGGATGCATTAAACATTACAAACACACGAAACACCGCACACCTGTACACAAAACAATGCACATGAAATAAATAATAACCAGTTTTTGGGTTTTTTTGTATACATAATAATCGAGGCTCGTGGAAGAGCTAGAATGAGTACACTGAACAGATCAGGACACAACAGGACAAAGGGAACAGTTGAGATGGGGAGGAAACGGCAACAGCAGAGGTGAAGGCCAAGATAGAGGGAGACTTGGACACACAACGGGTGTGGGAAGGCATGAGGGGCAGGAGATGGTGCATGGTGTGGCCAAAATGGACACAGAAGGAAACTCTCAGGAGGGAAAGCTGGAAATTTGAAGGGAGGAGGGATTCGGGTGGGGTTAACGAGGATAGAAAAGATCATGGTTTTGGAATTTGAGGGCAACCTTGGGGATGCAGGTGTGAGGAACAGCCCTTGTTTTTGAACGGGTGGAGGAGAAAGAGTGGGGATTGAAGATGAGTTTGGAGTTTGTTCCAGTGTGGGAAAATAGAGGAATTGAAAAGTGAAGGTGGCAGTGATTCTTATTTGTATTATACCAGAAGGGATGGTGTGACGGTGTATTGCCCTTCAAAAAACCTTGGTGGGGGGGAGAGGGGGGGGAGACAAAGCACAGAAAGAGCAAAGGTGGCAAGGCCAGAAATGAGGTAGTAAAAGACAGAAGCCAACCGACTTGTCTGCGAAGGTGACAGTGATAGCCCATGGAGTCTGGTTCATCACGGAATTCCAATAATCTTGAAGGCCTGGTTTCCACAGCATAAAACTGAGCAATATGTGAGCAGGGAAGTCAACAAAGGAGGAGAGCAGGACTCCATCAATCTGCCAAATGAAACTTTTATTTTGGGATAAGAGTTTCAGGTGTGTCAGAAGACTTTGTTATGATCTGAAGGATTTGGCACTGGTCAGCGGCTGGCTTTGGAATTCAACTCTTGGAAACTGTGGTGGCCCAAGAAAAGACTGATTGGCTATCCGTTGAGACCCAGCAGCTTTTAAAACACTGAAAACTTCCTCAATTCAAGAGGATTATTAGAAAAGTAGATGTGGAGGGAGAGACCGGAGAGAAGCAGGAAGCAAGCGTCGCAGGGACGGATCGATGAGCAGGGGCAGCTACGGTGGAGCGAGGGCAAGAAGGGGTGGGACAGGTAAGGACGGGGAGCGGATCAGAAGGGGTAAGAGACGTAGGATGAGCGACTCAGAGAGTGCAACGAGGGAACGATAGGACGGAAAGAGTTGTGAAGTAGACGGCGGGAGGAATACCCCCGGGAAGCGAACGGGGAAACAGGGGATCAGGAAGCGTGGCAAAGAATAGAGGAAGGGATCAAGGAAAGAGCGGGCCGGGGAACGGGCTAGGAATCGAAATAAATACTGAGCGGGAGAGAAAGAACGGAGGAGAGAGCGCAACTCAGAGAAGAAGAAGCACAGAGAGAACAACCGAGAAGAGAGAGTTAAGATAGAAGAGAGAGAGAGAGAGAGAGAGCCATATTCTGTTCAGGGTATAAAGGACATATTCCAAGTGTTGACCCGCTTGTTGATTTTTTTTCAAGGCTGAAGAGAGAAGAGAGAAAGGAAGCTTCAGCCTGCCTGTCGACGGATGAGGGCATGCCACGGCAAGAGGTGTGTTATCCAAACAAATAGATTAATAGGACATTTTTTCCAGAGAATCAGAGATCATTTATGAAGAACTGGAATGGAATGGGAACCCAGACATGCTTTGGCACTCCATCCTTGACAGGGAGAGATGATGAAAGGATTCCACATGGTTATGAGAGAAGAGGAAGTCAGTAAGACATGTGTGGAGTTGGCCTTGGATGATGTAGGCAGAGAGTTTGGAGAGTAAGGCAGAATGTCAGATTGTATCAAAAACATGAGATATGGCCAGAGAGACGGCCCTGATTTCATGTCTGACATTGAGGGCTTCCATCCATTGTTAGGTGAGTAGAAGCAGCATGTCCAAGGAGGAATGACCTTGTCTGAAACGAAATTGGTGATCTGAGATGAGGTTGTTGGAGAAAAGGAAGAATGTCACATCAACTAGGATGATGGATTCCATGACCTTGCTGATGACTGTAAGTAAGCTGATCAGTGTGTAGATATGGGGATCAGTTTTTGCATCAAATTTTTATGTAGTGCGGTGATGTTGGCAGATTTCCAAGTAGATGGCAGATGACCGAGTACAAATGAGAGGGTGAATAGGGCAGAGAGATGATGTGCAAGAGCAGCAGAGCAGGTTTTAAGGACACATGAACTGATGCCATCCGATCCAGTTGCAAAGTATAA
>CM068963.1:118505583-118532512 GCA_035128595.1 Eptatretus atami
TATAACCTAACATACAAAACAACACACACATTAAATAAAACTTGAACACAAAACAACACACACAATTAAATAATAACTATACACAAAAACAACACACACATTAAATAATAACTTATACACCAAAACCACACAATAAATAATAACTTATACACAAAACAACACACATTAAATAATAATTTACACAAAACAACACACACATTAAAAAACCTTATACACAAAACCAATAACACACATTAAATAATAACTTATACACAAAACAACACCCACATATTAAAAAATAACATACACAAAACAAACACAGACATTAAATAATAACTTAACACAAAACAACACACATCATTAAATAATAACTTATACACAAAACAACACAGAAAATAATAACTTATACACAAAACAACAAACAAACAAAATAATAACATACACAAAAACAACACACACATTAAATAATAACTTATACACAAAACAACACACATAAAATAATAACTTATACACAAAACAACACACACATTAAATAAAACTTATACACAAAACTACACACACACATTAAATAATAACTTATACACAAACAACACACAATTAAATAATAACTTAACACAAAACAAACACACACATTTAAATAAAACTTATACACAAAACAACCACACACATAAATAACTTAACACAAAACAACACACACATTAAATAATAACTATAACACAAAAACAACACAATTAATAATAACTTATACACAAAACAACACACAATTAAATAATAACATAACACAAAAACAACACACACATTAAATAATAACTTATACACAAAACAACACACCATTAAATAATAATTACACAAAACAAAACACAGATTAAATAATAACTTATACACAAAACAACACACCACATTAAATAATAATTATACACAAAACAACACACACATTAAATAATAACTTATACAAAAACAACACACACATTAAATAAAACTTATACACAAAACAACACAGATTAAAATATAACTTATACACAAAACAACACACACATTAAATAATAACTTACACAAAACAACACACACATTAAATAATAACTTAGACACAAAAACAACACAGATTAAATAATAACTTATACACAAAACAACACACACATTAATAATAACTTATACACAAAAACACACACATAATAATAACTTATACACAAAAACAAACACCACATAAATAATAATTTATACACAAAAAAACAATTAAATAATAACTTAACACAAAACAACACACACATAAATATAACTAACACAAACAACACACACATTAAATAATAACTTATACACAAAACAACACAAAATTAAATAATAACTTATACACAAAACACACAGATTAAATAATAACTTAATACACAAAACAACACACACATTAAATAAAACTTATACACAAAACAACACAGATTAAATATAACTTATAACACAAAACAACACACATTAAATAATAAACTTATACACAAAACAACACACACATTAAAATAAAATTTACACAAAACAACACACACATTAAATAATAACTATACACAAAACAAACACAGATTAAATAATAACTATACACAAAAACAACACACAATTAAATAATAACTTATACCACAAAACAACACACACATAAAACTTAATAACACCAAAAACAACACACACATAAATAATAACGTATACACAAAACAACACATTAAATTAATAAACTATACACAAAACAACACAATTAAATAATAACTTATACACAAAACAACAACAATTAAATAAAACTATACACAAAACAAACAGATAAAATAATAACTATACACAAAACAAACACACACATAAATAATAACTTATACACAAAACAAACACACACATTAAAATAATAACTTAACACCCCAAAACAACACCACATTAAATAAAACTTATACACAAACAACCACACAATTAAATATAACTTATACACAAAAACAACACACACATTAAATAATAACTATACACAAACAACACACACATAAAATATAACTTAACACAAACAACACAAAAGATAATAATAACTTATACACAAAACAGCACAGATTAAATAATAACTTACACAAACAACACACATTAAATAATAACTATACACAAAACAACACACACATTAAATAATAACTTACACAAAACAACACACACATAAATAATAACTTATACACAAAACAACACATAAATAATAACTTATACACAAAACAACACACACATAATAATAACTTATACACAAACAACACACACTAAAGATAACATACACAAACAAACACAGATTAAAATAAACTTATACACAAAACAAACACACATTAAATAATAACTTATACACAAAACAACACACAAATTAAATAATAACTTATACACAAACAACACACACATTAAATAATAACTTATACACAAAACAACACAACATTAAATAATAACTTATAACACAAAACAACACCACATTAAATAATTAACTTATACACAAAACAACACACACATTAAATAATAACTTATACACAAAACAACACACACATAAATAATAACTTATACACAAAAACAACACACACATTAATAATAAACGTATACACAAAACAAACACATTAAATAATAAACTTAACACCAAAACAACACAAAATTAAAATAACTTAACACAAAAACACACACATTAAATATAAACTTATACACAAAACAACACACATTAAATAAAACTATACACAAAACAAACACACACATTAAATATAACTTATACACAAACAACACAACACATTAATATAACTTAACACAAAAACAACACAGATTAATAATAAACTTATACACAAAACAACACAACAACATAAATATATAAACTTATACACAAAACAACACACACATTTAAATAATAACTATACACAAAAACACACACACATAAATAATAACTATACACAAAACAACACAATAAATAATAACTTATACACAAAACAACACACACATTAAATAAAACTTATAACAAAAACAACACACACATTAAATAATAACTTATACACAAAACAACACACACATTAAATAATAACTTATACACAAAACAACACAACATTAAATAATAACTTATACACAAAACACACACACATAAATAAAACTTATACACAAAACACACAAAGATTAAATAATAACTATCACAAACAACACAGTAATAAATAATAACAATGCACAAAAACAACACAATTAAATAATAACTTATACACAAAACAACACATTAAATAATAACTTATACACAACAACAACACACCAACACATAAAAAAACTTATACACAAAACAACACACATTAAATAATAACTTTAACACAAAACAACACACACACATTAAATAATAAACTTATACACAAAACAAACACACAAAATAATAACTATACACAAAACAACACACACATAAATAATAGACTTATACACAAAAACAACACAAAGATTAAATAATAACTTATACACAAACAACACAGATTAAATAATAGACATTATGCACCAAAACAACACAGATATAAAATAAACTTATACACAAAACAACACATTAAATAAAAACTTATACACAAAACAACAACAACATTAATAATAAACTTACACACAAAACAACACACATTAAATAATAATTAACACAAAACAACACACAACATTAATAATAACTTATACACAAAACAACACAATTAAATAAAACTTATACACAAAACAACACACACATTAAATAATAACTTATACACAAACAAACACACATTAAAAATAACTTATACACAAAACAACCAAAGATTAAATAAAACATATACACCAAAAACAACACACATAATAATAACTTATACACAAAAAACACTTAAATAATAACTATACACAAACAACACACACATTTAAATAATAACTTATACACAAAACAAACACAATAAAAAACTTATACACAAAACAACACACACATTAATTAATAACTTATACATTCCTTTAAAGCTGGGTAGATCGTAGGATAATGGAACCATCATTACAGCAGTGAATCTTAAAGTGAACAGCATGAAGGATAAAAACTATCTGCACAGCCTTTTCTGCATTTTGATCAGCTTAGAGTACATGGTGCAGAATGAAAGCCGAGTCTTGCGTCCAAACACTCGTACAGAGGAACCAAGTTAGAAAGTCCAGCAGAGCATTTCCCATGTAAAATATCTGTAGAACAAACTAAAGTGACCAACTGATCTACGTGTGAGGAGCAGTTGAAGAGTTTGAACCCATCCGGCACCAACATGGCACTATGCGTTTCTGAGCCTATCAAGTAAAATGTACAGATGGTGCTCCAGCCAAATGTGCAACGATATCCCATGAGGGGAGTATATTGTCTTATAAAGGTACAAAAACAGCTAAGGGGAAATACCTCTGCACTCGATATAGACAACCAACTCGCTTGTAATCCTCTAACAATACCAGAAATGTACTTATCCCAACGGGTTAGAGAGATGTCCAGACCAAGAAGCTGAAGTTCAGATGATTCTTTAAGTTGAGACCCCTGTGCACAGAAAGACCCGTTTCTGGAGCGAGATGTGGACAACAATGTGTTTCTTTGCATTGGAGGTTACCAACTCATCATGCCCCACTTCAACACATTCTCTCAATCATTGACCAGTGAAACTCCAACTTAATTATGAGTAGTGTTAAGTGAATCAGAATGTACAATAAATGGAGGAGTCGTCAGCATACATGGCTAGCTGAGAAGAAAACATTATCAGGAAGATCATGACATAAACAAGAACAGTGGGACAAAGACAGAGCCCTGTGGAACACTAGAATTGATGGAGCAAGTAGTATAAGATTGACCCTCAAGTATGACCTTCATCTTCATTTGTTAAGGAAAGCCAAAATAATTGAATACATCACGCAAGACACACCATATGACTGAAGCTTGGAGCAATCCTTGTGCCACACTTTATCATCAAAGGCCTTTTGAGATATCCAAAGCAACTAATGAGCTTCACCCTTGAGCTCATCCCGTTTCAAATGATCCGTAATTAAGATAGCAGATCACCAGTTAAAGCGGAATGGCAAAACCCATACTGCAGTCTTGAGAGTTTAATTGTCCTCCAGATGGCTGAGAAGTTGTTCATCGATGACCATTCAAATACCTCACTTGTTACAGGAAGCAGGATGAGGCGATTGTTACTTGGCTCAGAATGCTCACCTTGATAACCGACAACAGAAAACCACTTCCAGGATGAAGAAACACTGAATCAGACAAGCACAGGTTGTATAGCTGGCAAGAATCGATGACAGTTCAGGCTAACACATTTCAATACATTCACACAAGATTCCATCAGACAGTCGCTTTTGAGTCATCTAGTGTATGAATAATCCTGGCAACCTTCTAGGTGATAAATGGAACAGAATATCAGAGTTGTACAGATGGAAAAGAGAAGAGTTTCCTTATCATTGAGGGTAGAATTAGAAAACAAAGCATTTGAAAAGGTCAGCCTATCCAGAGTTGAAAGTAACAACCTCATGTCCATAAAAAGGAGGTATCAAAGCATTATGTGTGAGTACATGTTGGCATTCCCAAAAAATCCCAAGAATAAGTCGTGATCACAATGGAATCATCTACAGAAGTCTCTTTTCTTTTCTATAGATATGCTTCAGTTTATCTCCTAAGGAACTTGCGCTTGTGTACCTCTGCCATTAGGAGACCATGAAATACTTGACAAGCCACCACATCACACGATTATGTGTGTCATTGCAACTCAAGGTGGGCCTTATGATGTTTGTTTTTTCCCTTTCCCAACTGGCCCAACTCTTGGAACCTTACCTTTCTTCTTCCAAATACTCACTTAAGACCTTCCCTTTTTCAAAAAACAGATTTTACTTATTCAAAAAATCAAAAATCTTCCTCAAAAAAATATTCTTTTCTCAACCGATCGATGCAGTTTCTTTTTTATTATTTATTATTTATTTGTATGCATCCTGTGGCTACTTGGCTGCATCATTTTCTGGGGTGCGGCTCTGCTGCTGATGTAATACCCCTTGTTACCAGGAGCTAGTCCTTATTTTGCCAACCCAGAAGGAGACCAGCTGATCAACCACTGGTGTTAATTCAACGTTAAAAGAGCTTGAACTGCAGACCCCAAATCTTAAACCAGCCACCTAACATGAAGCCAAACCAATTAGTTTTTTATAAGCCTGGCCTCGATAAGACTATATAGTCTGTGACTGGAGCCTTCAACATAGGAAAAGAAAAAAAAATAACTTGCATGCACGCGCACACGCACAGAAATTAGACCTAGGTCCTGTCCATCCATAATCCACCCGTGTGAAAGATAGCAGCCAACAACAAAAATTATATTATTTTGCATGCAGCCGGCTGCTGGTTGCATCATTGCTGAGAGGCAACGGCTTTGCCCGTTTAGCAAATTTTCCCCCCTTGTACAGTAAGCCGTACTCTTTGCCAACCTCGGAAGAATGACTCAACCCACCTGTTGTTATTTCAACAGCACGACAAGCGCTCAAACTCTAGACCCTGAGACTTAATCCACCACTTTAACGGTTAACCAACACCAATTTATAGTCTCACACATTACCTCAACAACATATTCTTCTCACCAACAACAACAAAACAACAATATGACAAATGCATCCCTTTATTTGATATACATATACTTTAAAGAAACCCCTTCTGTATTTTCACACGATTCACACTTTGAAAAGTCGGGGTAAACCAAAATTAACAAAACCCCACATTTATTCAACAATTTGCTCATCCCTTTATTGGGAGGTGGAAAATCCCCAGCTTGCTGCCGCCATGTCCTGAAAAGAATAAAAGAAAACCCGTGTACATACATGAAGCAAAACATGTGTTACGGCTTTTGTGCATACATTAATACATTCATGGCTATGTACCGGATAATTCCACTGCATTGGCCATGAATTACACCTGAGCCTGGGCCTGAAAGCATGCGCCTAGCTACTTGACACAAATCGGCGCGCATGATTTGATTGTGGTGAATCGGTGAGCTGTTCAAACCAATGGCCGAACGCAGTCCGTCGCACATCGTCCAATGCGTCCATATTCCAAAACGAACTGGCTTCATAGTATACGAGCAGAGTACCCCCTCCTCTGGTGAGTCAGTTTGTGCATTACTTGCGAAAAAAGATTGTCTGTCTGTTGCAAGAAGACTGTCGATGTTTGCGGTGTGTGCTAAAAAGGATCGAGATCGAATGCCTAAAGGTCTAAAAAGTAATTGGTGTTTTAGGATGTGAAAGGGTCTAATCTCTCAAGCATGTAAAAATGGTTCTAAAAACAGGTATGTGCTAAATTCTAATGTCAAGGTCCAAGCTGTTCAACATGTCAGAAGTCCAGGGTCTAAAGGTAGAGGACTTAAGGGGTAAAGGTCTAAAGGTCTGTGCGGTCTAAGGTGTAAAAGTCAAAGGTGAAAGGGTCTTAAAGCTAAAAAGGCTTCTGATCTTGAGGTCTGAAGGATCTTGAGGTTTAGTGTATTGGATCTAGGATCTTAAAGGTCTTGGTCTTAAAGGGTATTGGTCTTAAGGTATTGGCGGTCTTGGAAAGTCTTAAAGGTTTGGGTCGTTAAAACCTTTTGGTCTTAAGAATTGGCCATAAGGTCTTAATGTTCTTGGGGTCTGAAGGTTTTAAGGATCTGAGGGTCTGTCATGGGGTGTCTTCAGTATTTGGGGTCTGTGATCTCAAAGTCTTAATATTATTGGGTCTAAAGGTGACGGGGGGGGGCTAAAGGCTCTTCAGTTCTAAACGGTCTGAGGGTCTTAAGGGACTTTGTGGGTCAAGTGATCTAAAGATATAGGAGGACTGGAACTCGCCACACCATAGCTCCTTTTATGAAGTAGATTAGATTATTCAGACCATTCTGAACTTTTATCAATTTAAAATATTTTTCTCTGCAACCGCATGTCCGATCGACATGAAACTTTCAACATCTGAGCGACTCCCCATGAATAATTTGTATTGATAACTGTTACATCATAGGTCACTATATGGCAGCCATGTTGAATAAAAGAAACTGACATCTCGTGAAAACCGCTCAACGGAAAAAGTGGAACTGGTACATGTCATCAACTCCCCATGGGGAATCAAAATATTAATGATGATAGGTCATCTGTCACGGTTTGCATCCATATTAGATTAAAAAATAAAAACCTTTAAAAATATTTTTTCTACAAACCACTGACGAGATCATGTGAAACTTCATTCACACTTGATGGATTCCCTTGAGAATATAGTGTGATAATTAAAGTCATACTTCATATGGGACATTTTCACAAAAGCGGCAGTGTAACGGTAAGAACAAACTCAAAATCAACTTTCTTTGATATTCTCGAAACAGTGCTTTACCCCTTATAAGCCTAGAAAAAATGTTCAAATGATGTCAGCAACGCAGATCACCATAAGGCCTCTGCACTGACGGGAAATATTATGCTTGATAAAAATCTCGGACAGTCTTACCGTTTACCTGACCCGCTTTGTGAAAATGTCCCATATGATCTTTCTTTTATATTTTATACATGATCAACACTTGGAAAAACTAGATACAGAACAAACAGAAAAAGAGCAATCAGATGCAGACCCACCAGACTTTTTTGTGTGGCATTTGTGTACTAGTGTTACATAATGAATAAGAACAATATTAGAACTGCCACTTTATAAATGCTGACAGTGATGACTGGTTCAGCCATTTCAGAGAAGGAATGTTAAGGTTAAAAAAACAAAACATGACTGCCGAATCACGTGACGCGATGATTCATCAAATTTTTTTTTTGTTGGACCATTTTATCCCTAGATGACCCTCAAAATTTTCATATGATGGATGTAACGTTCTACATATGCATTATGACTCATAACGAAGAACCTATGAGTCATTCAAAAAATCACACATTCCAATGGGAGATACTGCTGTGTGCCAATTTTCAATTTTTTCCTTTGTGCGGTACAGAGCTAGAGTTAAAAGTTTTCCAACATGCTGCCACACCACATGATCTATGACGTAATATATCATTGAAACATTCTACATGAGTAGTTGCACCAATGTGAAAATTTTCGTCTTAATCCGACAACGTTGCAGAGAAAACACGAAAGTTGTTGTGGACAAACAACACAAACAAACAAACAAACCGACATAAATGCATACCCTCTCCTTTGCAAGTAATCAGGACGCAACATAAACAAAGAACAGGAAGGAAGGAAACGCAACAGCAGGTAGGGAGAAAGTACATGGAGATGACAAACAAGGGATGAGGTAACGATGAGGGTAAGGAGACACAAGGTGACAAATGAATACATAAGCAAATTTTGGAGGGCGGGGTGGTTAATGGTGTAGAAAGATTATTTTGGATATGGCTGACTTGAGATGTGGTGAACAGCTGCCTTAAGAAACGTGAGGGAAAAATGAATTGAAAATGTGTAAGGATTAACCGGAAAACAGAGGAATAAATTAATGTAGATGAGCAATAGTTCTAGATTTAGGCGTTTCAGTTGGAGGGGTTGCTGTTGACCACACGCATCCTGCATACCTGGAGGGGGACAAAGCTGGAGAGGTAGGTGCAAGACAAGAAATGAGTGGAAGGACAGAGACACCACCAACCTATTACGATGTTAAATTATAGCACACCCAGCTTCATCGTGAGAGATTCCAAAACCTTGAAAGTCTTGTTCCACAGCGTTAAACCAGAGGATGAGGCAGGCAAGACCAGCCAGAGGGAGAGAGTACTCATCAAGCTGCAATGAGTCTTGTAGGGATAGGAGTTCAGTGTGCTAAGAAGGATTTGCACAACGGAGTGCCAGTCGGCGTCTGCTTTGGAGGCCAACTTAAATGTGGTTTTCCAAAGAGATCAGGATGAAATGAGACAAGTTTAAACGATCTGAACCTCTGAGAGGTTATTGAGAAAATAGATAGGAGGTTTGCGGTCTTCCTTTTGGGGAGAGAGAGCGAGTGTGTGCGATTTCTCAGGATTGAAGAACATATCCCAATGTTTGTCCAGTTGTGATTTGTCAATGATCTGAGGAGAGAAGAGGCTGCTGCCTGACTGTCTCCAGAGTGTTTACGGCAAGAGATAGATCCATCAGCAAAAACAGAGAATTTTCCAGAGAGTCAGTGAGATCATTGATGAAGATGAGAACAAGATGGCCTAGAACACTGCATTGGGTACTCCAGATTTTACGGGAGAGGAGAAGATCTGGAGCAATGTTGATTAAGCTAAAATCTTTTTAAAAAACAATCTCTCTCAAAAAGAATGGGATACAAGGTGTATAACTAGAACCCCATTGATTATATGTTGTCAAGCCATATGGAATACTGGAAAAATCTTTAAAAAAAAACAATTCTGAATCCGCTCAACCTCCGATATGGAACTTTACAATATGATAACGATACATCATGTGAGTGGTATGGCAGGCATATGGATGGAAAAAACAACCCCTTATCGATCAACATGAAAACTTCAACATGTGATGACTACCCATTCTGAGTTGGATTTGAAGTTATGACGTCATCTTCACGTTTTCAGGCACATATTAGTTTGAAAAAATAATCCTCTAAAAGTCTTCTTCTTCGAAACAGTCAATATCGATTTGAAACTTAACATATATCGACTACCCATACTTAATAACGTTGGATAACTAAAAATGCACTCTTTGTTTGGAGACATCTTGAATTTTAGCCAAGACCTTTAAAACAATCTCTCTGAAACGCCAAACACCGAAATCAACTTTAGTATGCATTGACTACCCATGTCGATTGAAGTTTGATAACTAAAAACATAATTGTCATGGGTTCGCAGCCATATTGAATGCATGAATTTTTCTATCCGAAACACGTGACGATGATGTCATCATTATCAAACTATGTTCCCTATGGGGCAATGACATCCGTTCAAGTTTCATTATTTTTGTTTAGCCGTTTCAAGAAAACCAACTTAAAGTTTTCTTTCAATCCAATACTGCTGCAGACCACGTGACCGATACATTTAGTTATCAAATTATAAGACCAAGGTGGTGATCATATCTGCAAAGTATCGGCATTGATGGTTAAGCAGTTTCCAGAAAAGAATTTTAATAAAGTAGTTTCCTTGAACCAAAATGGTTGCCACACAACGTGACTATGATGTTTAGTTTCAACTTTTATCGCGCATACGTCAACACCACTTAAAGTTGCATCGATAGTTAATGCGGAGCGCTTGTATTATAAAGCACGATTCAAAATTTATTTTCTACATTTTATTCAAGTTCTCAGTAACTTTGTTGAACTTTAAATAAAAGTACGCTGCATTGGTAAATTGTTATTTTACTTTTTCAAATAATTTACATACGTCTTACATTCGGATTCTGAATTGTGTGATACAGTCAATAGAATTGACTGTAATAAGTTACTTTAAAAAATAAATAAAATTAAAGTGTTATTGCAAGGAAGCACGAGTTATCCGGATATAAATAATTACTGCGAGTAGATGGGATGTTCCTTAATAATTCATACTATTAACAGTGAGGATGTTCACCTTGGGAGGCTACTATAATAATATGAAACCTAAGGCTGTTTTGCATATTCTGGGAGCTCCGTTGCTGCTGATGCAGTGCCCCCTGTAGGTAGAGCAGGGTTTTGAATTGTTCATGTCGACGACAACTATCACAAAGGACACCGTAGATCTTTAATATCCATCAAATAATGCCGACAGACGGACATCACAGCTTTACATCGATCTGAGGACGAATGCACACATTGATGCCTCACTCTGCCTTGTGAAACACCAAGATGCAATTTAAGCTGAGTCATGACGCACAACCAGGTAGACAGCTCAGGAGTGATGTGCATATCTTAGGCCATCCTACCAGACCAGGGATACAAACAAAGAATCATCCATGTGTGGGCAAACAATTAGGGAGAAGGTCCTCGATACTCTAATTGGTTCAATGGTTTCTGGACTCTCTGAGTAATTAAAACAGGCATCAGACTTGTTTAAGAAACAAAAAAATGTTAAGAAAAGCAAAAGGAAGCCGAAAGAATATAGACTGATGAACAGAGTTCTGAAAAGATATTACATTTTATTAAAGCTGGCTGAAGTACCTGGAGTCCTGGAATTCATAAATAGATAAATATTTGTTTGCATGACAAATGGGGAGTTAGCTTAATGATTTCATATAATTACCAATCGTGGCGTTGCAAAATCCTTGGAGCGCTTTCCCTTTTTAACTCCTTTTTATTAATTTCATTTTAAAATACAAGTCACTAACAACATGAGATTCACAAAACATATACGGACACTCCTGAACAATCATGGTTATA
The DNA here is from genome assembly GCA_035128595.1 of Eptatretus atami. Taxonomy (NCBI): domain Eukaryota; kingdom Metazoa; phylum Chordata; class Myxini; order Myxiniformes; family Myxinidae; genus Eptatretus; species Eptatretus atami. The sequence goes on from CM068963.1 coordinate 118,517,850, forward strand.
AAATGCAACCTGCTCAACATTTACCTGTGCTCGTTTTGTGTTTTGCAGTTTTTGTGGCATATTCACAGTCATTTGTTTTGTTTTTTTAGTGTTCACGGTGTATTCACGTTCTTTTGCGTGTATCACAGTTTTTTTGTTCACAGCTTTTTTGGCAGTATTTTTATTTATTTGCGGGATATTCACCGTTTTTGCGAGCATGTTGCAGTTTTTTCACGGTTTGCGGCGTTGCACAGTTCAGTGGGCTATTCACGTTTTTCGCAGTTTTCACGAGATTTGATTTCCTAATAAATCACGAACCGCCAGAACTTATCCCCTTTTTCCCATATTGAAAACAATGCCCCGACATCACCCATTTTCCAGGAATGCATTCTCGCGAATAGCGGGTCTGACAGTACTTATAAACAAAGAAAAGCAGTTGTAATTGAGCGCTTTTAATCATACTTTCAAAGAAGATATAAAAAAAAAATTCGGAATGCAATTTTGCTTAAAATGAAATAATCTGTTTTGTATTGAGTATGTCAAAAATGTCTTGGAGATTTGTATGTAACCTTTTATTTGAATGGTAGTGAATGATAAATGGTGACATTTTTATGAAGTTATGTATATATATCAAGGGAGATCAAAAGGTCAAATAGTCAAGTGTCAGTACGCTCATTTTTTCATATACTATTTGTGTCTAGAGGTTCAGACATCCCTCTCTCTCCCTCCTCGATGTTCAATGTAAAATATTTTATGTACAGTTTCAAGTTATGAACCATGATAAGAATATCTCCAAGAGAAAATATAATAAATTGAAAACATGAATAAATCAGAGCAAAGTTTTAATTAAACCAAAATGAAGGTGAATACTTTACCCCAGAGGCTTTGTTCCACTTTCAAACTACATAACAAGGAGACATAACAGCAGCTCAAATTACTTCAATATATTTCCACTTGGAAAAAATCCCCACATCCCTTTCTGATGAAAAAAAAATTTTTTTCGACATTAATTCTAAAAAGCAGCTCAATTAATTTAATGTTTGACCTATACCAAATATCTCATCATTTCACTTCCACCCTACTCACCCCGAGGCTTCATTCCAGCAATCATAGACAACAATTATTTTGAACATTGATCGAGAACCTTCATTTAATCATCGTTCAATTTCACAAAGGAACTTTAGCTCTCCATGGGAAACCTGGACCTGTTCTCACGGCCATCCATTTGGCTCATGCAAGACAAATAATTGCGAACCGGTTCGTGTCGGATATTTCTGTGCCAGATGAATACCAGAAGCTCTGAACAGCAAATGTATCAAGAGCAAACCTGAAGATAGACTTGCTCTGACTCCTACCACAAGCTCTCCTTAATGCAAATGCATGTCTCTGTAAATCCCTGACATATCAAACGCAAGTTCTTGTTCGAAGGAAATGTTTACTCTTTAAATATATTCATTGAGATGAAAAATGGATAAGAAAACCTTGCCAATGGAAATACAGAGTTTAATAACAGAGCTGTTCCTCGTTTAAACAGGGGAACACTCGCTTTGTCAAGAATGTATTGTTTCCTCGGCAGACAATGCAAACGACAGCTTTATGAACTGAACATTACTAAAGGACTAACCACCATGAAAAATGTTATGCTAGCTAGAGTGAGCAAAGTGAAACTGACGTTTTTGGCATAACCTCTCTTTTCTGACAAAGAGTAATCATCAAAACGTCAATTCACTTATTTCCCACAGTTAGCATACCTTGTCAGCACGCCTTTGCCAACTTCACTGACAATCTTCGTCTGTTTAAAGTTGCAGGCAACTTTCCCCAGACTAAATTACGCAGAAAATATCTCCATCTGTTAAAATTTCGTTGTTGGCTGTTATCATCAGTTGCACACACACACACAATCCATGCAACATTGCAGGTTCATCCAACAGTTATGAATTGTGCAACAGGTGATAACCATACATCGAGCATGTTGATCCAGAACATGCATTGTGACTGAATGGAAGTAAGGGACAAAAAGCAATTGACTTTCACAGTCAGCAACCATTTGTGTTAGCTCCACACCAGAACATCATCCTCTTGCACAAAACAACACAGATTAAATAATAACTTATACACAAAACAACACATTAAATAATAACTTATACACAAAACAACACACACACATTAAGTAATAACTTATACACAAAACAACACACATTAAATAATAACTTATACACAAAACAACACACACACATTAAATAATAAACTGTATACACAAAACAAAGACACATTAAAATAATAACTTCTACACAAAACAACACACATTAAATAATAAATACACAAAAACAACACACATTAAATAATAACTTATACACAAAACAAACACACAGATTAAAAATAACTTATACACAAAACAACACACACACATTAAATAATAACTTATACACAAAACAACAACACACATTAATAATAACTTACACACAAAAACAACACACACATTAAATAATAACTTACACACAAAACAACCACAACATTAAATAATAACTTATACACAAAACAACACAGATTAAATAATAACTTACACACAAAACAACACACACATTAATAATAAACTTATACACAAAACAAACACACAGATAATTAAATAATAACTTATACACAAAACAACACACACATTAAATAATAACTTACACACAAAACAACACACACATTAAATAATAACTTATACACAAAACAACACACACACATTAAATAATAACTTATACACAAAACAACACACACATTAAATAATAACTTATACACAAAACAACACAAATTAAATAATAACTTAACACACAAAACAACACACACATTAAATAATAAGTTATACACAAAACACACACATTAAATAATAACTATACACAAAACAACACACAGATTAAATAATAACTTATTCACAAAACAACAACACATTAAATAATAACTTATACACAAAACAACACGCATTAAATAATAACTTATACACAAAACAACACACATTAAATAATAACTTACACACAAAACAACACACATTAAATAATAAACTTATACACAAAACAACACACAATTAAATAATAACTTTACAACAAAAACAAACACATTAAATAATAACTTATACACAAAACAACACACATTAAATAATAACATACACAAAACAACACACATTAAATAATAACTTATACACAAAACAAACACACAGATTAAATAATAACTTATACACAAAACAACACACACACATTAAATAATAACTTACACACAAAACAACACACACATTAAATAATAACTTAACACAAAACAACACACACATTAAATAATAACTTATACACAAACAACACAGATTAAATAATAATTACACACAAAACAACACACACATAAATAATAACTTATACACAAAACAACACACACACATTAAATAATAACTTATACACAAAACAACACCACATTAAATAATACTTATACACAAAACAACACAAAATTAAATAATAAACTTACACACAAAACAACACACACATTAAATAATAATTTACACAAAACAACACACATTAAATAATAACTTATTCACAAAACAACAACACATTGAATAATAACTTATACACAAAACACAACACACATTAAATATAACATACACAAACAACACACACATTAAATAATAACTTATACACAAAACAACACAGATTAAATTAATAACTTATTACACAAAACAACACACACATTAAATAATAACTTTACACAAACAACACACACATTAAATAATAACTTATTACACAAAACAACACACTTAAATAATAACTTATACACAAAACAAAACACACACATTAATAATAACTTTACACAACAAACAACACACATTAAATAATAACTTATACACAAAACAACACACACATTAAAAATAACTTATACAAAAACAACCAACACACATTAAATAATAACTTATACACAAAACAACACACACATTAAATAATAACTTATACATTCCTTTTAAAGCTGGGTAGATCGTAGGATAATGGGAACCACATTACAGGCAGTGAATTCTAAAGTGAGACAGCATGAAGGATAAAACTATCTGCACAGCCTTTTGTTCTGCATTTTGGATCAGCTAGAGTACATGGATGTGCAGAGATGGAAAGCCGAGTCTTGCGTCCAAACACTCGTACAGGAGGAACCAAGTTAGAAAGTCCAGCAGAGCATTTCCCATGAAAATATCTGTAGAACAGACTAAGAGTGACAACTGATCTACGGTGAGGGAGCAGTTGAAGAGTTGAACCCATCTCGGCACCAACCAGGTGCACTATGCGTTTCTGGAGCCTATCAAGTAAAGATGTGACAGGATGGTGCTCCAGCCCAAATGTGGCAACGATATCCCATGAGGGGACGTATAGTTGTCTTATAAAGGTACAAAACAGCTTAAGGGGGGAAATACCTCTGCACTCGATATAGACAACCAACTCGCTTGTAAGTCCTCTAAGCAATACCAGAAATGTACTTATCCCAACGGAGGTTAGAGGAGATGTCCAGACCAAGAAGCTGAAGTTCAGATGATTCTGTTAAGGTTGAGGACCCCATGTGCACAGAAAAGACCCGTTTCTGGAGCGAGATGTGGACAACAATCTAGTTTTCTTTGCATTGGAGGTTACCAACTCATCATGCCCCACTTCAACACATTCTCTCAATCATTGACCAGTGAAACTCCAACTTAATTATGAGTAGTGTTAAGTGAATCAGCAGATGTACAATAAAGTGAGGAGTCGTCAGCATACATGGCTAGCTGAGACAGAACATTATCAGGAAGATCATTGACATAAACAAGGAACAGGTGGGACAAAGGACAGAGCCCTGTGGAACACTAGAATTGATGGAGCAAGTAGTATAAGATTGACCCTCAAGTATGACCTTCATCTTGCGATTTGTAAGGAAAGCCAAAATAATTGAATACATCACGCAAGACACACCATATGACTGAAGCTTGTGGAGCAGATCCTTGTGCCACACTTTATCATCAAAGGCTTTTGAGATATCCAAAGCAACTAATTGAGCTTCACCCTTGAGCTCCAATGCCCTGTTCAAATGATCCGTAATTAAGGATAGCAGATCACCAGTAAAGCGAGAATGGCAAAACCCATACTGGCAGTCATTGAGGAGTTAATTGTCCTCCAGATGGCTGAGAAGTTGTTCATCGATGGACCATTCAAATACCTCACTTGTTACAGGAAGCAGGATGATGGGGCGATTGTTACTTGGCTCAGAATGCTCACCTTGATAACCGGGACAACAGAAGCCACTTTCCAGGATGAAGGAAACACTGAATCAGACAAGCACAGGTTGTATAGCTTGGCAAGAATCGATGACAGTTCAGGCTAACACATCTTCAATACATTCACACAAGGATTCCATCAGGACCAGTCGCTTTTGAGTCATCTAGTGTATGAATAATCCTGGCAACCTTCGTAGGAGTGATAAATGGAACAGGAATATCAGAGTTTGTACAAGATGGAAAATGAGGAAGAGGGTGTTCCTTATCATTGAGGGTAGAATTAGAAACAAAGCGATTTGAAAAGAGGTCAGCCTTATCCAGAGGTGAAGTAACAACCTCAGGTCCATTAAAGAGAGGAGGTATCAAAGATTTATGGTGGTTGAGTACATTGTTGGCATTCCACAAAAAGTCCCAAGAATCAAGTCGCTGAGTCACAATGGAATCATCTACAGAAGCTCTCTTTCTCTTTTCTATAGATAGTGCTTCAGTTTATGCTCCTAAGAACTTGCTGCTTGTGTACCTCTGCCATTAGTGAGACCATGAAATACTTGACAAGCCACCACATCACACGATTATTGTGTGGTCATTGGCAACTCAAGGGTGGGCCGTTATGATGTTTGTTTCTTTCCCTTCACTGCCCAACTCTGGAACTCTTTACCTTCTCGTCTTTCCAAATACTGCACTTAAGACCTTCCCTTTTTCAAAAAACAGATTTTTTACTTATTCAAAAAATCAAAAAATCTTCCTCAAAAAATATTCTTTTTCTCAACCGATCGATGCAGTTCTTTTTTTTATTATTTATTTATTTATTTGTATGCATCCTGTGGCTACTTGGCTGCATCATTTTCTGGGGGTGCGGCTCTGCTGCTGATGTAATACCCCTTGTTACCAGTGAGCTAGTCCTTATTTTGCCAACCTCAGAAGGATGACAGGCTGAATCAACCCACCTGGTGTTAATTCAACGGTTAAAAGAGGCTTGAACGGCAGACCCCAAGATCTTAAACCAGCCACCTTAACCATGAAGCCAAAACCAGATTAGTTTTTTTATTTAAGGCCTGGCCTCGATAAGGACTATATAGTCTGTGACTGGAGCCTTCAACATAGAAAAGAAAAAAAAAATACTTGCATGCACGCGCACACGCACAGATAATTTGAGACCTGGTAGGTCTCTGTTCCATCTCCTGAAATCCACCCGTGTGAAGATAGCAGCCAACAAACATTATTATTATTATTTTTGCATGCAGCCTGTGGCTGCTGGTTGCATCATTGCTGAGAGCGCGGCTTTGCCGCTGATGCAATTTCCCCTGTGTACAGTAAGCCGGTACTCGTTTTGCCAACCTCGGAAGAATGACTCAACCCACCTGTTGTTATTTAACAGCACGACAAGCGCTCAAACTCTAGACCCTGAGAACTTAATCCAGCCACTTTAACGGTTAAGCCAACACCAAGTTTATAGTCTCACACATTACCTCAACAGACATGATCTTCTCACCAACAACAAAAAACAACAATTGAGCAAATTGCTCATCCCTTTATTTGAATGACATATGTACTTAAAGGAAACCCCTTCTGTATTTTCACACGATTCACACTTTGAAAAGTCGGGTTAAAACCAAAATTACACAAAACCCCACATTTATTCAACAATTTGCTCATCCCTTTATTTGGGAGGTGGAAAATGCCCCAGCTTGCTGCCGCCATTGGTCCTGAAAAGAATAAAAAGAACCCGGTGTACATACATGAAGCAAAAACATGTGTACGGCTTTTGTGCATACATAATACATCATGGCTATGTACCTGGGATAATTCCACTTGCACTGGGCCATGAATTGACACCTGAGGCCTGGGCCTGAAGCATGCGGCCTATGCTACTTGACAAAATGGCGGCCGCATGATTTTGATTGTGGGTGGAATCGGGTGAGCTGTTCAACCAATGGGGCGAACGCAGTCCGTCGGCACATCGTCCAATGGTCCATATTCCAAAAACGAACTGGCTTCTATATATACGAGCAGAGTACCCCCTCCCTCTGGGTGAGTCAGGTTTGTGCATTACTTGCTGAAAAAAGTATTGTCTGTGTTTTGCAAGAAGACTGTCGATGTTTGTGCGGTGTGTGCCTAAAAAGGATCGAGATCTAGATGCCTAAAGGTCTAAAAAGGTAATTGGTGTTTAAGGAGTTGAAAGGGTCTAATCTCTCAAGCATGTAAAAATGGTCTAAAAAGGTACAGTATGTGGTCTAAAGTTCTAAATGGTCAAGGGTCCAAGCTGTCTAACATGTCAAGAGTCCAAGGGGTCTAAAGGGAGTAGAGGGACTTAAGGGGTGTAAAGGTCTAAAGGGTCTGTGCGGTCTAAAGTGTGTAAAAGGTCAAAGGGTGAAAGGGTCTTAAAGGTAAAAAAGGGTCTTCTGGATCTTGGGAGTCTGAAGGATCTTGAGGGTAGGTTATTTGAGGTCTTCAGGATCTTAAAGGTCTTAGGGGTCTTAAAGGGTATTGTGGGTCTTAAGGGTATTGGGGTCTTGGGAAAGTCTTAAAGGGTTTTGTGGGTCTTAAAAGCCTTTTGGGTCTTAAGAATATTGGGGCCATAAGGGTCTTAATGTTCTTGGGGGGTCTTGAAGGTTTTAAGGATCTTGAGGGTCTTGGGGATCATGGGGGTGTCTTCAGTATTTTGGGAGTCTTGGGATCTCAAAGGTCTTAATATTATTGGGGGTCTAAAGTGACTTGGGGGGGGGGGCTAAAGGCTCTTCAGGTTCTAAACGGTCTGAGGGTCTTAAGGGATCTTTGGGGTGTCAAGTGATCTAAAGATATAGAGAGGACTGGAACTCGCGCACACGCATAGCTCCTTTTATATGAAGTAGATTAGATTATTCAGGAACCATTCTGAACTTTTATTCAATTTAAAATGATTTTTCTCTGCAACCGCATGTCCGATCGACATGAAACTTTCAACATCTGAGCGACTCCCCATGAATAATTTTGTATTGATAACTGTTACATCATAGGTCACGTGATATGGCAGCCATATTGGAATAAAAGAAAAACTTTGGACATCTCTGAAAACCGCTCAACGGAAAAAGTGGAAACTTGGTACATGTCATCAACTCCCCATGGGGAATCAAGATTGATAATGATGATGTCATCGGTCACGTGGTTTGGCATCCATATTAGATTAAAAATAAAAACCTTTAAAAATATTTTTCTACAAGTAAAGTGAATCTGACGTTTTTGATGATTACTCTTTGTCAGAACAAGAGAGGTTAATGCCCAAAACGTCAGTTCACTTGCTCCCACTCTAGCTAGCATAACCATTGCTTCTCATGGTGGTTAGTCCACCTTTAGTAATGTTCAGTTCAAAGCCTGTCGTTTGCATTGTCTGCCGACGGAACCAATACCATTCTTGACAAAGCCGAGTGTTCCCTGTTTAACCGAGGGAACAAGCTCTTGTTATTCAAACCTCCTGTATTTCCATTGGCAAAGGTTCTTCTTATCCATTTATCATCCAATGATATTATTTGTCAAAAGAGTAAACATTTCCTTCGAAACAAGAACTTGCGTTTGATATGTCAGGATTTACAGAGACATGCATTTGCATTACAGGAGAGCTTCGGTAGGTCAACAAACTCATCCTTCGAGGTCTTGCTCTTGATACAATTTGCTGTTCAGAGCTCTGGTACTTCATCTGGCACAGAAACTATCGCCACGAACCGGATTCGCAATTATTTGTCTTGCATGGAGGCCCAAATGGATGCCCGTGAGAACCAGGTCCAGGTTTTTCCATGGCAGAGCTCAAGTTCCCTTTGTGAAATTGAACATGATTAAATGAAGGTTCTCGGATCAGGAATGTTCCAAAATAATTGTTGGTCTGATGATCTGCTGGAAATGAAGCCTCGGGTGAGTACGGTGGAAGTGAAATGATGAGATATTTGGTAAAGGTACAACCATTAAATTATCATTGAGCTGCTTTTAGAATTAATGTCGAAGAAAAAAATTTTTTTTTCATCCCAGAAAGGGATGTGGATTTTTTCCAAGTGGATATCATATTGAAGTAATTTTGAGCCTGCTGTTACTGTCTCCTTGTTCTATGTAGTTTGAAAGTGGAACAAAGCCCTCCTGGGGCCTAAAGTATTCACCTTCATTTTGGTTTCAATTTAAAACTTTGCTCTGATTTATTCCATGTTTTTCAATTTATTATTTTCTCTTTGGCCAGATATTCTTATTCATGGTTCATTAAACTTGAAACGGTACATAAAATATTTTTACATTGAACATCAGAGGAGGAGAGAGAGGATGTCTGAACCTCTAGACACAAAAATAGTATAGAAAAAATGAGCGTACTGGACCACTTGACTATTTGACCTTTTGATCTCCCTCTGATGATATAATCATAAACTTCATAACAATGTCACCATTTAGTCATTTAACTACTCATTCAAATAAAAAGGTTACATCACCAAATCCTCACAAGACATTTTTGAACATACTCAAATACAAAACAGATTATTTCATTTTAAAGCCAAAATTTGCATTCCGAATTTTTTTTTTATACTCTCTCTTTGAAAGTATGATTAAAAAGCTCAATTACAACTGCTTTTCCTTTGTTATAAGTACTGTCAGACCCCGCTATTCGCGAGGAATGCATTCCTGGAAAATGCCGCGAATGTCGGGGCATTGTTTCAATGGGAAAAAGGGGGATAAGTTCCTGGCGGTTCGTGATTCATAAGGGAAAATCAAAAATCTCGTGAAAAACTGCGAAAACCGTGAATACGCCACGGAAAACTGTGCATGCCCGCAAAAACCGGAAAAACCGTGAAAAAACTGCAACATGCTCGCAAAAAACGGTGAATATGCCCGCAAAATAAATAAAAATACTCCCGCAAAAAACTGTGAAAACACAAAAAAAAACTGTGAATACGCAAAAGAACGTGAATACACCCGTGACACTACAAAAAAAAACAAAACAAAACATGAAACTGTGAATATGCCCACAAAAACATGCAAAAACAAAACGAGCACGGGCCTCAAATGTTGAAGCAGGTTGCATTTTAAAACCATGATTGTCTCAGAGATGATCAGTATATGTTTTGTGAAGATCTCATGTTGTAGTGACTTGTATTTTAAAAATGAAATTAATAAAAGGAGTTAAAAGAAGGGAAAGCGCTCCAAGCGCATTTTGCAACGCCACGATTGGTAATTCATATGAAATCATAAGGCAACATTCCCCAATTTGTCATGCACAAAATATTTAAATACATATTTCATTGAATTTCCCCAGGCAGCTCCAGGTACTTCACCAGCTTTAATAAAACTCGTAAATACTCCTTTTCAGAACTCTGTTCATCAGTCTATAATTTCTTCGCTTCCTTTTGCTTTTCTTAAACATTTGTTTTAAGAATCAACAAGTCTGTGCCTGTTTATTACTCAAGAGTCCAGACAACACCCATTGAACCAATTAGAGTATCGAGGACCCTCTCTCCCCTAACTTGTTTGCCCACACCTGGATGTCTCTTTGTTTCGTATTCCCTGGTCTGGTAGGATGGCCTAGAGATATGCACACTCATCCCTGAGCTGTCTACCTGGGTTTGCGTCATGACTCCAGCTTAAATTGCCATCCTGGTGTTTCACAAGGCAGAGTGAGGCATCAATGTGTGCATCGTCCCTCAGATCGATGTTAAGCTGTGTGTCCCGTCTGTCGGCATTATTTGATGGATATTAAAGATCCTACGGTGTCCTTTGTGAGTTGTCGTCGACGATGAACAAATTCCAAAACCCTGCTCTAACCTACAGGGGCACTGCATCAGCAGCACAGCCATGCTCCCAGAAATAATGCAACCAACAGCCTAGGTTTCATATTAATTAAATAGTAGCCCTACCAAGGTGAACATCCTCACCTTGTTAATAGTATGAATTATTAAGGAACATCCCATCTCCATCCGCAGTAATTAATTATAATCCGGATAACTCGTGCTTCCTTGCAATAACCACTTGTATTATTATTTATTTTTTAAAGTAAACTTATTACAAGTCAATTCTATTGACTGTATCTACACAATTCTAAACATCCCCAAATGTAAGACGTATGTCAATTTATTTGAAAAAAGTAATAAAACAATACTTACCAATGCAACGCGTACCTTTTATTTAAAGTTCACACAAAGTCTACTGAACCTTGAATACAAATGTCAGAAAATAAAATTTTGAATCGTGCTTTATAACTACAAGCCGCTCCGCACTTAACCTATCGATGCAAAACTTAAGTGTGTCATTGACTTGCCATGCGGATAAAAGTTTGACAACTGAACATCATCAGTCACGTTGTGTGGCAACCATTTTGGTTTCAAGGAAAACTACTTTATTAAAATTCTTTCTCTGAAACTGCTTAACCCATCAATGCGATACTTTGCAGATATGATCCCACCCTTGGTACTTATAATTTGATAACTAAATGTCATCGGTCACGTGGTCTGACAGCAGTATTGGATTGAAAGAAAAACTTTAACGTTGGTTTTCTCTGAAACGGCTAAACAAAAATAAATGAAACTTGACGGATGTCATCGACTCCCCATAGGGAACATAGTTTGATAATGATGACATCATCAGTCACGTGTTCTCGGATAGAAACAAATTCATGCATTCCAATATGGCTGCCGAACCACATGACCAATTATGTTTTAGTTACAAACTTCAATCGACATGGGTAGTCAATGACATACTTAAAGTTTGATGTCGATCGGTTTGGCGGTTCAAGAGAAGATGATTTTTAAAGGTCTTGGCTAAAATTCAAGATGTCTTCCAAACCAAATGACCGATGGCATTTTAGTTATCCAACGTTATTTAGTATGGGTAGTCGATATATGTATAAAGTTTCAAATCGATCACTTGAGCTGTTTCGAAGAAGAAGACTTTTAGAGGATTATTTTTTTCAAACTAATATGGTGCCTGACAACGTGAAGATGACGTCATAACTTCAAAATCCAACTCAGATGGGTAGTCATCACATGTATGAAGTTTCATGTTGATCGAATAAGGTTCGTTTTTTTTCCATCCAATATGCCTGCCATACCACCTCACCGATGATGTCATCGTTATCATATGTGTAAAGTTTCATATCGGAGGTTAAGCGGATTCAGAATTTTTTTTTTTTTTAAAGATTTTTCCAGTATTCCAATATGGCTACCACACCATAAATCAATGGGGTTCTAGTTATCACCCTTGTATCCCCATTCTTTTTGAGAGAGATTGTTTTTTAAAAGATTTTAGCTTAAATCCAACATTGCTCCCAGATCTTCTCTCTCCCTGTAAAATCTGGAGTAACCCAATGCAGTGTTCTAGGCCCCATCTTGTTCCTCATCTTCATCAATGATCTCACTGACTCTCTGGAAAATCTCTCTGTCTCTTTGCTGATGACTCTACTCTCTGCCGTGACACCCCTCTGGCAGACAGTCAGCAGCAGCCTCTTCCTCTCCTCAGACATTGACAAAATCACAAACTGGACAAACACTTGGGATATGTCTTTCAATCCTGAGAAATCGCACACACTCCGCTCTCTCTCCCCCAAAAGGACAGGACCGCAAACCTCCTATCTACTTTCTCAATAACCCTCTCAGAGGTTCAGTCGTTTAAACTTGTCTCATTCTCATCCATGATCTCTCTTGGGAAAACATTTTAAAGTTGGCTCCAAAGCCGACGCCGACTGGGCATCCTCCGTTGTGCAAAGTCCTTCCTTAGCACACCTGAACTCCTATCCACCTACAAGACTCATCTGCAGCTTGATGAGTACTGCTCTCCCTCTGGGCTGGCTTGCCTGCCTCACATCCTGCTCGGTTTAACGCTGTGGAAACCAAGACTTTCAAGGTCTTGGAATCTCTCACGATGAAGCTGGGTCGATGGGCCTATAACTTTACCATCGCTAATAGGTTGGTGGTGTCTCTGTCCTCTTCCACCTCATTTCTTGTCTTGCACCCTCTACCCTCTCCATGCTTTGTCCCCCCCCCCTCCAGGTACCTGCAGGATGCGTGTGGTCCAACAGCAACCCCCTCCAACTGAAACTGCCTAAATCTAGAACTATTGCTCATCTACATTAATTTATTCCTCTGTTTTCCACCTGTTCAACTATACTTCAACACATTCTTCAATCTCATTTTTCCCTCAACGTCTTCAAAGCAGTGTTCACCACCATCTCAAGTCAGCCACCATCCAAAACCATAATCTTTTCTACACCCATTAAACCACCCGCGCCCTCCCAAAATTTTGCTTATGTATTCATTTGTCCACCCCTTGCTTCTCCCTTACCCCTCATCGTTACCTTCATCCCTTGTTTGTCATCTCCATGTACTTTCTCCCTCCACCCTGCTGTTGGTGTTCCCTTTCTCTTCCTGTTCCCTTTGTTATGTTGCGTCCTGATTACCCTCGCCAAAGGAGAGGGTATTGCATTTATGTCGGTTTGTTTGTTTGTTTGTGTTTGTTTGTCCACACACAACTTTCGTGTTTTTCTCTGCAACCGCTTGTCGGATTAAGACGAAATTTTCACCATTGGTGCAACTACTCATGTAGAATGTTTCAATGATAATTATGACGTCATAGATCATGTGGTGTGGCAGCCATGTTGGCAAAACTTTTAACCTCTAGCTCTGTAACCGCACAAAGGAAAAAAAATTGAAAATTGGCACACAGCAAGTACTCCTCATGTGGAATGTGTGATTTTTTGAATGACGTCATAGGTTCCTTCGTTATGACGTCATAACTGCATATGTAGAACGCTACATCCGATCAGTATGAAAAATTTTGAGGGTCATCTAGGGATAAAATGGTCCACAAAAAAAAAAAAATTTGATGACATCGTCGGTCACGTGATTCGGCAGTCATGTTGTTGTTTTTTTTAACCTTAAACAATCTCCTTCTCTGAAATGGCTGAACCAGTCATCACTGTCAGCATTTATAAAGTGGCAGTTCTAATTATGTCTCTTATTCATTATGTAACACACTAGTACACAAATGCCACACAAAAAAGTCCTGGTGAGGGTCTGCAATCTGATTGCTCTTTTTCTTGTTTGTTCTGTATCCTAGTTTTTCCACAAGTGTTGATCATGTATAAAATATAAAAGAAAGATCATATGGGACATTTTCACAAAAACGGGTCAGGTAACGGTAAAGACTGTCCGAGAATTTTTATCAAGCATATATTTCCCAGTCAGTGCAGAGGCCTTATGGTGATCCTGCGTTGCTGACATCATTTGAACATTTTTCTAGGCCTTATAAGGGGTCAAGCACTGTTTCGAGAATATCAAAGAAAGTTGATTTTTGAGTTTGTTCTTTACCGTTACCTGACCCACTTTTGTGAAAATGTCCCATATGAAGTATGACATTTAAATTATCACACTATATTCTCCAAGGCGAATCACTCATGTGAATGAAGTTTCACATCGATCTCGTCAGTGGTTCT
>CM068963.1:118532537-118546399 GCA_035128595.1 Eptatretus atami
TGCTTGATAAAAATTCTCGGACAGTCTTTACCGTTACCTGACCCGCTTTTGTGAAAATGTCCCATATGATCTTTTCTTTTATATTTTATACATGATCAACACTTGTGGAAAAACTAGGATACAGAACAAACAAGAAAAAGAGCAATCAGATTGCAGACCCTCACCAGGACTTTTTTTGTGTGGCATTTGTGTACTAGTGTGTTACATAATGAATAAGAGACATAATTAGAACTGCCACTTTATAAATGCTGACAGTGATGACTGGTTCAGCCATTTCAGAGAAGGAGATTGTTTAAGGTTAAAAAAAACAACAACATGACTGCCGAATCACGTGACCGACGATGTCATCAAATTTTTTTTTTTTGTGGACCATTTTATCCCTAGATGACCCTCAAAATTTTTCATACTGATCGGATGTAGCGTTCTACATATGCAGTTATGACGTCATAACGAAGGAACCTATGACGTCATCCAAAAATCACACATTCCACATGAGGAGTACTTGCTGTGTGCCAATTTTCAATTTTTTTTCCTTTGTGCGGTTACAGAGCTAGAGGTTAAAAGTTTTGCCAACATGGCTGCCACACCACATGATCTATGACGTCATAATTATCATTGAAACATTCTACATGAGTAGTTGCACCAATGGTGAAAATTTCGTCTTAATCCGACAAGCGGTTGCAGAGAAAAACACGAAAGTTGTGTGTGGACAAACAAACACAAACAAACAAACAAACCGACATAAATGCAATACCCTCTCCTTTGGCGAGGGTAATCAGGACGCAACATAACAAAGGGAACAGGAAGAGAAAGGGAACACCAACAGCAGGGTGGAGGGAGAAAGTACATGGAGATGGACAAACAAGGGATGAAGGTAACGATGAGGGGTAAGGGAGAACAAGGGGTGGACAAATGAATACATAAGCAAAATTTTGGGAGGGCGCGGGTGGTTTAATGGGTGTAGAAAAGATTATGGTTTTGGATGGTGGCTGACTTGAGATGGTGGTGAACAGCTGCTTGAAGACGTTGAGGGAAAAATGAGATTGAAGAATGTGTTGAAGTATAGTTGAACAGGTGGAAAACAGAGGAATAAATTAATGTAGATGAGCAATAGTTCTAGATTTAGGCAGTTTCAGTTGGAGGGGGTTGCTGTTGGACCACACGCATCCTGCAGGTACTGGAGGGGGGGGGGACAAAGCATGGAGAGGGTAGAGGGTGCAAGACAAGAAATGAGGTGGAAGAGGACAGAGACACCACCAACCTATTAGCGATGGTAAAGTTATAGGCCCATCGACCCAGCTTCATCGTGAGAGATTCCAATGACCTTGAAAGTCTTGGTTTCCACAGCGTTAAACCGAGCAGGATGTGAGGCAGGCAAGCCAGCCCAGAGGGGAGAGCAGTACTCATCAAGCTGCAGATGAGTCTTGTAGGTGGATAGGAGTTCAGGTGTGCTAAGGAAGGACTTTGCACAACGGAGGATGCCCAGTCGGCGTCTGGCTTTGGAGGCCAACTTTAAAATGTGGTTTTCCCAAGAGAGATCATGGATGAGAATGAGACAAGTTTAAACGACTGAACCTCTGAGAGGGTTATTGAGAAAGTAGATAGGAGGGTTTGCGGTCCTGTCCTTTTGGGGAGAGAGAGAGCGGAGTGTGTGCGATTTCTCAGGATTGAAAGACATATCCCAAGTGTTTGTCCAGTTTGTGATTTTGTCAATGTCTGAGGAGAGGGAAGAGGCTGCTGCCTGACTGTCTGCCAGAGGGGTGTCACGGCAGAGAGTAGAGTCATCAGCAAAGAGACAGAGAGCATTTTCCAGAGAGTCAGTGAGATCATTGATGAAGATGAGGAACAAGATGGGGCCTAGAACACTGCATTGGGTTACTCCAGATTTTACAGGGAGAGGAGAAGATCTGGGAGCAATGTTGGATTTAAGCTAAAATCTTTTAAAAAACAATCTCTCTCAAAAAGAATGGGGATACAAGGGTGATAACTAGAACCCCATTGATTATATGGTGTGGTAGCCATATTGGAATACTGGAAAAATCTTTAAAAAAAAAAAAATTCTGAATCCGCTTAACCTCCAGATATGAAACTTTACACATATGATAACGATGACATCATCGGTGAGGTGGTATGGCAGGCATATTGGATGGAAAAAAAACGAACCTTATTCGATCAACATGAAACTTCATACATGTGATTGACTACCCAGTCTGAGTTGGATTTTGAAGTTATGACGTCATCATTCACGTTGTCAGGCAGCCATATTAGTTTGAAAAAATAATCCTCTAAAAGTCTTCTTCTTCGAAACAGCTCAAGTGATCGATTTGAAACTTTATACATATATCGACTACCCATACTAAATAACGTTGGATAACTAAAATGCCATCGGTCATTTGGTTTGGAAGACATCTTGAATTTTAGCCAAGACCTTTAAAAATCATCTTCTCTTGAACCGCCAAACCGATCGACATCAAACTTTAAGTATGTCATTGACTACCCATGTCGATTGAAGTTTGATAACTAAAACATAATTGGTCATGTGGTTCGGCAGCCATATTGGAATGCATGAATTTGTTTCTATCCGAGAACACGTGACTGATGATGTCATCATTATCAAACTATGTTCCCTATGGGGAGTCGATGACATCCGTCAAGTTTCATTTATTTTTGTTTAGCCGTTTCAGAGAAAACCAACGTTAAAGTTTTTCTTTCAATCCAATACTGCTGTCAGACCACGTGACCGATGACATTTTAGTTATCAAATTATAAGTACCAAGGGTGGTGGATCATATCTGCAAAGTATCGCATTGATGGGTTAAGCAGTTTCAGAGAAAGAATTTTAATAAAGTAGTTTTCCTTGAAACCAAAATGGTTGCCACACAACGTGACTGATGATGTTTCAGTTGTCAAACTTTTATCCGCATGGCAAGTCAATGACACACTTAAAGTTTTGCATCGATAGGTTAAGTGCGGAGCGGCTTGTAGTTATAAAGCACGATTCAAAATTTTATTTTCTGACATTTGTATTCAAGGTTCTCAGTAAGACTTTGTGTGAACTTTAAATAAAAGGTACGCGTTGCATTGGTAAGTATTGTTTTATTTACTTTTTTCAAATAAATTTGACATACGTCTTACATTTGGGGATGTCTTAGAATTGTGTAGATACAGTCAATAGAATTGACTTGTAATAAGTTTACTTTAAAAAATAAATAATAATACAAGTGGTTATTGCAAGGAAGCACGAGTTATCCGGATATAAATTAATTACTGCGGATGGAGATGGGATGTTCCTTAATAATTCATACTATTAACAAGGTGAGGGTGTTCACCTTGGTAGGGCTACTATTTAATTTAATATGAAACCTAAGGCTGTTGGTTGCATTATTTCTGGGAGCATGGCTGTGCTGCTGATGCAGTGCCCCCTGTAGGTTAGAGCAGGGTTTTGGAATTTGTTCATCGTCGACGACAACTCACAAAGGACACCGTAGGATCTTTAATATCCATCAAATAATGCCGACAGACGGGACACACAGCTTAACATCGATCTGAGGGACGATGCACACATTGATGCCTCACTCTGCCTTGTGAAACACCAGGATGGCAATTTATAGCTGGAGTCATGACGCAAACCCAGGTAGACAGCTCAGGGATGAGTGTGCATATCTCTAGGCCATCCTACCAGACCAGGGAATACGAAACCAAAGAGACATCCAGGTGTGGGCAAACAAGTTAGGGGAGAGAGGGTCCTCGATACTCTAATTGGTTCAATGGGTGTTGTCTGGACTCTTGAGTAATAAAACAGGCACAGACTTGTGATTGCTTTCAAACAAATGTTTAAGAAAAGCAAAAGGAAGCTGAAGAAATTATAGACTGATGAACAGAGTTCTGAAAAGGAGTATTTACGAGTTTTATTAAAGACTGGCTGAAGTACCTGGAGCTGCCTGGGGAAATTCAATGAAATATGTATTTAAATATTTTGTGCATGACAAATTGGGGAATGTTAGCCTTATGATTTCATATGAATTACCAATCGTGGGCGTTGCAAAATGCGCTTGGAGCGCTTTCCCTTCTTTTAACTCCTTTTTATTAATTTCATTTTTAAAATACAAGTCACTACAACATGAGATCTTCACAAAACATATTACTGGATCACTCCTGAGACAATCATGGTTGATAAAATGCAACCTGCTTCAACATTTGAGGCCCTGTGCTTCGTTTTTGTTTTTGCATGTTTTTGTGGGCATATTCACAGTTTCATGTTTTGTTTTGTTTTTTTTTGTAGTGTCACGGGTGTATTCACGGTTCTTTTGCGTATTCACAGTTTTTTTTGTGTTTTCACAGTTTTTTGCGGGAGTATTTTTATTTATTTTTGCGGGCATATTCACCGTTTTTTGCGAGCATGTTGCAGTTTTTTCACGGTTTTTTCACAGGTTTTTTGCGGGCATATGCACAGTTTTCCGTAGGCGTATTCACGGTTTTTCGCAGTTTTTCACGAGATTTTTGATTTTCCCTTATGAATCACGAACCGCCAGGAACTTATCCCCCTTTTTCCCATTGAAACAATGCCCCGACATTCGCGGCATTTTCCAGGAATGCATTCCCCGCGAATAGCGGGGTCTGACAGTACTTATAACAAAGGAAAAGCAGTTGTAATTGAGCTTTTTAATCATACTTTCAAAGAGAGAGTATAAAAAAAAAAATTCGGAATGCAAATTTTGGCTTTAAAATGAAATAATCTGTTTTGTATTTGAGTATGTTCAAAAATGTCTTGTGAGGATTTGGTGATGTAACCTTTTTATTTGAATGAGTAGTTAAATGACTAAATGGTGACATTGTTATGAAGTTTATGATTATATCATCAGAGGGAGATCAAAAGGTCAAATAGTCAAGTGGTCCAGTACGCTCATTTTTTCTATACTATTTTTGTGTCTAGAGGGTTCAGACATCCCTCTCTCTCCCTCCTCTGATGTTCAATGTAAAAATATTTTATGTACCAGTTTCAAGTTTAATGAACCATGAATAAGAATATCTGGCCAAAGAGAAAAATAATAAAATTGAAAAACATGGAATAAATCAGAGCAAAGTTTTAAATTGAAACCAAAATGAAGGTGAATACTTTAGGCCCCAGGAGGGCTTTGTTCCACTTTCAAACTACATAGAACAAGGAGACAGTAACAGCAGGCTCAAAATTACTTCAATATGATTATCCACTTGGAAAAAATCCCACATCCCTTTCTGGGATGAAAAAAAAATTTTTTTTCTTCGACATTAATTCTAAAAGCAGCTCAATGATAATTTAATGGTTGTGACCTTTACCAAATATCTCATCATTTCACTTCCACCGTACTCACCCCGAGGCTTCATTTCCAGCAGATCATCAGACCAACAATTATTTTGGAACATTCCTGATCCGAGAACCTTCATTTAATCATGTTCAATTTCACAAAGGGAACTTGAGCTCTGCCATGGAAAAACCTGGACCTGGTTCTCACGGGCCATCCATTTGGGCCTCCATGCAAGACAAATAATTGCGAATCCGGTTCGTGGCGATAGTTTCTGTGCCAGATGAAGTACCAGAGCTCTGAACAGCAAATTGTATCAAGAGCAAGACCTCGAAGGATGAGTTTGTTGACCTACGACAAGCTCTCCTGTAATGCAAATGCATGTCTCTGTAAATCCTGACATATCAAACGCAAGTTCTTGTTTCGAAGGAAATGTTTACTCTTTTGACAAATATATTCATTGAGATGATAAATGGATAAGAAGAACCTTTGCCAATGGAAATACAGGAGGTTTGAATAACAAGAGCTTGTTCCCTCGGTTTAAACAGGGGAACACTCGGCTTTGTCAAGAATGGTATTGGTTTCCGTCGGCAGACAATGCAAACGACAGGCTTTATGAACTGAACATTACTAAAGGTGGACTAACCACCATGAGAAGCAATGGTTATGCTAGCTAGAGTGGGAGCTAAGTGAAACTGACGTTTTGGGCATTAACCTCTCTTGTTCTGACAAAGAGTAATCATCAAAAACGTCAGATTCACTTTACTTCCCACAGTGGTTAGCATACCTTTGGTCAGCACGGCCTTTGCCAACTTTCACTGGACAAATCTATTCGTTGGTTTAAAGTTGCAGAGGCAACTTTTCCCCAGACTAAAGTACGCAGGAAATATCTCAATCTGTTAAAATGTTTCGGATTGTTGGCTGTTATTCATCAAGTTGGACATCACACAACACAATGCCATGCAACATTGCAGGTTCGATCCAACAGTTATAGAATTGTTGCCAGGTGAGTAACCATGCATCGAGCATGTTGATACCAGAACATGCATTGTGACTTGAATGGAAGGTAAGGTGGGACAAAAGGAAGCAATTGACTTTCACAGTCAGGCAACGCATTTTGTTTGATCTCCACACCAGAAGGACATCATGGGCTCGGATCCAAGAAAATTAACTAGAGTTCATAGAACAGTTTACCCCACGCAGTCTTGAGATACATATAACAATAATATAATGAGAGGAAAAATATAATACAACAAGAACATGGGTGGGGTATACGAGCGGCAAGTTTGGATTGGTCGTGATGACGTAAAATGCTGTAACATTTTGCCCAAGTACTGCTAAATAGAAGGGTTTTGAAAGTATTAAGTAGGCAATTTGTGTTCTACAGTGTTCAAGTATATAATTCAATTGAAATAAAATAAAGATTGCAAAGGTTGTAGAATTTTTTTGGGGGAAATTTACCACTGTTGATACAGCGTCTTTTACACCACCTTATTTAACACGTTAACACGAGTTGTCCGTGCCTGTTGTTTGTGTCCTTTGTGATGTCCTTAAAAACAGTAAGTCTTCTGTTTGGAATGATTTTCAATTTTGTTTGACTGCCAGACAGGCAGACAGAGTAAAACAAGAATGACCACACTGTCGGCACAACCTGTGACAAAATCTGGTCACGGGCCGATTGGGAGATGCGCATTTAAAGCATTCATAAAAGATGAACAGGGTGATTGGGAAACACATTGAATGCGCAATTAAAAGATTAACTCGACTCCTCTCATCCACATCACCCTCTGTCACGGTGATATCAGAACGAGCCGATTCATCACACGGTCTTGTTTAACTCCAATATGGGGCCGTTCAAAAATTATATAACACTTTTTTGTTAAGGGAGGCACGTACCGTGCGTCCTGACGGACTTGATTAAACCTTATGAATAATTTTTATTTTACACTGATTAGATTTTCGGGATCTCTCATCGTGAGTAACGCTCAACCCAAACAAAGCCAATGGAAATCTGACGCAACAAACCCGGGCAGTGTATAATCAGCAGAGGCCGATAGGCTTGATGACTTCGGCCCACCAGAAAAGCAAGATGGTGGCAATAATATTTTTTCTGGGTGCCGTGGTGGGTGGAGTCAATCGACAAATGTGGGTGGGTCCGGCAGCTGTCTGACCAATGGATGCACATTTCAAAAATCAACCCCAATAAGAACCACGCCAACAACAACCACCATGCAGAGCTGTTCTAGAGCTGCGATACATCACAGGTAAAAACTAGGTCACTCGGTAGAGCGCATACCTTCACCAGGCTGATTAGTTTATGTTTTGTATCCCATTGATTTAGATATCGTGCTGTATATCGTTTTCGCGCAATCACTTAATGGTGAAAAAAAATGACTTAAAAATTCTCAGATCCAGATTCAGATCTTCACCAAAATCGAAAAATTCTTCCTTGTTACATCCCCATCCTGCCCACCAAGTTTTGTCTGAATCTGTCTACAACTTTTTGAGATATTTTGTTCACAGACAGACAGACAGAAGTGAAAACATAACCTCCATCCACCTTCGATGGGGAAGTAATTATCTCACTCCTCTCTGTGCATGTGTGATCAGGACAAATTCAAAGCCAAAGTACAACTCAACTTTCGGTTCGTTTTCTGATTCATGTTCCGTTTCGTGTTCAAAACACAACATTCAATACAAATAAATGAAGCTGTTCCTGGATTAAAAACTGACGTTTGTGGACAGACAGACACACATAGACAGACAGAAGTGGAGAGAGAGAGATAGTGGTTAAAAGGACAACTGCTTCTGCGTGCGAGGTGTGTAGGAACACTGTTCAATCATACGTTCCTTCCACCCAATCCAGAGAGCTGTTATTGAAATAGACACAAACAAAAAAACAAGCACACACTTGTAGCAAGGTATTTAATGTTCCTGTGAATTGGTTGAACCTTTGAGGCCAGGTACATACTTTCACTGATGAGCCATGTTCAATTACTTGTCCATGGCAGCAGTACCATGACAATGTCCTGAAAGAATTCCTCTGCACAAAGCACTTGCTCTCTGCACTGCTTAAGTGAAGTGCTCATTATGGAGACTCGAACCATAAAGGAACCATATGCCCCTTAAGGTATCACAGATGCGACCTTCAGAAGAACTCGAGGTCTCCCGAGGAACTACCCCGAGTCTCCACAAGTACCCATGCTCGTCTCGCTTGCCACCATTTGCTAACTGATTCAGTAAGTAGTTAAATCCCGTTTTGTCAATTAATTTGCAGTTGATAAATGAATTCAAAGCAGTAATTTAATTACTGTTAGTAAGCGGTGATTACCTGTCACGCAACACAACAGAGCCTTGGCTCCGAAACATTCAAGATGAATAATAAGGACGTTAAAAATAAATGTGTATTTACACAGTCCTTTGCGATACAAAACTATTGACATAAGCATTGGTGGTTGCGTGTTGGGACAGGGTGGTTGTTACTCACTCGGCCATACATATAATTTGAGCATCAAATTCACAACGGAATGGGATGATGGTGATAACTAGCATTTTGGACATCCTGGCGTGGAAACACCAACAGGATATGCCTCTTGAAGACTTGGGGGGGGTAAGAAGATGAGGGTTTCTGGAGGAACGCATGCGATCAGGGTGGCTAGCCGAGGGCTGAGGAAGGAGAGGGCAGGAGGAGCAAGGCCAGGTGTATGCTTGCATATAATAACGAGCCCACAATCGTACCAGCAGTGGGAGAGTGAAAGTCATTGGGAATCCTCCTCATGTCTTAAGATACCAAAATGGGGAAGGCCTGGTTTTCAAATGCCTCAAGTCGGAGCACCAGCCCAGAGTTGGACGCTATACTCATTGGAGCTTCTTTACAAGATGGGGGTTCATGGAAGAGCAAGGTGCAGAGAACTGCTAGTGGGGAAATGAGGAAAATGTTGCACAAGAAGCAAAAGGATGAACAAACAGAAAAATAGAAGAGAGGAGGGGAGGAAACACTGCAACCTGCAAACAAGAAGGTTGGGTTAGCAAGGGTTAATTTGGGTAATAACGATTGTAGATAGAGATGGGGGTTGAAATGAGACTGTGGTGCATCACCTGATTGAGGCTGTGGAGAGAAGAAGACAAAAGAAGGGGGGGGGGGAGGGGGATGTCTTTTGTAAGTCTTTTCCACAGAAAGGACAAGCTAGAAACAAGGAGTTGAGGTATGCAGTGAGCCAGGATTTTGGAAGTTAAGCATCCTGGAGTTGTTGAGGAGGGCCATATGGCTGAGAGAACAGAGAGAGCTAGACCAGAGGAGAAGCAGTAAAAATCAGAGACCACCGACGTGCCTGCAATGTTCGAGCAACAGGTCTTGTGCTTTGGTCTCGTCACATACTATTCTAATCATATTGAGTTTTAGATTCCACAAATCCAAGAGAGACTGATGTGATGCTGAGGTGCTAGCCCATAGAGGAGAGCAGGACTCCATTGAGCTATAGACAAAAACCTTGAAAATGGAGTAGCTCTGATTTTTTCCATGGAAATAATTAGTTAGAGTAAGTAGGCCTAGTCTCCAGTTGGCTTTAGAGGCCAGATTGGCTACCTGTTTGGCCCAAGAGAGGTCGTGGTTCATCATGAGGCCTGGGAGTTCAAGAGAATGAACCTCTTCCGGTTGCTGACCATGGAAATAGATTAGTGGGTTCATTTGACGATACTTCCAGAGCGATAGGATGAGGCACTGAGATTGGTCAGGATTGAAAGACATGTTCCATTTATCAGCCAAATATCTAATCATTCACAGATCAGCAGGGAGTGATGCAGTTACTCTCTGCCTATCAGAGGGATGGGATACTGTAAGCCAATGTAGAGTCATCTGCAAAAACAAAGATGATTTTCCAAAGCATCAGAGAGGTCGTTGATGTGGATGAAGAACAAGATTGGCACCAACACACTTCCATGGGGTTACTCTAGCCTCCAATAGGAGAGGAGAGGGTTCCATTCTATTGTAAAAGATCGAGGATCATGGAAGAGAAAGGTGGCAGAGGGTATGAACTGAGAGTGCAGCAAATCTTGGACACAATAAGCAAGGGACTTAATGAACAGGAAATGACGAGAGAGAGGCGGAAGGAAACACTGAAACATACAACTAATAGGGTTGAGTAAGGAAAAGTTAATGGAGGTAATAAAGATTGTAGATAAGGATGGTGAGGACAAGTGATGGCGGTGCACCACATGCTTGAAGCCCTGGATGGAAGAGTGGAATAACGCATAGCGTCTGAAAAATGGTTTCACATGCAGGAGGAGAAGGAACAAAAGAGTTAAGGTGGGCACAGTTAGCCTAGACAGAGTTAAGGTGGGCACAGTTAGCCTAGACAGAGTTAAGGTGGGCACAGTTAGCCTAGACAGAGTTAAGGTGGGCACAGTTAGCCTAGACAGAGTTAAGGTGGGCACAGTTAGCCTAGACAGAGTTAAGGTGGGCACAGTTAGCCTAGACAGAGTTAAGGTGGGCACAGTTAGCCTAGACAGAGTTAAGGTGGGCACAGTTAGCCTAGACAGAGTTAAGATGGGCACAGTTAGCCTAGACAGAGTTAAGGTGGGCACAGTTAGCCTAGATTTAGTTAAGGTGGGCACCGTTGACCTGGATTCTGGCTATTTAACCGAGAAGAACGCATACACCCTGAAGTTGTTCGAAACGTGTGTCAATCACCCATCCATACCTAAGCCACTAATTTGGCCAATATTCATGAACTCCAATGTTTCCAACTACCTCATCCAGTGGGTGAACTGGCATTGCCAATTAAAATTTTTTTAAAGACTTCTAAAGCTGATGTAGGCAGACAAATACTGAGGCCATCAGCATGCACGAACAGCTTCCAATGTTTCAAGCAGTGGACGGTTCTGTTTTTTCAAATACTGCAAATAAAGCAGGAAGTTCTGTTTTAAATGTCCAGGGAAATGTATTGGATAGATTGACTGCTGATCATTGTGGAGTGAGCGTGTGTATATACGTGTGTGTGTGTGTGTATACGTGTGTGTGTGTGTGTGTGTGTGTGTGTGTGTGTGTGTGTGTGTGTGTGTGTGTGTGTGTGTGTGTGTGTGTGTGTGTGTGTGTGTGTTGGCGTGTGTGTGTGTGTGTGTGTAGGTGTGTGCATGCATATGGTAAATCTTACAACACAGGCAGTGTGTCGGGAAGAGAGAGAAAGAGAAAGCAAAAGCTCATGACCATGCTGCATCAACTGTGAAACTCAGACAATGCAATTTGTTTGTTACGAGCTCACGGGAATATTTAATAAATTAGAACAATATGAACACCAAGTGAAAATCTAAAGATAATGTTTTTGTCAAAAGACCTCATTTGAAAAGCAATTCTATTCACACGTTAATTAATACAGGTAAGTAAATCGAGCAGAAATATTCCCCACCGATTTCATAACGAATTAGGAAAAGAAAACTCACAAACAAGTGTTTCAGCTGTTTATACATTTATTGGATGATTGGATGGAATGACAGATGAACAAGATGACAAAGGTCGTTTCACACAATCACATCCTAATCCAAGACATCTAATTGAACCTGCATACCTCACTAGGCTCATAATCATCAGATCGCAGGATTCATTCTACTCTAACCATATATACACACAAACGTAGAACCAGAGAAGGGTATGATTGTATATGAACGCAAATAAACAAAAATACAACCACCATGCGAGCAGTCCGGAAGCGCATGAAGACAGCAGCAGAACACCAAGACAAGTACAGCAGACGAAAACATCACAACCCACATAGCCCAGACAATAAACGAGAACGCACAATGGCTGTACAAACGAGGCTCTTAAAATGCCTGTCACGTCCAGCAAACAAGAAGCCTCTCGAGCAGCTATTTGCAATACACCACACCAGCACGAAGAGGAGCCGTTAACCGTGTCGGACGTTGAGCTCGCACGTCGCCAACCCGAGTCGCCATTCAAGTAGTTCAAAACAAAACCGTCCGCATTGCTTTAGGTAATGAGAAAGTTGTAGGTTCAGGTGCGTGTAAGTTGGCTTTGTAAAAGTAATGCTATCACCTGAGTGGTGTCTTTGAAGTACACTTTGTACAAAACATTTTGGATACATGAAGCAATTAAATAATCAAATCCGAAAGGTACGCTTCGCACAGTCAAAGTGTTTACAGTGGTGACAGAAATGACACGTCGTTAGCTGGCCAGGTGAAATACATCATTCTGAGGATGTGCATGCAGTGATCCAACAAGTTTTGAACATGTGGATGTGGTTAGACAACACGTTTGATGTCGAGGTGCATGCAGTTAGCCAGCAGGTTTTAACGTGAATGTGGTTAACTAGTAGATTGTTAAGGAGATTTGAATAAGTTAACGGGCAACACATTACAAGCATATTCATATCGTTATCTGATACATCATTTTTGAGGATAAGCACGAGCTTAGCTGGCACGGTGTTCCTAATAGCGTCAGCTTTAATTCATTAGACATCAAGGTATAAGGACGTGAGATGTTGCAAGAAGTTGCAAGGTGTTGCGAGAAGTTGCGAGAAGTTGCGAGAAGGGACTAGATTTGTACGCGAGGTTTCATATCATAAGGATGATAAAGCAATGTTGACAGAAGCAAGGAGTCGTGCATTCATTTTGAACAAAGAAACCTTCGAGAATCAAATTAAAATAGCAGTGAAAGCACTAAAACCACACAGGTTTTGGCAGAGGAAGTGTTCAAAATTTTGTGGCACATGTAGCAATGTGGCTTTTGTGGTTGAAATATATAATTTGAGTAGCAAGACTGCTCTAATGGCAAAGACATCAGGAGCGATGGCTCATTGGGAAGAAATCAAACCGCTTGTCGAGATATCGATCAGGTGGGAACTCCACAAACACAGGACAATCTGTAGAACATTTACTCCTTTTGGCCAAATCTTTCAACCACAAAATGCACTTTCACCATCGTGTTTGAGAGCCTGAGAGGCACTGCGGATCTCATTCTCAGAATGATATTCAATACTGGAATCATTGGCAGAAATGTCATCGAAGCGGTTATACGCCGTTCCTATTGTCTAAGGACTGGTCGACACAGTGAATGGTGAAACACATGCACGACACTTGAAGGGTTTTTTGTAAGTACATTCATGGAAAGAAAAATGTGTGCATGATGCACAGGAATAATTGAGCAAGCTGCCAGGTGCAGCAGGGGCATGCACAGGTACAAGTCACGTGAATAAACGGTACCGATGACCTGACAAACTGGTGGGCGAGAGAGGTCTCTCGCAACAGGAAGGTTGGCAAGTTTCACATGGAATGTGATGCTGTGTTTGTTGGTCAAAGTACAGTTCCACTTATGGTCGATATGGTTACGTGCAGATTGATGCACGCACATGAACTTCAATCCTCTCCAGAGCCAGCATCTGACCGAGCATCCTTCAAGCTTCCCTTCTTGTGTCGCTGTTTGCATTTCTTCAGCATGCGCACCTGTTTAAATAAAAACAAACCTATAAGGTTCAAGCATGTGTGCGGTGCCATGAGGGTGTAGTCTCTGTGTAAAGAGCAATTCCCCAAGGGCGTAGCCCCATTGTAAATTGTGACACCTTGTGGGGG
>CM068963.1:118546409-118560407 GCA_035128595.1 Eptatretus atami
GCCACGTAACGTGTGACGCCTGGTGGGGGTTGGGGGGCAGTGGATGGGGAGCGCAGTGTCTCCACATAAATTGTGACGCCCCGGGAGACTAAGGGCAGTCAGCGTGGAAAGTGCAATGCCCATGCAGCACTCCATGAACATAGTACCAGCATATAACGCACAGCACCCAGAGAGCAGTTCCCACATGCAGCACCCCAATGGGACAGCACCAGCAAAACCTGCAGCACCCCATGGGCACAGTACCAGTGCATCGCGTCTCAGGGGTGCAGTTCCCACAGTGTGCAGCAGGCCACTTTCACAGTCCCAATGGCATGCAGTGCCCTCAGAGTGCAGTCCCTGCACCAAGTTTGAACCCCTTGTCAGCACCCCTTGCATGCACACTGAACGTACACCCCCTGAACCTGCTCTAGGTGAACGTCCTTTTTTGCACATCGACTGAGCAAACACCGAAATCACTGCCCACACAGGCATCACCCATTGTGTGCTCCAGGATGATCCAATTCACATTTCAAGAGACACATTAAATAAATGTCTCGGTGAAAGGTTCTTCATGCGTTATGCACTCACCATGGTATATTCTCCATTTCATTGTACAATACGTGTTGGAAAAAGACATGCTCACATTTTTTGTTATTCCCAGGTAAATACTTAAAGATTTTGCCTAATAACTAGAGGATGCAGCCAGGGGAAGGTATTAAAAAAAAACTGCTGCAGGAAGTGCTACGAAGTTAGAAAACTAGCTTTAATGAGCAGGTGGGTGGAAGTCTGGCCCATTTGAGAACCCCCACAAAACAGCATCATTTTGATTAAAAGCACCACGCGAGCAGCGAACTGTGCATAACAGCGTACCCGACTAATAAAACCATTCTTACAATGGGAGCTGTCTGTAATGACCACCAAGAGTTCTACATGACTCCGAGTCTGGCGGAATAACGACGTCAGAAAAGCGAGAGGACAAAATACCTCCTCACAAAACACTGCGATCTACCATGCGGGAAGGAAAACGAGTGCTTTTTCCTCCATTTTAAAGAACACGGGTACGGTGTGTACTCGCCTTGGTTCCAGTCAAGGACACGATGATCGTGCCAGGCGGTTGCGTCCACGGCTCACCATCCACCTGGATAGCGACCTCTCTGTGCAAGACAAGACGGATGAAGGTGCCTTGAGCGATGCGAATTCCTGAACGAAGCCGGCTCTGAACTTGGCCCTGAAGGACATCAGCGCATTCGAGTGCCATTTGCAACTCTGACCTCCACAAACAGTTTTATGTAAAGGTCCAGTAGATCTACTTAATAATCTAGTCGATATCATTTTATAGGCATTCAGTGTTTGAAAAAAATGATTATCTGTTGTTGAGAATAAAGTTGTTCTGTCATCGATTGTGACAACTTCCTTGCACCTCAGAGAGTTCCATGTATTTTTCCATCAAACTCAATGACTGATGAAATACGAACGTTAAAGTTATGAAAAACACACACACACACACACACGAACCACCCAAACATCCCTCACCATGTGCATGACACCCGTCACTCCCACAACCTCAAGCTTCCCGTCATCCATTTGGGGCTTCTCATAACTGCTGTCGCTTTCTGAGCCCCAGAGATCTGCACCAGAACCCCAGCTGCAAAAAAACAGAATGCGGAGCATGACCCCGTGGTCACATGTCATGGGAACGCTTAACAAGCATCTCATTCAGTGCCAAATCTACGACAGGTGCACATACCCTCTCTGGAGCTCATGGCGAGAGAACACAATGGAGAATGGATTTTGTTCAACACAAAGGATCATAAAACAGTCTGTGGGTTGTAATACTTTGTTTGGAGAGATTTTTTTTGGTTATTTTTTAAAAGAAAGTGCTCTTCCACGAGTCTCAATCTCGAAATAAAAACAACGTAGGTGCACAAAACCCCAATTGTATAGAGTAAACACATCATTTGCCAGAACTTTACTAATATAAACGTTTTTAAAACTGTTTTTGTTTTTACCATTGAGCATTTGTTGCGAAAGCAGACGCAGCCAATCTTGATGTTCATGTAAAATAACAGTCAACAAACCGGTTTTCTTTCTTATAAAAACGACGATTGTTCATGGTTCGAGAGGTTTTTCTCATTATTCTTACAATGATAAATACATTTAAATATATGTGTGTGTGTGTGTGTAGTTCTGTAGACATAACTACCGTGGATCGGCTCGTTACGCTCGCCTCTCCACACGTCGTAACAGAAAATTACGTCACCGATTTGCTGTGTTGTAATGATTTACACCAATCATAATACAAATTGTTTTTTTGTACAATGTTTTTGTAATATTTGTGATATTATATTTGTTTGGAATATAAAATGGTCCAAGCGGTCGAAAGGTCTAAATGGTCAACAGTCCAAGCTGTCTAATCTGTCTGAAGGATGTAAGGGGTCTGAATGGTGTTGAGATCTAAAGGCCCTGTCACACCTTGACGATTTAGCCAGCGTATGCCTGACGTATGAAAAATTTGGCTAAACACGCTGGCACACGTCGAATACGTTATGGGTAAGTTTGTATATGTTAAGAGCACGCTGGCATACGTCGTAGTACGCTGGCATATGTCGTAGTACGCTGGCATACGTCGTAGTACGCCGAGCTGTTAGACAAATTTTCCATGCTTGAAATTTTTCAACGTATGCCAGCGTATGACTCACACGTTCCGCATAACGCTGGCCATAAGTTGTAGGCATGTTACGCGATCGTTGACACACGTCGACACACGTTACTTGTAAGTTACTCATAAGTCGAAACACGTCGAGGTAATGTTTAGCGTACCCGAAACTTATTTTTCTAACCTATGAGTAACGTGTTGTAGGCACGTTACGCGATCGTCGACACACGTTACTTGTACATTACTCATAAGTCGAAACACGTCGAGGTAATGGTTAGCGTCAGTGTTCCAGACTCCCTGTCTTTTTTTCTGTTTTTTTTTTCTTCGGTATGACGGTGATGTTGACACTTCGATTTGTAGTGCGGTTATAATATAATATAATTAATAGGCTGCCGCTCAACGATTTAAATCATAACCGCACTAGAAATCGAAGTGTCAACATCACCGTCATACGAAGAAAAAAAAAAAGAAAAAAAAAAAAAACAGGGAGTCTGGAACACTGGACGCTAACCATTACCTCGACGTGTTTCGACTTATGAGTAACGTACAAGTAACGTGTGTCGACGTGTATCAACGATAGCGTAACGTGCCTACAACTTATGGCCATCGTATGCGGAACGTGTGTCATACGCCGAGTACGTCGAGAAATTTTCAACATGCTGAACTTTTCGACGTACTCGGCATATGACGACGTATGCCAGCGTACTACGACGTATGCCAACGTACTACGACGTATGCCAGCGTCTGCTCTAACATATACAAAACCTACCATAACGTATTCGACGTGTGCTTGCACCTTGTTCGGCAAATTTTTCATACGTCGGCATACGCTGACAATGTCAAGTTGTGACAGCGCTTCACACTTCGATGTCTAGTGCGGTTATGATTTGAACGTCGAGCCGCAGCCTATGAATAGCCTACGCCACGTGATAGTCGGCGATACGCTGCCACGCTATGCATAAGTTAGACTATCGTTGGGCATAGGTGTGAACGCCGACACATGCTCAGTATTCGTTGGTATAAGTTATCTATATGTGATTGAAACGTTTGTGTACGTTACTAATACGTTATGCATACGTCCAACACGTATTATACGCCCAAAACTAAAAAAACATCAATGTTCAGCGTACGCCAGCGTTTCACATACATTTTGAGACCTTGCCATACGCTGGCTAAAACGTCAAGGTGTGACAGCCCCTTAAGCTAAGGGGTCTAAGGGGACTTGAAGGACGATAAAGATCTAAAGGGTATAAAAGATCCAAACGGTGAAGGGATCGAAAGGTGTCTAAAATGTCAAAAGGGTCTTAAAGGTGAAAGGGGTCTGAAGGGGTCTTTATTATTTTTGGACACCAAGTCGAGGCTCGTGTAAGAGCGAATACACAGAAACATATAACAAGGCAGGAGACAAGAGGGTTGGGAGAGGGAAGCACAAAATAGTGAGGAGCAAAGACAATAGGATATCTGTGGAAGGGAGAGGGACAGGGTGGGGTACACGGGGTAAACACGATGGTACTAGAGGTACTTTCAGGAAGGAAAGCAGGGAATTTGAAGGAGGTGGGTTTGGGGTGGATTACTGTGGGTATAAAAGATTAAGATTTTGAATGGGGGGAAGACATGAGATGGTGTTCAACAGCTATTTTGAAGACCTGGAGGTAGGTGTGGGATTGAAGAGAGTGTGGGAGTTTGTTCCAGAGGCAGGAAAAAACGAGGAATGAAAGAGTGAAAGTGAGCAGTCATTCTTGATTTTGGCAGTTTCAGCAGAAAGGGATTTTCGGCGGACCTAGAGACCCTTAACGAAATATCGGGGTGGGGGGGGGGGAGAGATCACAGACAGAGCGGGGAGGAGTGGGGGGGGGCAAGGCTGGAGAGGAGACTGTAGAAGACAGAAAGACCACCGCCCTGCCTCCAGTGGGAGATTGAGAGAACCAAAGACTCAGCTTCACTGCGTGAGATAACAATGATCCTAAAAGCCTTGGTTTCCACAGCGTGAAGTCTAGTTAAGTGTGATGCAGGAGCACCAGCCCAGAGGGTGCTACTTCAGGCTGCGGATGAAAGCTTTACATGGTCAGGAGCTCAGGTGTGCCAAGGAAGGATTTTGTACAATGGAGGATGCCCAGGCAGCAACTGGCTTTGGAGGCCAGCTTGGAAATGTGGCTTTCCAAGGAGAGATCATGGCAGATAGTGAGATCCAAAAGCTTGTATGAAAGGACTTCTTCAAGAGGATTGCAGAGAAAGTAGAGGGGGTGTGGGGGTGGTCCAGACGGTCCTTTCGGAAAGACAAAGTGAGAGTGTGAGATCTGTCAGGATTGAAAGACATGGTCTAAGTAAGTGAATCTGCCAAGGTAAGTGAATCTCACCATGACCTCAACATCCTCACCACAAACAGGTTCAAACAGGATATCAGGATCCAAGATGTCATTGAAAGCCTGGATCTTAGTTTTGACTCAGGAAACCCGTAATCCCAGCGGCTCCGTCTCCTCATTCAGCACCTCTTTGGCCCCCAAAAGGATATCTAGAGTCTCCGCAAAGATGACTTCATCATCTGCGAAATCAATGTCAGAGATCTTGACATTCACAAACAATGCACCGCAGCTTGATCTCTCTGACATCCTCCCTAGAATCCAGTCCATGCAAGCGCTGAAAAGTGTGGGGGCCAGTACACACCACTGACGAACTCCAGTAACAACTGGAAATAAGTCAGAGATGGTATCACCACATCTCACAGCACTCTTAGTACCAGAGTATAGCCCAGACATCAGGTTGATCAGTTTTGGTGGCACCTCACAAAAACCAAGAATCCTCCAGAGGGTATCCTGATTCAATGAATCGAACACTTTACAGAGATCAACATAGGCTGCAAACAGCCCCTGCTGAAACTCTCGTCTGCGTTCGGTGAGGTCCCGAAGAGCAAGGATCTGGTCAATCATTGACCTCTTTGGTGTAAAGCCTGACTACTCTGGACGCTGGTGCTCAAGCAGATGGTGGCGAACCCTATCAAGAATTATCCGAGCAAAGACCTTGCCCGGCACTGAGAACAGCGTCACCCCTCAGTACTTGTTTCAGTCCTGGCAAACACCCTTCCCTTTCCAGAGAGGGACAACAAGGCCCCTCTTCCAGTTAGTTTGGATGATGCCTGTGTTCCAGGCAGAGCACAGAACTGCATGCAACAACATGAGTACAGCATTTCCACCAGCCTTGACATGTTCAACATGGATGCCACAGATCCCAAGAGTTTTACCCCCATTTCAACTGGTTCACCGCAGCCTGTGTTTCCACAAACAAAGGTGGACCACAGTTGATTGGAGGGTCAGCAATAGGGATAGTAACACGCCTGACAACCAACTCAACAGCTGGTGAATCAGCCTGGTACAGCCGCTCAAAGTAACCGGTCCAGTTGCTCCTCACTTCGGACTCCTCTGTCAAGAGCCTACCACCTCCACTCTAACTGCAATACACCGAAGGACGGACTTGGAGGAATACAATGCGTGAATTCCCCTGTAAGCAGGACGAGAATCACTTGACTGCAGGTGCTGCTCGACCCCCTCACAGATTCCTCGCACATAGGCCGCCTTGTACACCCTTAGCGCACGTACAGTTTTACGCACCAACTCCCTGAACAGCTCAGCTCTGGCATTTAACCTGGCCCTGTGACTCTGGTCAATGGTATTCAGTGTCCCTTGAGAGACAAAATTATTGAGAGACAATTTGAGAGACAAGACAAGAGACAATTGAGAGACATCAAGGACGGTGATCTTGAAGGCACTGCACAACTCTTCAGGATCCCCTAAATCCCCACTCAGCCTGTTCGCAAACTTCTCAGCTACCCTCTCTTCCTTGAGCTTGCCAACATCCAACCGAGACTGGGATGATGCCATTCTGCCGGATTAAAGCTGCGACTTAAGAGTTGCTACAACAAGCTTGTGGTCGGTAATGAAGAACTGAGCACTCCGGTAGACCCTGTAGTTCTGGGTCATCCTCGAGCGACCATCAACGAGCACATGGTCAATCTTCTTTGCGTCACGACTAGCGTTGGTATACCAAGTCCAGCGATGAACCTGTGGGTGCTGAAACCATGAACCAGCCACCCTAAGTCCATGACTTCTTGCAAAGTCAAGGACCTTAGTGCTATTCACGTTCACAGTTACAGACCCATGGGGACCAACACACGTCTCATAACCATCCCTATCAGTTCCAGTCGATGCATTGAAATCCCCCAAGATGAGAAGAGTATCTCGCCTGAAGCACTGATCAACCACAGACTTGAGCATGGCATAGAATGCGTCCTTAATGGTAAGATCACTTGCCTCAGTCAAAGCATATACAAAGACCAGGGAAACGACACCAAAGGAGTGACGAATCCTTCGTCTCATTATACGCTCCTTGACCGGTGGTGCCTCAATTATCATTGGAGTCAGCTTATTTGGACACAGCTACAGCAACTCTTTGGACATGGTAAACATGAGAGAGACCAGAAAAATAGTAGGTGTAATCAACCGCCATGATCTCGCCACTATCTGGTCTTCGAACTTTAGAGAGTGCTGTAATACCGATGTTCAAACGCTTGAGCTCAGATGATAACAGAGACAGGTGGATCCTCCTCTCAAGAACAGGACATTCCAGCCACCCACCCAAAGGGACTACCTCAAGTTAACTGAAGGAGACCGCCGTCTGGTGGATGACACCTCAGCACCACCATAACAAACACTACCGGAGTCCAACCCGGGAAGGTTACCCCGTGTTTTTCCTCCTATCATCAAAGAGTTGGGGTGCCAAAAGCTTTGCCCCAATCCCTTCATCTGGTGAGCTGCCCTGCGAAGGGCAGCTGCACAGGAGGTAATCATACGGAGTGGGTTTTCGGTTTTCTTTGAGTTTTTATTGTGTTTTGCGGAGTGAAGGGTTTTACGGTGGCCGGAGTGCAAATCCTGCCACCAACCTCCCCCCCCCAAAAAAAGTAACCCAACTGCAGGAGGACGTCTGCAGACACAGTTGGGCACCAGATACGGATGGCCATTGACTCACAATGAGCTCCTCCACCCTTTGACAGGTTTTGTTTTTAATCCTGCTGGGTGTCCATATCATACACCCTCCTCACCAGGAAACTTGGTGGGGGAGACGGTTTAGTCGCCGACAACCCGACCATGGAACAGGTTAATTCAGGATTATATAGTTTATGTAGTAATAAGCTTCAGATCTAATCTGGCTTGATCTGAAAAGATCCTGAAGACCCAAAAATGCCCCAAAGACCCAGAAGACTCAAAAGACTGAGAAGACCCCAAACACCCTGAAAAACTAAAAGACCTAAAAGACCCTGAAGACCTAAAATACCCAGAGGACCCCCAAAGACCGAGAAGATCCCAAAGACCTAAAATACCCCCAAAACCCAAAAGACCCAAAAGAACTAAAATACCCAGAAGACCCTGAAGACCCCACAGATCCTTAAAAAAATACCCCAAAAGACCCAGAGGACGCAATAGACCTTGAACATCCGAAATATCCTGAAGACCTAAAAGACCACGATGACCCAAAATACCTAAAGAACCCAAAAGACACAACGGGACTACCATGGACCAATGGAAATTCTGCATAATGTAAAATGTGACTTTACGTCCCTAACCCTCCCCACCAACACAGAATCCCATGTCCTTAACCCCCCTCCCACCACACCCAAACTCTGTGCTCCCCTCCCCCTTTCTTCAAATCCTCAATCTCCCTCCAACCAATGTCCTCAACTCTCCCCCTCCCCCACCCTCAAAAGCTTCAAACCATCGTCCCAACTCTGTCCCCCCCCGTTACCTCCCTCCCCAAGCCAACTCTGTCATCCCCTCCCCTTTGTTAAAGTCCTCAACTGCCTCAAACCCCAAGTATTCACCCCCCTTTTCAACCCCAAGTCCATCCCCCCCCCCCTTTCCCAACGTCTCAATCTCCCTCTTCCAACTCCATGCACACCTCACCCCCAAATCTCTGTCGTTTGCTCCCCATCTCTTCCTGTTCTTAATAACATTACACAAAGATACAGAGGGAACTTTGGCACATAGAAGGCCATTCGGCTTTGCATGCCTGCATTGTTCATGCTCTCATTTGTTAAGAACAATGTTAAAAGTAAATAAAATATGGAACGTAAAATTCATAATTACTTTCCCTTTCTTCCCTTATCCTGAATATAGTTCATGGACTGGAGTTTGTGTGGTTTTTGTTTGTCATGCTACTACTCCTACAGTTGTGGGCTGATTCCATCCAAACCTGCTAATAGGATCAGCATGACCCCAATGTATAGGGTGTTTTTACCTTTTCGGCGGTCTTTGGGGGGGGGATGCAAATTT
Organism: Eptatretus atami; assembly: GCA_035128595.1. Taxonomy (NCBI): domain Eukaryota; kingdom Metazoa; phylum Chordata; class Myxini; order Myxiniformes; family Myxinidae; genus Eptatretus; species Eptatretus atami. The sequence continues at coordinate 118,555,365 of CM068963.1, forward strand.
CTGATGTTGAATGTGCTCATGTGCTGCCACCTCCAGGTGGGGGAGGGTATTACAAGACTCCACCATTTACAGGACTGTATTCCTGTCCCCACGTTTTTCAGTGCAGTGAGTGTTTTAAATTATAAGCAGTATGTTTGTTTTGCTTCATGCACATAACTTCATGTGTTTTGTTAATTTTTTTGCCACAAAGAAAAGGTACGTGTCAGAAGAACATGTTACATGCTTGGAACAAGATCACCTGTAGTATGACCTGTTTATAGTATGACCTGTAGAAAATGGATTTCAGACATTATTTTGTTTTCATCTTCACTGTTATTCTATGAAGAATCATTTATGAGACGGAATGAATCGTAATCAACGCTCCACCACATGTCTGCCTTCCCTTCCCTCACCTATCGCTGCCTTCCCTTCCCCACCCCTCCTCAATCCTCTCCTCCTCAATCCCCCTCCCCCATCACTCTCCCTCCCCTCCACTCCTCCTCCTTCTTCGCTCCCCACTCCTCCTCACTCCCTCCTCCTCACTCCCCACCCCACCTCGCTCCCCCTCCCACCTCACTCTCCACCCCTCCTCATTCACCACCTCCTCATTCACCACCCATCCTCCTCACTCTCCTTCCCTCCTCGCTCCACACCCCTCCTCGCTCCCTCACTCCTCCCTATCCTCACGCCCCCCCCCACTCCTCCTCGCTCCCCCACTCCTCCTCACTCTCCTCCTGCCTCGCTCCTCCATGCCTCCTAACTCTCCCACTCCTCCTCTCACACTCTCCTCACTCTCCCTCCCTCTCACTCTCTCTCCTCTTCGCTCCACCACTCCTCACTTCCCCTCCATTTTCTCCCCACCCATCCTCTTCTCTCCCCCTCCACCTCCTCACTCTCCCCCGTCTCTCTCCTCCACCCCTCTCCTTCTTTCCCTTTATTCCCCCCCAGTACTCCCGTCAGTGAAGCGACGGGCGGTATTTTCTGGTATTTAAATATTCACAGGGCATTCCATCAATAATAATCAACAAAACCACGAGATAAAGTAAGAACGATTGGCCAGTGCATCAGCACACAATGGCCTACTCTTTGTGAAATGTCCACAACCTAAACGCTGGCAGGACAACCAGCTTCACATCCTCATTTGGGGAATGTGCTTCCATATGCAGCTCCTGATCCACTGAAAGTTCACCAGGAGTACAGTTGTTGGTGAGGTGTGGACAGGTAGAGCATCAAATTCCAGTTGAGATAGTCTGTGCCCACCCTTAAAGTATCTTGCCCACGAGACAAAAATCACACAAAAAGAAAGATCTGAAATATATCCAATTAACTGAAATATTGAAAAACAGTTAGAGCCAAGGCAACACCAAACGAGGCCTTGGCATGAGCAAAATAATCAGTGGAATGCAAACCCAAAATGAGGGAAAGTAAGAGCACCTGTGAGAATGAGCTGCAACACTTTCTTGTTGTTGTCCCACAGTCCCTGCCTGATAATCAAATGTGTTGGATTCCTAACCCATCTTTCCCTAGACTGTCTGACCCTCTCTATGGTTTGACTTTATCATCCCCAACTTTCCTTTCAACCTTTCTTTCTCTTCCTCGGCTTCCCTTAGCTCCTCAGATCATGTATTCTTGAAAGTGTCAGTCTCCCAGGTAGCCTTCAGGCATGCACCAAGGCACCACCCTGTCTGGCATTTTAATCAGGCACACTGGTCTGGCCTGCACTCCACCAGTTCTTCCACTTATTGGTCCACTAACACAGAGTGCCTGGGACTCGTTTCTCAATAATTTAATCTCTCAATCAGGTCTTCCCTTCTTGCCTTCAGCTATCCTGCCCAACATCTCGTCACTGGCGTAATGATTCCCGCAGTGCGGCAATTACCATTAAGCAGCTGGACTTCTCCTCCTGAAAAGCCAAACCCACTGATAGGAACATGCAGTCTCTCCGCAAAGTTTGTAACAATTATGTTTATATTCTCAAACGTGACAGAATTCAGATTCAGGCCTACCTAGAATCCAAACTCTCAAGTTTTTCACCATCCACAAAAACGTGGTGGCAGTTGTTCAAGCTCGTCGCCGGAATATGCTCCTCATCCGCTCCTTTGTTTTTGATGGACGGAAGCATGACGAGCGCTGCTCATACCAAGGATGACCGCTTTCATGCTGTCCTCTCAAAAAGGCCAAGGCTCCTAAATCCCTTTCTTCCGAAACCTTCTCATTGTAAACATCCAACAGCATCTGAACTTTCCTCCTACCAAGGAAGAGAAATTCCCAGCCTATCTCAACTCTTCCACCACTACCCAGTCATGACAGCATGAATGTCCCCGCACTCAAAAACTGTTCATCTGCCTTGTTTATTCCTGTTTCATTGCTTTCTTTTCTAGATCATTTACTTCGATCCATGTGCCTACATTGCGCAGCAGGCAGAAGTTGTGCATGAGACCCACAATCCATCTTGCCAAGATCATGAGTGTTTCCCCAATTCATAACAATGGTGCCAAAACTGGACTTTTGAACTATCGACCAGTCAGTCTTTGACACTCTCTGCCCATTCCCTGTCCCACCAGGTCCTACGTGTCCTGACAGAAGCGCTTCCCTGATTGTCCTCCCAAGGTTAAGGCTGAACGCTCACCTGCATTCTTTAATCCACATCCCACCGAGGCCCCACTCTCATCATTTTCAAATCTCTTCTTCTATTGTGGTGGATCCGTTTGTTTTGCTCACCGTTTTCCATTTTCCGCATTTTGTCTGTTGAACCGTTTCCCCCTTCATTCTTCTCTTCCATGAACCCAAATACTTATAACAGAAAGTAAAACACACCTTGGAATGTTGAGAAGTATGATGCCTCGATTCCTGGCAGGTCTATGTCCACCCATCGACCTGAATCTTGATGTCCCTGTGCAAGCTTCGACTTGAAGACATCTTTTGAAGGCCAACTTTCAGGTAAACCCCTTTGTTGTGGAATCTGCAGCACCGACACACGTGTACCAGGTGACTTAACAGGTTTGTGCGAAACACCTCCACAAGAAATCAAATGGATGCAATATCGTGTGTGTGTGTTGTGTGTGTTGTGTGTGTGTGTGTGTTGTGTGTGTGTGTGTGTGTGTGTGTGTGTGTGTGTGTGTGTGTGTTGTGTGTGTGTGTGTGTGTGTGTGTGTAGATAGACATTTTCGCCAATGTGAGCTCTTTAATGGAATTCAAGAAAGACCACAATCACTCTTCCTAAAGTGCTTTGCAAATTGAATATTTACCCGTTTAGTGCACTCGACTCGGGAGGGATAAAAAGCATGTCCTTGGACTGCGCAGTGAGAGCAATTTTCTTCGTTCGACAATATACCGGAACAAAGCTTCCTCATGATGGTGAAACTATGGAGATTAGTTGTAGTACCTGCTCTTGAACTTTTCTGGTTCTTCCTCGCGAGCGTTGTGAAAGCTGAGGGTCAAGTCCGCATCAACTCCAATCCCGAGATAATTATTCATCTGTACAATCTGAATGAGAGGGACAAAAACCCCCTTCGGTAACACACCAGTCCAACAATGGCCATGTCTGGAGCACGGTCAATTAATATTCATTTTCAGAGCAAAACATCAAGTGAATATGCAATTTTTTAGAAAAATAAATAAATAAAAACATAACCACAATAGGACACTTCATTCCCTGAATCTTCTCAAACTACAAAACTAGTCTCAAACGCTTCAACCCATCACTCCTGTGATCCCTTCTCAAGCTCCATTTTACTCTTCTTTTAGAAAACACGAGTACAAGGAAAGACCACGGACCTGTGGCAAAGCGGAGTTCCCTCGCCTGTTCAGAGAATACGAGTCAAGCAAAACAGTCCAACGACCATGTACAACATCAGCGTCCTGCACAGCAGTGAGAACGGAGGACGGGTCCTCGCCTGTATATCCAGGACCCCAGCGTAGTACACGTGCCAGTCGTTTCCTGCACATCCCATGAGAGGATCCGTAAATTTTAGCAAATGCACCAGATGAGGTGGAAACAGCACACTCACGTGATGGATGGATGGATGGATGGATGGGAAAAGCACACTCGAATGGATGTATGCATGGGAAACAGCAACTCATGTGGATGGATGTATGTATGGGAACAGCACACTCGATGGATGTATGCATGGAAACAGCACACTCATGTGGATGGATTATGTATGGGAAACAGCACACTCGAATGGATGTATAATGGGAAATAGCACACTCATGTGGATGGATGGATGGATGGATGGGAAACAGCACACTCGAATGGATGTATGCATGGGAAACAGCACACTATGTGGATGGATGGATGTGGGAACAGCACACTCAATGTATGGGATGGATGGGAAACAGCACACTTGAATGGATGTATTGATGAGGAAACAGCACACTGAAATGGATGTATGGATGGGAAAACAGCACACTCGAACTGGATGGTGGTGCCTATGTGAACTATGGTTAACTCAAGAGTCGGATGAAGGACAATCGAAGAGAGTATGGGATATGGAACGGCACAGCTCGAATGATGTATGGAATGGGAAACGGCACACTCGAATGGATGTATGGATGGGAAACGGCACACTCGAATGGATGTATGGATGGGAAACAGCGCACTCGTGTGGATGGATGATGGAAAACAGCAAACTCGAATGGATGTATGGGAAAGCGCACTCACGTGTAAGGAGGATGGGAAACAGAGTACTTATGTGGATGGACGATGGGAAACAGTACACTCACATGAATGGATGAATGGGAAACAACACACTCGCGTTGCACAATGTAAAGCAAGACTTCAGTATGATGTCTTGATCATAATAACACGTAAACGTTATTGTTCAAAGAATGATGTAATTATGGACACAAAGGCCACATTGTATCCGAACACGAATACATGTGATATGCATATCTGCGGACTCACAGACAGGGGGGAGGGGAGAGGGGAGGAGGGGGGGGAGGGGAAAAGAGAGAGGAGGGGAAAAGAGGAGGAGGGTGGGAAAGAGAAGGAAGGGAGGGGAAAAGAGAGGAGGGAGGGGAAAAGAGAGAGGAGGGAGGGGGAAAGAAGAGGAGGGAGCGGGA